>JANBXA010000190.1:16285000-16675000 GCA_030556225.1 Cricetiscus sungorus | reverse complement strand
GTTCTCCTGTTTAGTCATCAGTTATTCAGAACGTCAAGTTGGTGCCTATATTAGTTCTCCTGTATTAGAATGCTGTCACTGTAATAAAATATTTGAGGCCAATAATTTGTAAAATGGGGAAAGGTTATTTGAACCCATGATTCTAGAGCTACAAGTCTATAATCATCAGCCCCAAAGCTTTGGGTCCCCTGATGAGGCTGTGTGATGGAGGCAAACTACTCCATATACCCATGATATACCCATATGCTATGAGGAAGCAAAAGAAGCCAGGGCCCTCCAGTCCTCTCCAGGGACCTCCCTGTGACCTGGCCTCCTCCCTACTTCCTAAATGTCCCACTACCTCCAAATAGCAGCACGAGCTGGGACCAAGCCTTTGTGTATCCATACCAAACAAATGCCCTTGAAATGTAGGGTCCTGGCTTTTCATTTTAATATTATTTTGGAAGTACTTAACATCAAGATCTTTGCAGTTATCTAAAGCTCATGTTGACTATGCATCTGTGTATTCATTTGCTGACGTGGCCTTTGCAGCTGAGGTGAGATTCATTACGACACAGTGTTACTGGGTCCAGGAGAGGAACATAAGGTTATTTTGTGAATTCACAGCAAAGAGGTCAGCCCTTTTCTGCTGTATGGGGGCACTCCCCATGGGACAGTGTACAAGGGCAACTGAGGACATGTAAGTGTCCACCCTCATCATGTCCTCCGGGAAGCCACAGCACTTTCCTGCCGTGCTCATGTCCTCCCACTTCCTCCCCAGGGCCGGAGAGAAGCGTGGATGTCACAGATGTCACCAAGCAGAAAGACTGCAAAATGAAGTTAAAAGAATTTGTGGACTATTACTATAGCACCAACCGCAAGCGTGTCCTCAATGTGACCAACCTTGAATTCTCAGACACCAGGTAACAGGCTTCCCTGGGTTGGGGCTTTGTGGGTCTGGCTCAGGATCAGTGTCACCAGTCTCCAGTTCTCAGGATGGTAGCATTGAGCCATCCTGCTGTGAGGGCTCCAAGAGCTGGCTCTGAGTCCTGCATGGCATTCTGGAGTTGTGAAGCCTGGTTTGGGGTTCTAGCCTGGTGTGGGGACTGAGGTCTTGCGTGGGGCTCTGCCCTGGGTGGAAGCTGCAAGGCCTGACTTGGTGTCCTGCTCTGTGTGGCCTCTTGCTGTCCTGTGAGCTGCCCAGAAATCACCATGCCGGCTCAGTTCCCCTTTCTCTTAAAAACACACTGAAACAGCTCAGATGAAGTAGGATCAGAAAGGAAGCCACCCCACTCCCAGAGAAAGCCCCTGAGGCAGTATGAGTGAGTCCCTTCCAGAGGCACAGGCTCCTCAGACACGCTGATGACATGCTGAACACACACACACACACACACACACACACACACACACACACACACACACACCGACACACAGAAACTCTTGGAAGTTTGGCACACAGAGAAGCACAGCACATTGGTATACACTCACAACACACAGACAAAACACGCACCCACTCACACTTGTAATACTCTCATGCATGCCTATGGTGACACTAAGGCACAGCACAATGCCATGTTCTCATGACACACTGAGGCGGCATACTGACACACCCGTACTCATGACATATCCATAGAACATGATGTAGACAAACATACGTGGACATTCACACTCACGAACACTCTGAGACACAGCACATCCATGACCGTGGCACTCACTGGCACCACTTCCATTCGTGCCCCCGCCTCATGTACCAACGCCCTCGTGTGCATATGCTTACTCACCTACACAGCGCTGCTTTGCGCCTCCCCTAGGCCTACTCCTTGCCTTGCCTTATGAGGCCACTCACAAATGTCCCAACAGGTCCCAGGTGTTATCATTAGTGTGATCCCTGTGGGATGGGGTGTCTGTGGGTTAATTGTGCACAAGCTCTGCCCTGTCTTGAGGCTGGAGTAACAGGACCAGACTCTTGGTGGCGTTTTCATGGAGATGGAGAGCTCCCATATACCAACCAGGGGAGGCATAGCAAGCCTGGAAGTCACACCCATGAAGATCAGGAGCAGAGACAGGGAGAGGAGAGGAGCCTGGGGCTGCTGCCTTTGTGGGCCCTAGGCTTCATCCAAATGCATTAAAAACCTAGCAAGGTTTTTATTGATCTGTTGTTTACAGAAGGAGGCATGGGTTCCCTGGGGGTCACTGAGCAAGATGAACAGGACAGGTGTTCATCATGCACACTGAATGTGCGGGTCAGCAGAGTTGGAAGTGGAAGGTGCCTGTCCCACAGGGAGGGGTCCCCAACCGCAACGTTTGTATGTGTCATATTGAGGATGTAGGAGGAGGTTGGGGACTAGGGGTTGAGTCAGGGGTGCCCAACCTAGGCATGGGGAAGGCTAGCTCATATGTAAAGTGGATACAGAGGATCAGGTTATACAGACCTACTGCAGACAGCCTGGTCAGGGTGTATGTGGCCTTCAACAGAGGCAAGGTAGAGACTCGTGGGCTAGTTGTAAAGGCATGAGTGACCTGTCTGGCCTGAGGCAGCGAGAACATTCATATTGGGTTCTCTGCCGCTGCACATGTCGCTGACATTTCACTAAACCCCAGTTGGATTAGATTACTTTCTGCTGCCGAGGTAAAACGCTATGTGTGACCAAAGTGGGGTGGGGAGGAAAGGGTTCATTTTGTTTTGGAGCTATAGTCTACCATGCGGAGAAGTCAGGGAGGGAAGCTGCAAGTGGGAACTGCTCAGAGGCCATGGAAGAGTGCTGCTTACTGCCTTGCTCCCATGGCCTACCCTTGTACATCCCAGTGCCACTGCCTTGCTCCCATGGCCTACCCTTGTGCATCCCAGTGCCACTGCCTTGCTCCCATGGCATACCCTTGTACATCCCAGTGCCACTGCCTTGCTCCCATGGCCTACCCTTGTACATCCCAGTGCCACTGCCTTGCTCCCATGGCCTACCCTTGTACATCCCAGTGCCACTGCCTTGCTCCCCATGGCCTACCCTTGTGCATCCCAGTGCCACTGCCTTGCTCCCCATGGCCTACCCTTGTGCATCCCAGTGCCACTGCCTTGCTCCCCATGGCCTACCCTTGTGCATCCCAGTGCCACTGCCTTGCTCCCATGGCCTACCCTTGTGCATCCCAGTGCCACTGCCTTGCTCCCCATGGCCTACCCTTGTGCATCCCAGTGCCACTGCCTTGCTCCCATGGCCTACCCTTGTGCATCCCAGTGCCACTGCCTTGCTCCCATGGCCTACCCTTGTGCATCCCAGTGCCACTGCCTTGCTCCCATGGCCTACCCTTGTACATCCCAGTGCCACTGCCTTGCTCCCATGGCCTACCCTTGTACATCCCAGTGCCACTGCCTTGCTCCCCATGGCCTACCCTTGTGCATCCCAGTGCCACTGCCTTGCTCCCATGGCCTACCCTTGTGCATCCCAGTGCCACTGCCTTGCTCCCCCATGGCCTACCCTTGTGCATCCCAGTGCCACTGCCTTGCTCCCATGGCCTACCCTTGTGCATCCCAGTGCCACTGCCTTGCTCCCATGGCCTACCCTTGTGCATCCCAGTGCCACTGCCTTGCTCCCATGGCCTACCCTTGTGCATCCCAGTGCCACTGCCTTGCTCCCCATGGCCTACCCTTGTGCATCCCAGTGCCACTGCCTTGCTCCCATGGCCTACCCTTGTGCATCCCAGTGCCACCTGCTCATGGCTGGCACCACCACCCACAGAGGCCTGGGTCCTCCCATGTGGTTATTAATCAAGAAAATGCCCTACAGGAAAGTCTGATGGGGGCGTCTTTTCAACTGAGGTTCCCTCTTTTCAGGCTTATGTCAAGTTGAAAATAATAAAAATAAAAATATAACATACCAGGTCACCTCTGCCTTTTCCCACCTTCCTTGGATTTGACAGCAGCTAAATGTGACAGGGAGTAGTATATGGGCTGCCTGTGTTTGCCCTGGAGAGCGGCGCCCTTTCTTTAAATGGTTAGGAGGCACTGGGCCATGTGTGAGAAACATTTCTTCTGAGAATCTTGTGGTACCAAGCCCAGCGGGCCACTTTAAAGGCTCACCCCTCTTCCTTTTGTGGTCTCCGCAGCCCCTTGCAGGCTCTGGAATGAGATGACTGCCCAGGGCCTGCAGATTTTTGAGGTAGCATGTGGAAGGGGCCTTGTTCTGTTCCTACCTTAGAATGCATTAAAAATGGATGCTCTGGCCTCTGTCCCCCTGACTACTCTTCCTTTTATGGCCCCAGAATGTCCAGCTTTGTAGAGCCACCTGACATTGTGAAGAAACTGTCATGGGTGGAAAACTACTGGCCTGATGATGCATTGCTGGCCAAGCCCAAGGTGACCAAGTACTGCCTGATCTGTGTGAAGGACAGCTACACTGACTTCCACATAGACTCTGGGGGTGCCTCAGCCTGGTACCATGTCCTCAAGGTGAGCCACACCCTCAAGACACACCTCACCCTTGACCTCCTATCTTCTATTCTCAGGGTTACAGCTCCCTCCACGCCCTGTCTTTGACCAGGAAGCCACCTACTTCCTGCATAGGGAGACCTAGGATGGCCAGTTCTGGGGACAGGAGGTCAGCAGGATGTGCATGGCTAGAGGGGCATCTGGGGCCAGGGTCATACATGAATCCCCTTCCTAATATCCTTAGGGCTCATTAACAACTAGGGGAGGCCTCTGTGTCACCTAGTGTCCCAAGTGGCATGCAGAGGTGCTGGGAGACTTCTTAGCAACCACACTGACATCAGCAGGCAAGATGGCGGGCATCTGAGCCGGTCAGGAAGGTTGGAGGGCTTATCATGGAGACAGAGGGGAAATTAAGAGAACAAGATGTGTACAGTGACAGAAAGCCTGAGCTCTGGCCGCAAACTCAGACCAGCATGCTTGAGCTGGGGTGCTGGACTCACAAACCCATTCTGGCCCTATGAGACTCTGAGGACACCATCATGGCGTCTGTTCCCAGAACATGAGAACAAGGCTCTTTCTGCTCTGGGTGCAGAGCCTGGCCTGGGCTCACACGTGACTGACCACATGGGGAAATGATGACTATCATTTAGTCCAGTCTGGAAGCCCAGAAGCTCTTGAGAACAGAGCTGCTAAGGACTTGCTGGGAGGCAGTTTATGTTTTTATTAGCCCACAGCACACGTGGGATTTGTAGTGCTGTGGAATAGTGTGTGTGCTGCTCCTGACTGTCGGGCTCACGCACCTAGAACCTTCCTAACAGGGAATCTTCCAAAATGCAAAGCAGCGTTGCAGGTGGGAGTGATGAACCCGAGAGGATGTTTTCAAGTCAGGACCTGCCACCTGACCCCAGCGGGTTGTAAAGGGCTCCGCTCCAGGCCCATTTCCCCATACCTGCTGCACTCTGCTGCCTGCCTCTGCACCCAGCTTCCAGTGGGCTGTATCCCCAGTAAAGAGTCTCAGCACTGAGAAGACTCTAACCCCTATCCATAATGCTACCGGAACCCTGAGGGCTCCCCATCTGTCTTAGTGTTCCCCAGCACACCAGCTACCCCATCCAGAATCCCCAGAAACCTAGTGGGCTGTGCCCCCACCCCAGCATCCTCAGCACCCAGTGGGCTCTGTCTCCCACCCCAGCATCCTCATCACCCAGTGGGCCCTGTCTCCTACCCCAGCATCCTCATCACCCAGTGGGCTCTGTCTCCTACCCCAGCATCCTCATCACCCAGTGGGCCCTGTCTCCTACCCCAGCATCCTCAGCACCCAGTGGGCCCTGTCTCCTACCTCAGCATCCTCAGCACCCAGTGGGCCCTGTCTCCTACCCCAGCATCCTCATCACCCAGTGGGCCCTGTCTCCTACCCCAGCATCCTCATCACCCAGTGGGCTCTGTCTCCTACCCCAGCATCCTCATCACCCAGTGGGCCCTGTCTCCTACCGCAGCATCCTCAGCACCCAGAAGATTATCTTTCACCTAGCATCCCAGCATCATATGGGCTCTGCCCACATCCCTGGTGTTACAGCTCTGCCCGTGGGCTCTTTTGACAGGGGGAGAAGATCTTCTATCTCATCCGGCCAGCCTCAGCCAACATCTCCTTGTATGAGCGCTGGCGGTCAGCCTCCAACCACAGCGAGATGTTCTTTGCTGACCAGGTGGACAAGTGCTACAGGTGCACTGTCAAGCAGGGGCAGACCCTCTTCATCCCCTCCGGTGAGTGTGCGGGGCCCAGGTTCACTGGCCATCATACTCACTGCCTCATTCCTCATACTGCATCCCTGTCTTCCTGTCCCTGGCTGGCCCCTTCCCTGGCCCAGTCCTCATGGAAGGACCAGCAGTGGGCCTTTCACAGCAGGAAGCCTGTGTGCTGGACCTGTCCCAGGCAGCACCAGGTTACCTCAGAGCTGTGTGGTTAGCTGCCTTTGGCATGGGAGACCTGGCTCGGTCAGTGGCTCTGGGGGAGGAGGATGGGTGTTTGGAAGTGTTCCTAAGTAATGCTTAGACTAATGTAATAAGGTATGCCCTGAGCGGCTAAGGTTGCCAGGTTCTCTTGGGAGGGTGAATCCCAGAGCTGAAAATATTCACTCCAAAAGACTCCTTCCCTCCAAAGTAACTTGACTAGATTTTGTTTGTTTTTGTCTTTGTTTATTGAGGCAGGGTTTCTCTGTGTAGCTTTGGAGCCTGTCCTAGAACTCACTCTGTAGATCAGGCTGGCTCGAACTCACAGAGATCCACCTGCCTCTGCCTCCCGAGTGCTGGAATTAAAGGCATGCGCCATCAATGACCGGCTCCTTGACCACATTTTGAGAGTGGAGCAAGGCCCTGCCCACTCGCTGTACCTTCCAGGAGCTGGTCCACTTGCAGGTTCCCTTATGATTATGTATGTGGTTTCTTGCTTAACATCAGGGTACAAAAGAGGTCCTGGATCCTGACTGAACTCAGCCTCTGACTATGGCTTTAGGGCTTCCCCTCCCCCAAAGGCATCCTCACACTTGCTTTGGGAGGCATTATAGGTTCTCTGGGTTCCAGCCCCAGCTCCATCTCCTGGAATAACCTAGTGACAAATCTCATCCTCTAGGGAGAGCGACAATTCCAGCTCTGTCTCTTCTCACCCTTGTGTGGGCAGGTCTGCGGTCAGGCTCCCTCTCCTGGTGGCAGTGCTGTCTAGGGGTGTCCTGACCATGTCCCCTTGGCTCCTAGGCCTCGTTTCTATCTGTCTGATACCAGGGGACACACCCCCTCTTCCATCTGTCTCAGAGGTTCCTACCTGGCCTGGGCAGGGAGGAGCAATAAGACAAGGCCTGGGATGGTAGGAGCTGGAGTTCATGGTGAGTGGGGAAGGTGAAAAATGGTCATAGCCACAGCTCTGCATGTCTCTCCCAGGCTGGATATATGCCACACTCACCCCCGTGGACTGCCTGGCCTTCGCTGGACATTTCCTCCACAGCCTCAGTGTGGAGATGCAGATGAGGTAGGGAGCTCCTATAGCGCTGTGGACCCCAATAGGCACCATGGCCATACTCCTGGCTGGGCCCAGCCTGTGGGTAGCTGTGCTGACATCTTTGTGCCAAGGGGAAGGAGGAATGGGTTCCATGGCCTCTCTGATAACCACAACCCTCTGCTTCTGCCCATGGTGGCCATCACTTTGGGTCACTTAGGGCCCAGTGGGGAAGCCTGAGATGGCGCAGTAGCCTGGATTCTCCCTTTGGCCTACTTGATGCTCCCTGTACTGATTAGTTCTTTCCTGTGGCTTCCAGGGCATATGAGGTGGAAAGAAGGTTAAAACTAGGAAGCCTGACTCAGTTTCCCAACTTTGAAACTGCCTGCTGGTACATGGGGAAGCACCTGTTGGAAGCATTCAAAGGTACATGTCACTCTAGGTTGGGAAACTTGAGCCTGCAGCCCTGCTCTGAGGGATATCTTGGCCCTTTGTGAGGCCTGGCCATGACCCTTTAGGACATAGGATAAGAGTCTCTGGGGGCTCGGTGTAAGCTCCTACCCATAAGACAGGGCTGGGGATTCCTGGGCAGAGAGGGGAAAGAGAAGTGCCCTGCCCATGGCCCTCTTGTGTGAGATGGGAGGAGATGGAAGGTCAGTCATTCCTCTGCAGGGCAGGTGCCAGGTGAGCAGGTACCCAGATTCCAAGGAGAACCGTTGGCAGTTGGACAAGTGGCCTGGGGCAGTGGCCTCCAGAAGGCCTCTTGCTGGGGCAGGCTAAGCAGCCACCACACTAACCTATTGTGTCCTTCCTAGGTTCTCACAAGTCTGGGAAACAGCTGCCCCCACATTTAGTTCAAGGAGCTAAAATTCTCAATGGTGCTTTTAGGTCATGGACGAAGAAGCAGGTAGGAAGCCGCTCACAAGTGTCCCTGTCTGAGGGAACAGGGAATGGGTGGGGAAGTCACAAGGGTGTGTCCTAAGGAACAAGTAGAGGGCACTGTCTCCCCAGGCTGGCCTAAGCTGGCCTGCTAACAGTAATCATGATCCCTTGACGGGTGTGTTGGGCAGATGTAGGTTGTCTGGGCCAGCCTGGGGTTATTGGCCCAGGGCTAGAGTCCCTCAGGAGTTTGGGTAAGGACAACTTTCTGTTAACCTGGAAGGGGCAGGGAGGGCACTGGGAAGCAGCTGGTACTTTGACCTCACGTCTGGATCTGGACAGAGAGTGCTAGGGATGCACCCAGGGTTCCCGCCATTCAGCAGCCACACAGTGTGGCGTGGATGTAGCCTCCTAGATAACTTGCTTTGTAACCTGGGGACCCCTTTCCCCCCTCCTTATCTTCTCCTGTGATCCTGTGCCCTTAGTCAAAGGCCACACGGATGCCAGCTTCCCACTTTCTCTTCTCTGGGTTGTGTCTATAGGGGAACTGGGTCTGGCTTAGCCTAGGGTAACCTTGTGATATTGTCTCCTACTGGGGACTCTCACTATTCAGAGCTCTTGTCCACTTTCTACTTGAAAAACAAGGAGTCCCTTCTTGGTCAGAGAGAAAAGTGGGGGTCTCAGAGGGCCTAGAGACAGAGGCCAGGTAGGGAACCGTGTCCACGGCCTGTTTCCACCTATGCGTGGGCCTGGTGGGCTCTCCTGAGGCCATTCTGTGGCTACCATCTTCTTGAGACTCAGAGCTGGGACAGTCCAGGGGTCCCTCCACCTTTTCCACATGACCAGGAAAAGAAACTGGCCCACATCCATTCCAAGGCCCGCTAGCTGGCTGATGGTGGCGTCAGGCAAGGCCCAGTCTTGACGCATTTTCCACCAGCAGAAGTGGCTCACAGACAGCTGCTGCCTTACTGGGCAGGGCCCCAGGATCTTGTGCACCAGGCCTTGCTCCATGGCAGCCTCTCATCCCGTGGGATGGCCCTGGCCCTGGCTGGGTGGACAAAGGATGCTGAGCACAGAGGTGCTCAAGTGGCCAAGTTGGCACTGAGCCCACTGTCCCACAGGCTTTGGCAGAGCACGAAGACGAGCTCCCAGAACACTTCAGGCCCTCACAGCTCATCAAGGACCTGGCCAAAGAGATCAGGCTCAGTGAGGTAAGGCCATGCCAGGGTGACAGACCCCTGGGACAAGGGTGTGCCCAGAGCCTGCCAGGGAAACGTCTCTGCATTAGTGTTGTGCCCAGGGTTTGGAGAGTGTGTGGGGAGGAGAGAAGGGTGGAGAACCCCAAGTCCAGTCTTTGAGTCCCAGTTCTCCTGAGTGTGGAGGAACTGGGCAGCCTCCTGGGCCTGCGTAGGGCAGAATAGCCCCAGGAAGTGGGGACGAAGTGGTGTCACACCGGGCTGTGCGGCTGTGTGAACATTTCTTGATGTTACCAGACAGTGTGATGAGCATGCCACTTGACAGTGTGGAGCAGATATGACTGTGTCATGTGGTGTGGGCTGTGTGTGCCTTTCTGGGCTAATAGCTTCTCCCAACATGGCTATGAGTCCCCCTGAGTCCTGGCATGGTCTGGAGGGAACACAAATGATCCTCTTCTTTTCCCACACCAGAACGCCTCCAAAACTGTCCGACCTGAAGTAAACGCTGTCACCTCCTCAGATGAGGTCTGTGACGGGGACCGGGAGAAGGAGGAACCACCGTCTCCCATTGAGGATACCCCACCTCGATCCCTCCTGGAGAAAGTATCCAAAAAAAAGACTCCTAAGACTGTGAAGATGCCTAAGCCATCCAAAATCCCCAAGCCCCCCAAGTCCCCTAAGCCCCCCAAGCCCCCCAAAACCCTGAAGCTCAAGGATGGAAGCAAGAAGAAAGGGAAGAAGTTCAAGGAGTCAGCCTCACCCACCATCCCCAACCTGGACCTGCTTGAGGCCCACACGAAGGAGGCACTAACCAAGATGGAGCCACCCAAGAAAGGAAAGGTGGGCCCTTGAGCTCCTCCCCATCATAGGCTCAGGCACTGCAGCGCCTGCCTTGGGCCAGACCAGAGGGAACAGCTAGGGCTGACATGTCTTTGCTCTCTTTTGTTACTGGGTGGGGAATCTCCAGGGAGTGCAGGGTCCAGGGTCTGCCTATGGATAAAGTTGCCCAAAGTACTTCCCTGTCTGTGCCAGCCACTGGGTCCGCACATTAGGCCAAACCCCAGGCTGATCCTGCAGAGCAGTGAGTTCCCTGGAGAGAGATAGCACAGTGTTTGTCCTGTGGTAGGGATAGCACCCAGGAGGTCCAGTGGATTGATGCAGGGTAGACTTCGGGCAGAGGCCACCCCGCTTAGTTTTGGCAAATAATAGAACCAATCCCTGGACTAAGACCATGTAGATATACAAGGCATCTGTAGGACACTGGGAGAAGGCAGAGGGTTTGGACAAGAGACTGTTATGAGGGCCTGAGCTCCTGTGGACACTAAAAGGTCTTACCGAACCCATGAGATTATGGACTATTGGCTGTGGGCTCTTTCCAGGATGAGTACAATTCTGTCCTACATCTTGGGGGCCATCCCCGTGGCATGTAAATATTCTATTGGTGCTGTTCTTCTGGGGCAAGGAGGGAGGGAGGAAGAATGGATGTATGGGTGGGTAGGTGGATGAGTGGGTGGGTCAACTGATGGGCAGTGGATTGACAGATGAATGATGAGTAGGTGGATGGTTGGAGAGAAATGAAAAACTAAATGAACAGATAGATCAATGGACAGATGAAGGAATGGATGAATGAATGAATAAGTGGGTGGGTGGATGGATGGATGGATGGATGTGCTATGTGTGGGCCAGCAGGAGTGGACCACCGTGCTTCTGTGCTATCGTAACCCAAGCCTATTCATCTTCTCTGTCTACCTTTGGGTCATCACTGCTCTGTTTGCAGACCCCAAAGAGTGTCCTGAGTGTTCCCAATAAGGATACAGTCCACACACAGAATGACGTGGAAAGGCTGGAAATCCGAGAGCAAACTAAGAGTAAATCAGAGGCCAAGTGGAAGTACAAGGTGAGGGTGGGGTGTGGACCTGTGGTAGGGTGTGTCTGCCTGTCCCCGGGAGGTGGGGCCTGAGGAAAGTCTGTGTGAGTCTAGCGTGCACGTGACCTCCTATGAACTACTCTCTGTAGACAGTGTGGGTATAAAACCAAATGTGTCATCTTCCCCATGTTGTCCTCCACTGTCCTTCACCTTCTTCATGGTCCCATTTCTGGTGTGTTTCCATTCCCTGAGGCTGGGCAACATCCAAGGGTGGGTCCTGCATGCTGATGGCTAGGCCAGCCTTAGCATGTATGAACAGCTTTCTTGGGGCATGTTCTGGTCCCCAGTTATACCCACTAACATGGGCTGGGATCCTAGCCCTTCATTCCAGTGAGCTCAGGGACAACCTTGGTCTTGTTTTCAGAACAGCAAACCTGACTCTTTACTGAAAATGGAGGAGGAGCAGAGGTTGGAGAAGTCACCCCTGGCTGGGAACAAGGACAAGTTCTCCTTTTCTTTCTCCAACAGAAAACTTCTGGGGTATGTGAGAGCCTGGGCAGGGGTGAGGGTGAATGTAGAGATGTCCCACATTATATTCAGGTCACCATACTGCATGCACTCCATACCACACTGTGTGTCATCCTGTACTACACAGGCACCCATATCACCTCCCATAGACATCTGTCGCATGCACACTCCAGTGGACATTCCAAATTGTACTTTCATGCCATGCACCCACATGTATATGTGACACCACACACACACACACACACACACACAATTGCATGATAACCTCCACCAATACCATCCGTACCAGACATGCATCCCCACACACCATGCATATACAGATATTTATACACCCCCATTGCATATCCAATCCATATATATGTAAGTAATAAGTCATCCCACAGGCGTCTTACACTCTATACTCCATACATGCCTTATACTACATGTACCCCTCACATCATAGACACATCCACACACACACACACACACACACACACACACACACACACACAGTATATTTGATTGACACCCTAGAGTGGCTGTTTTCTGAGCCATTGCTCTCACTCACTGCCACTCTGTTGCATGGAACACCTTTGTTTCTGCTTCCAGAACAATCTGCAGGGTGCATGGAGAATACAGTGAGGGCTGGTGAGGCAGCAAGGCTCCTGACAGAATGGCTTGTGTGAGCCAATGATGAGGATATGAGTAGGGACTGGGACATAGGTCTCTGAGCCCAGTGGTCAGTAGGGAAGGACAGTGCAAACTCAGTAAATGCATGACTCTACATAAGCTTATGGCTGTGGTGGATGCTGTGGGGACGGATGTATGGATTTGGGTGCTGAGGGCCTCGGGAAGGCACCAGCTTCGGAGTTGGATGGGCCTCAGCATGGCCACCGAGGCCTCACTTTCAGTTGTGGGCAGGAAGAGTGACCACACAGGCACCTGAATGGCATCCACAATCCCCACACAGTGTAGAATGACAAATACATCCTGTTGAGGTACCATCATTGCCTATAGGAATGGCAGCCTCTGCTTCCTCTTCTGAGAAGGGAGGAAAAGGCCTGTGGGTGATGGAGAAGCAGGGCTGGGACCAAGTGGACACACTCACAATTACCCACATGGACTTGATTTGACGAGTCTGCTTCTGTTGTTCCATTAGAAGTGACAGGGCCATGGAGTTTAGAATATGCAGATGCAGTAGGCGAGCCTCGTGGGCACGAATGTCTGTGCTTTAAGACAGCAGAGCCACAGCTGCCTCCTCTCGTGAGGGTGCTGTCAGCGTGGTCAGCATTTTGTTTGCTGTCCTTTCTATTGACTAAGTCTGTCCTGAAGGCCCGGAGAGGTCTGAGCCTGCTCTACTCACGGGCAAAACACAGCATCCTGCCCTGCCGTAACGAGAAGAAAGACATACAATCTTTCATAGCCCAGTAGAGGTGCACTGTGGCTCAGCCCTGAAGTGCTGTTGCTTTGTTTTTCAAAAAAGTATGTAGAAAAAGACATGAGGGTTGGATTTGATTTAAACTTTGGCAAATTGGCAAGGAGGGCTCTTCAGTTGCTTAGCTTTCTCTACAACACTTGACTGTATGTCCTGGGCCTCATTCCCTGTGACATGGAGGGAGGAGGAGGCTGTAGGATTGGGCCATGTCCCTCCCCATGAGCAGACTTCCCACACTGGGAAATAAGGGCTGCATATTCCCCGACCAGCTGCTTCCAAGTGGACGCTCTCTCTCAGGCCCCTGTAAGGTTCTGTTGCCTGCTGGTCTCAGGGCCCTGGGGTCACCCACTGTCCTATCCCTTCTACTCTAGCTCCAAGGCCCTCAGGCCCCCTGGCAGTCCTGGTGTGTTCGGGACACTGCAGAGCTTCAAGGAGGACAAGGCTAAGCCTGTGCGTGATGAGTATGAGTATGTATCGGATGATGGGGAGCTGAAGATAGATGAGTTTCCCATCCGGAGGAAGAAGAGCGCCCCCAAAAGGGACTTGTCCTGTGAGTGTGCTGGGCCTGGGCAGGAGGCTCCGGGTGGTCTCAGCTGCCCACCTGGAGGCCCCCACTTGACTCCTGTTTGCTGTGCTTTCAGTCTTGTTGGACAAGAAGGAGGCGCTCCTCATGCCCACCGCAAAGCCAAAGCTGGACTCTGCGGTATACAAGGTGAGCCACCCAGCTGTGCCCTCAGCCTCAGCAGCACGCTCTGCTTGATGTGCAAGGACAGCCACCCTCGCCCTGCAGGTGGGCTGGGCTCAGCTCTGGGGATGGCATAGGAAGGACAAGGCCTTGTTCAGTACTTGGCACCAGGACCCCTTGGGCCTGCTCCATGGGAGAGAATGCAGTAAAGCGTGTTCCCAGATAAGGGGTGACTCGGAGCTGTTCCCTGTCGGCGGGGCTCTTACACTCAGATGAGCTCCGAGGCTGGCTCTCTAGGGGAAAGAGTCATTGCTGAGGCCCAGGAAGAGCGTGGCTCACCTGCTGGGCCAGGGCTTTTTGGTCACTATGTCCTGATGGAATTCTGGGGCTTCCTCTGGGAAGCAGCATGAAAGCAGGTGTGGACACAACTTTAACCTGTGAGGGTTCAAGAACCCAAGGAAAGACTTGGCACCCACATCTGTCTCGTGAGGGCCTCACCCATTGCTTGAGCCTGAAACTAACATTAGAACAGAGCTCCTTAAAACCCTGCCCCCAGTGCCCTGCCCTGACCGCTGCTCTGTCCCTGGCTCTGCAGAGTGATGACTCCTCTGACGAGGGCTCTCTGCACATCGACACGGACACCAAGCCCGGCCGCAACGCCAAAGTCAAGAAGGAGAGCGGGAGCTCCGCGGCAGGCATCCTGGACCTGCTGCAGGCCAGCGAGGAGGTCGGGGCACTCGAGTACAACCCCAACAGGTGGGCCCTGGCGGCATCCTGTAGCCCTCAGAGAGCATGGCCTGCCCGGGCAGAGGCCCGGTCACACGGGGGGGGGATGCGGACAGGCTCCCACCTCTGATTGCAGAGGGCCGGGCTTACAGGGCAGCCAGGCTAGGCTTCATTTCACTGCATACACACATTGTCGATTTGGGTTTCAAGCACTTGATCACTGTTTATTTCTCATTGAAACTGTAGTGGCATTTCCGGGTGTGGCACTGACAGTGACTGAGGGGCACAGCCGGGAACAGGAGTCCCTCCCAACTCTCTAGCAGCTTCGGACTCAACTGTGTAGTGGAGGAAACTGGGCTCAGGGAACTAGCCTTCTCATGGCGCCACAGCTTGGAGGTAGCAGAGGCAAGCCTAGGCTCTGGATTGTAGTTAGCTTGGAGGTAGCAGAGGCAAGCCTAGGCTCTGGATTGTAGTTAGCTTGGAGGTAGCAGAGGCAAGCCTAGGCTCTGGATTGTAGTTAGCTTGGAGGTAGCAGAGGCAAGCCTAGGCTCTGGATTGTAGTTAGCTTGGAGGTAGCAGAGGCAAGCCTAGGCTCTGGATTGTAGTTAGCTTGGAGGTAGCAGAGGCAAGCCTAGGCTCTGGATTGTAGTTAGCTTGGAGGTAGCAGAGGCAAGCCTAGGCTCTGGATTGTAGTTGTTTTTTACTCTTTCGGGGCCCGCCATCCAGCTCCTACATAAATACATGGAGACTTGTCCTTACTTATAAAGGTCTGGCCTTAACTTGGCTTGGTTTTAGCCAAGCTTTTCTGACTTAAATTATCCGGTGTCTCTGTAACTACATTTTTGCCTCTGCGCTTTTTTACCTTTCTTTATTTTAAATATTTTTCTTCCCTTCTCACTCTGTGGCTGGATGTGTGGCTGGGTGGCTGGCCCCTGGAATCCTCCCTCCTTTTCCTCTCCCACCACTCTTTTTTTTTGACCCTAGATTTCTCCTCCAATTTATTCTCTGCTTGGTAGCCCCATCTATTTCTCTTTTCTCCCTAGCTATTGGCCATTCAGCTCTGTATTAGCCCAATCAGGTGTTTTAGGAAGGCAGAGTAATACAGCTTCACAGCGTTAAAAGAATGCAACACATTATTTGCATCATTAAACAAATACTCAAAGCTTAAATGAATGTAACACATCTTAAACTAATACTCCACAACACTGGATTGACCTGACTCAGGAACCCAACTTGGGGCTGCTAAAGAGTTGTTGGGTGCTGGGCTATGATGTGTACTTATAAGTGCCAGTTCCATGTGGTCCCACATATTCAGGAAGGCAAGTCCCATAGGCCCCTCTTGGGCCTGCTCCCTCATCTGCCTGCGTAAATTTTAGGTGACTGCTTTGGGAAGCAGCTTACACTGACTCTTAAGGCTGCTCCAGCAGGTGGAGGCCTGGCTCAGGCCTACTTGTAGATGATATGAAGATTCCGGTAAGGTGGATTAAGGGCTTGATTGAAACAAGCTTTAGCTAAATTAGTTGGCCATATTTTATTTCATAGATTGCTGTTTTGAATTCAATATCATGTTCACAGCCAGCCAGCCTCAGGCGCTTTCCTAGTGGGAGTGAAGTATGATGGGAGGGTATGCATGACTTTGGGCGCAGGATCCTGGCTCAGCCTGGCATGATGCAGTGAGTGCCGTGGTGGCCCTCACTGATGAAGCCTGGCTGTGACCTCTTCCCTGTTGGAGGTGACAGCCCCTTCACATTCCAGGCTGTGGCCCTGTGCAGGATTTCACATACTCTATGGTATTGGGGATGCCTTGCTGCTGGGAGAAAGTATATGCTAGCTAACACTTCGATGATTGGTCTCAAGGTCAGAGAGACCCCCCCCCAATTCCCTGGATCCCTCATGACCTCAATGGAAAGACCTAGAAAATTGGAACATGGGTACCGCCCAGGATGAGGGCAGACAGGGCCTTGCTCTTAACCATCAGGTACCTCGTTCTGGGTGCTGTGGAGATGGAACACAGATGGGACCATGTGATCCCTTTTCTATGAGGCCAGGAGGGGGCTGTTTGCTAATGAGGAACCAGAGCGGCCATGGCCCTGTGCCCCGAGTCTGGGGAGAGTGCTCCACAGACACTCCGTGTGTCCTCACACGTGTCTGCTCTGCCTGCCGGAGCTTCAGAGGCCAGCCAGCCCTCTCAGCCTGCCGCGGGCAGTTCCTCTCCCAAAGTCTCCCATTTGGAGCATAGGTCAGTTTTTGATGGTCCATTTGCTCTGTTTTAAGTACTGACTGCTTGGAAAAAAGACAGCTGAATAAAACGGAGGAAAATATGTTAATTTCTTGTGGATGGTTTGCTTGGTGTTTACGGCTGTGGGCAGAGGGGATTTGGGCATGGTAACTGGAGGGTTAAAGTATTATTTTCCATGCTGACTGCTTAAACCCGGATCATTGATTCTCCAGCAACCTTGCAAATAGACGGGCCAGCTGGGTCTGGGGTCACCCAGATGGCATGGGTGGGCAGTGCATGGCTAAGTGGGTTCTCAGGGGGGTCCTGCCATCAGCATTCAGGACACTTACAGTGGATGTCTTAGCATTTCCCTGTGACCTGCGTTTAGGGCTTGGCACCCAAAGAGTATAAGCTGAGCAGCTATTTGTTCTTGATAGTGATCTGTCCCTACTCAGAGAAGTCCAAGAGACTGGCACAGCTGGACAGTGCCAGGGCAGCTTCTGGTCTACAAAACACCCAGGCATATGCTCAGGACAGGCCAGGCTTTACGAGAGCGGCTTCAGCATTGCTTTCTGCAGAACTCAGGTCTATGTGACTTGGCCTTCCATTATGACTTCAGCCTAGGAGGCAGCTTTTGTAGAGGGCTGTGGAGACCGTGGCTTCCCTCTCCTCCTCAGGCTCAGGAAATGTCCCTCGGTCCATGGGGTATTAGCCTAGTTAATGGCTTGCCTGTCCATCTCCCTGATCCCCCCTTCACCTCCCACAAACAGTGCTTTTGTCTCTAGAATCCTTGTGCTTCTGAGCAATGTCCTTTTCTAGGTCCCTGTTAGAGCTTCTGCCCGGGTCCCTCAGCCTCTGTGTAAGGTGGTCTGCCCACCCCTGTCTCACATGTGTGTCATCTTAAGCAAGTGGAAGGAAGCATAGAGGGGACCCCTGGCCTGCACAATGCTGTGTGCTCTCATCACCATTCATCACCATTCTGGCCCTGGGCTTGCCCTGAGATCATCTCCTAACACACCCTCTTCTCAGAGGCTGGGATGCTTTCTCCCACAAAGCGCTTTCTAAAAGTGCTCCAAAAACTTTGATGTGGTTCCCAGATATGCAGGATATAGCAAGGGAGAAACTGGAGACACGGGGGCTTTGATGCAAGAGTCTCAGGAAAAAAGGGACCAAAGAGAACAGGGTGGGGACAGTGGACCATGTTGGGCTGATATAGGTGGCTGATGTAGCTGGTGCCCCTGGAGCTGGAAGAGTTTTCTTCACAGCTGGAGTAAGCTGTAGAGCTGCTGAGCTAGACTAAGTACCAGAAAGTCCCCAGAGGGAGGTCCCACTGGGCCAGATCATCATGGAACCTTGGGAAGATTGGCTCTTTGCCTGGCTGTCATATGGACATTTGGATTCTGTGTGAGACCCTGACCCAGAATCTCATGGCAGGGTCTAGGTGTGTGCATTTTTAAAGCTGTCCAGCTGTGCTAGGGGATATTATTTTCAGGTGTGTGACTTTTGTTTATGCTGTATTTGTTTAACTCTGTGAAGCTGTGATCCTGTGTCTAAAACACCTGGTGGTCCTAATAAAGAGCTGAACAGCCAATAGTGAGGCAGGAGCAACGATAGCAGCGTCTGGCAGGCAGAGAGTAAAAATAGAAGGAGAAACAAGCAAGAAGCAACAGCAAGAGAACAAGGAAAGGAGGGCATCAGGGGTCAGCCACCCACCCACCCAGCCCCAGCCCCAGCCCCAGCCACCCAGCCACCCAGCCCCCGCCCCCAGCCACCCAGCCCCAGCCACCCAGCCCCAGCCCCAGCCACCCAGCCACCCAGCCACCCAGCCATCCAGGTATACAGCAATCCATGTAGTAAAACAGGAAAAGCCTAGAAGGAAAAGGTAGACTGGATAATTTAAATTAAGGAAAGCTAACAAGAAACAAGCCAAGCTAAGGCCGGGCATGCATAACCTAAGAATAAGCCTCCATGTGTCATTCATTTGGGAGCTGGGTGGAGGACCCCCAAAGAGAAAAAAATCTCACTGCATAGGTGGTTATAGCTTAGACAGGTGGGAAGTCTAGGCTGGAGGTGGTGAGCAGGCTGTGCCAGCACAGGGTGCTGAGGAAGCAGGAGCTAGATCCATCCTGCGGAGGGTCTTACTGAGATTGTGGAGACCACCCAGAAACTGCCCCAACCTAGCCCCAAGGGTCTTTGCATTCCGGCAGCAGCCAGGCCTCAGATCTATGGGATAATGATGAGCACTGCTCCCTGAACCTAGTTTGGGATGCTCTTTTTGGAAGGCAGGGTGCCAGTGCAGCCAAGAAGAGGTGAGGGACAGTAGATAGGGCATTGCTAGAAGAGCACAGAAAGGGCATGGTAGCGGGGACTGGACAGAATGCACATGGACCCTGTGGGCAGTCCTGCAGGCTAGGCAAAAGTAAGCCGGCTTCTAGAGAAAGCTTGCAAGTCTGCATGGAGGGACCCAGAGAGACGAGCCTGGCTGAGCTGAGGCGTGGCTGAACCTAACAGAGAGGTGTGTTGTTGCAGATGTAGATATAGGTGTGCACACAGGTGTACATGGTGAGGGTGCAAGGCTGAGTACAGGTGCAGATGAGGGTACGTGCAGGTGTCGATGGAGGTGTAGGTGCAGAGGTAAATGAGAGCGTGGGTATAGATGAGGATGGGGTTCAGGTATGTATGCGGGTATGCATGCAGGTGTGGGTGAGGACATAGATTTGAACTTGGGCATGGAGCACCTTGGGAGAGAGGTGGGGACTTCTCCATTTCAGTGTAGGAGGGAGAAGAAGAGATGCCCCTGGCTAGGACTGAGGTCAGGATCAGCCGTGAAAGGGCACAGAGAGCTGGCAGGGTGTACGAGTCTGGTGGCTGAGCCTCCGGCCAACGTAAGCTTTGAGAACCAGTGTACGACAGCGTAAGATCTCATCCATCTGCCTCCCGTGCATTTCCTTGTGCCCCATCTCCATCCCAAGGCCCCTTTTCCTTCTCGGAAGTGTGGCTGAGGGCTGGCCAGGCCTGTCCCACTGTTAAGCCACCAGCACATGTATGTTAATGTGTCATCTGCTGGTTGCTACACCAGGTGTGTGCAGCCCTGGGCTTTGGGCTGCAGTTGCAGCACCTTGAACTACAAATTATGGATGGTGGGCTACGTGCTCTAGTCTGTGATCCAAATGTCCTGGGCTGTGGGCCAAGGGCCATGGTTGAGTGCCTGTTGTCTCTCTGTGTCCCCAGCCAGCCCCCTGCCTCCCCCAGTACACAGGAAGCCATTCAGGGAATGCTGTCCATGGCCAACCTACAGGCCTCTGACTCCTGCCTTCAGACCACATGGGGCACTGGCCAGGCCAAGGGTGGTTCACTGGCAGCCCATGGTGCCCGGAAGAACGGTGGTGGCAGCAAAGGCACGGGCAAGCGTCTGCTGAAGAGGACCGCCAGGAACAGTGTGGATCTGGAGGACTATGAGGAGCAGGACCACCTTGACGCCTGCTTCAAGGACTCAGACTATGGTGAGTGTGGCTGCGGGGCAGGGCTGCTGCCTGTATGCGGCAGCACTGGCTAGGGACAGGTCAAAGAGGCCCGTGATATATAATAGCCCAGACCGTAAAACCTGTCTTGGGCTGCGGTGTGGTGGTGCATGCCTTTAATCCCAGTACTCTGGAGACAGAGAAGTCAGAGCTCTGTGCTCTGGGCCAGCCTGGTCTATGTGGTGAATTCCAAGCTAGCCAAGGCTACACAGTAACACCCTGTCTCAAACAAAGCAAAACATGACCCCCCTCCCCCAGCCCTGGCCACCTGTCATGTTCTTCAGGACTCTGCGGATCTGTTTCAGACACATTATCTAAATGAATCATGTAACATGACATTTTGTGGGTTCATCCATACTGTGGCACGTGCCAGAAGTCCTTCCTTTTTCAAGCTGTGTAATATTCTTTCCTATGAGTAGGAAGTGTACCACAAGTCCATGCATGCATTCATGGCTGGGCCCTTGGCGTCTCCTTTTGGCTGCTGTGAACATGTGTGGTACAGGTTCCTCTTGGGACCTGTACCCTCATCCCTTTGCTGCGTTTTTGAGAGAGCCCTGCTAGAAAAAAACCTTCAGGCCCAAGGATGATCCTGAAGCCATAAGTGAGGATCAGACACCAACAGCCACCAGGCAGAACCTGCCTGGCTTAGGCACCAGATTTCTTCACCCCGCCTCAGGGATGAAGGGTGAACAAGGCAGCAGGGTTGTTGGTCCAGGCTCCTCATCCCCAGGACGGACATGGGTTTGTCCAGTGCCTTCCTGCTGGCCAGAGGCTGGGATTTACTGATCTGGGCCCCTGTTAGAGCTCTTGAGAGAGGGCCTCTGCCCTGCAGCTGCTGCAGGCCCAGGCCCCATGGACCAGCGGCAAAGTGAACTCCTGTTTCAACGTGAACTCTTTGGGAGTGTGGAGTGCCACGCCCCACTGCCACCCACAGAATCACCAGTATTGGAGGTGTCTCAGTTGGCCTTATTGGTCAGGGATGTAGGACCCACAGTTCAGGGATCACTGGGGAGTGGTCCCTGAGCCAAGGAAGCTCCCAGTGGCCATTGTAAGCTACTAGGCGGGTACCTTCTTCCGGTTTGCTTGGAGAATCTTGGGGCTGCAGGCGTAGTGGAATTAGCCCAGTTGCCTGAGTTTCTCGCTTCCCATATAGCAACCTCCAGGTCTACATGTGTCAGGCTCTTGAAGTGGCTGTGGAGAGTAATCCCGAGTGACTGAGGCCTTTCAGGCACCAGGCCAGCCTAGGGTGGGCGTGGCTGGCAGCCTGTGTACACTGTCCTGCCAAGTATAGGTGTCCTTGCTATGGAAGTTTCAATTGCACAGCAAGTCTGAGACCCTGAGGAAGGTCCCTGGGCCACTGTAGCACCAGCTCCTCCCCAGCCCTGGCTGCACCCGAGCACTCAGGGGCCTGCTCTGCTCTTGCCTCCTTCAGTTTACCCCTCACTGGAGTCTGACGAAGATAACCCTGTCTTCAAGTCCCGGTCCAAGAAGAGGAAGGGCTCAGACGATGCCCCCTACAGCCCCACAGGTAGAGCTGGGCTGGGGGCTGAGATTGGCCACTAAGGACATAGGCGTGGCTTTAGGCGTGCCCAGGGAAGATTGGTCAGCTAGAAGATCTAGGAGGGGCACCAGACACATGCTGGGGTGGTGGGTGGGATCAAGTGTGTCTGCCTTTCAAGGTCCCCCATCTACCCGGCTTCCCCTGCCCTGTTTGCTGGGCCTCCCATATGGCCTCATAGAAACCTCAGCATGGCACTATTCCAGGGAGAGCAGATGTGATATAGCTCCCACGCAGGAAGTTAAGATGCGCATGGTCTTCCAGAATCAGAGACGGTCAGGAGATAATAGGCCACCACTTCCGGAGCCTGATTTGTTGGCCTTCCCTGTGTCTTCCACAGCCAGGGTCGGCCCATCGGTGCCAAGACAGGACAGGCCCGTGCGTGAGGGGACCAGAGTGGCCTCTATTGAGACTGGGCTGGCAGCTGCTGCAGCCAAGCTATCCCAGCAGGTGAGGAGACCCAGGGTTCTTACAAGAGTGAGTCTCGTGTGTGAAATGAAGCCAACCTCCAGACACTGCCCATGTGTGCAGAGTGCTGGGGCTAGGGACTGGCAGGCAGGAGAGTGGTTCCAGGCTCCTAGTACAGGGGAGCTAGGAACACATAACCCCGTGCCCCTCGCCCCAGACAGGCACCTCTCGCCTAACATGGTTGCCCTCACTAAATGCCTCTGGGGACTCCTCCCATTCCCAAGGGTCCTGGCACTTTTAAGTGGTGCCCGGCAGGAGCTGGGGCTTGTCTCCACCTGCTCCTCTCATCTGATTGGCCATCTCTTGGCAGCACTCACGGTGGGCTCACGTGGGCCAGACTTTCTGCCTTGGGCTGGGTGGGAGAGGCCTCCCAGCCGTTCTCCATGCTCCCTACCTGGTGGGGGTCTGAGCCCCTGGAAGACTGCATCTGGGCGGAGGCTGATCTGGCTGTGCCCCACTGTGATGTATCTGAGGCAGCACACTTGCACACTCTGTTTTTAGGAGGAACAGAAAAACAGGAAGAAGAAGAGCACCAAAAGGAAGCCGACTCCTAACACTGCCTCCCCCTCCATCTCCACCTCCACCTCCGCCTCCACGGGTACCACCTCGGCCTCCACCACCCCCGGCCTCCACCACCCCGGCCTCCACCACCCCGGCCTCCACCACCCCGGCCTCCACCACCCCAGCCTCCACCAGCACAGCCAGCAGCCAGGCCTCACAGGAGGGCAGCTCACCCGAGCCCCCGCCTGAGTCCCACAGCAGTAGCCTGGCTGACCACGAATATACAGCAGCTGGCACGTTCGCAGGGGCCCAGGCTGGCCGTGCCTCCCAGCCCATGGCCCCTGGAGTCTTTCTTACACAGAGGCGGCCTTCTGCATCATCCCCCAACAACACTGCTGCCAAAGGTACCCCTTTTGTCCTGTCTGCCCCTGCCCTCAGGGAGCGCACTGCAGGGGGAATTCTGGCCTCAGGATGGCAGGTGCTGCACATCCAAGACAGTTATATCCATGTGTCCCCACCCTTCCCACAGTGTTTGCTGCTGACCCACTTAGTCGTGTGAAAGAAATAGGCTAAAGTCAGGGGATGCGGCCCAGGACTAGTCCTCAGCTCAGGCACATGGTCAGCCATTTGCCACAGGTGAAGCTTGGCTGTGATATCAGCCAGGCTGGTGGGTTGAGCACCTCTGTGAGTTAGTGTCATACCAGCCAGGCCTTGTGGCACCCCTGTAGCCTCTTTCATCCCTCCTACCTACACTCTAGCTTGGGTCTAATGGCCAAAGTTTGGTGACAGTGTTACTGGTGGCATTTGAGATGGCCCTGTTACCAGGGGGTGGAGCCCACGGTGACCTCACATCCCGATCCAAATCCATGAGGGACTTCTGAGCCCAGGGCCCAGCCTAGCTGGCTGATTTTTATAGAGGTGGGTGGGGCTTAGGGGCCCTGTGGGCTCCCATCCTTCTCTAGCTATCACTCTTGATTTTTCTTTTAATCTCTCCTCATCTGTGCAGGAAAACGTACAAAAAAGGGCATGGCCACCGCCAAGCAAAGGCTTGGGAAGATCTTGAAGATCCATCGGAACGGGAAGCTGCTCCTCTAAGGCTTGGGAAGCCAGGATCCTTCTGCTCTGCTCAGGACCCCCGGAGCCCCGCTACATCAGCCCCTCCCAGGAGGGTGGCTGTGCCGCCTGGCCCAGCGTGGGCCTTCCTCCTCCCAGCCACCTCTCCCCAACACGAGCATCTGTCCCTTGAGCAGGTGGAGCGATCGGAGCATGGCCGTCCCTAGTGAACATGGACATCCTTTCTCAAGTTGCTTAGAGTGGCCGGTTCCTGAAAGTGGCCCTGCCAACTTGAGTACCATTCCGGTTTCAGGACAGCCTCTAGGCACCCCACCAGAGCCTGATGACTTCTACGGCTCTGCTTGGGAGCATGAGGCCTTCAAGGAAGGAAGGAAGGTGTGCAGTGAGCCACGCTCACCAGCCCGAGTCCGAGCTGGCCCCAGGCTGGCAGCCTCCAAAGGCGTAAAACAAGGCAAAGGACACAGGAAGAGAGGAGCTGTGGGGTATTGAATGTCCCCTCCCTCCTGTTCCTGAGTGAGTCTTTACAGCACTTGGCCAGTGAGGAGAGGTTGCCCCGGCTCCCTGGCTGGCAGGTAGCAGGCTAGATAGTGGGTGTCACACCCCAAATGCCTGAGGACTTTTGGGGTTGTCAGGACCCACGGTTAGGTTGGTGTGTTAGTGGGTGGAGGAACCACTGTGGGGTCACAGAGGAAGGGTGACAGCTCAGCCACGTCTTAGGGTCCGGGGGACCTAGGCTAAGCCACGTGGAGGGGCCCCACTCTGGAACAGCACTTCTAGGCCAAGGCACCCTGCCCGAGTGGGCAGACAGGCGGGCAGGGCCCCAGGGCTGGAGCCAGCGTGGTAGCGCTTGTCTGAGCCCCTGGGTGGCATCACGAGCATGGGCCATCCCAGGTGGCGTGTCCACCCATCGACACAGAGGGCTGGGTTTGTTTCTCAGGCAATCCTGTATTTTCATTTTAGATGTATTTCCGGAAGCATATTTTTCATAGAATGTAGCGTGTAAATAGCTTTTTAAATGACTTTTTTTATAAGAGCAAAAGTATCTCTAGGAATTTCTTTCTATAGAGCCCTTCATTAACCTTTATACGAGTTTTTGCCCCCCCCCCCCCGGGGCTCTGATGGACAGTCGGGTTCTGGCCCCACCCCCTTTCCTTTCTTTTCTTTTGTTACTCTTCTTATTCTCCCCTTAGGAACTAAGGTATTGCCTGAAAAACAACAACGGTGCCTGCGCAGCCTTACTCTGTCTTTCAGAGCGGAGAGTAGAGACTCCCTTCCCACAGGCTCTGAAGCCGCATCTCCGGCTCACACCAGCTCTTCGCTCCCCTTCTTGTTTGACGAGGGGTCGGGATGCAGTTATTTTACTAGCACCTTGTGAAGTATTTGTGTTTCGTGATGCTGTAATTTATTAATGTTTGTAGCTTTTTATATTTGTACATTTCTTATGAGGTTTGTTTCTACACCGTTACCTGGATGTGCTGTCCACGAGGAGATGCAGCTTGGCGGAGGCCTTACCCACTCCCATTTGACCTGTCTGGAGGGACGCTGTCCCCGGGGCCCGGGGCTGGGAGAGGGCATCTTGCGGGCCCCAGGCTTACTCAGAACTGGTGTTTTTAAAGTTTCCTTGACCCCGTCCTTGTGAACATTTCTATAATCTTAACCCAGGCATCAAGCTGTTCTCTCTCCTTCTTTTTAATTTTATTATTATTTTGGCGACATGTACATTTCTAACAAAGTTTATCGTGGCTATTAAAGTGTTCTATTTCCCAGTTCATATTACTCTTGTATCGAGTCCATGAGGTCTAAGGCAGCTTAGACCAAAGTTTTAAAAAAGTAAAAATATTTCAGGTTTTGTACAGAACCATGTCTTTGTCGTATTTGTCTCCTTCACCGCCCTTCTGTCACCCTACGGGACATGTGAAGATGGGACGGCTCCCCTTCCTGGGCTGTGGGTTCAGCTCTCCCCAGGGAGAGCCTCAAACTGCACTCCAAAGCCACCATGCCTCAAAATGTCAAGCAAGAGTGTGCATTCAAAAGCGCTCTTGGGGTCCCCAGGGTGGCAGCCTGAAACTAGCTCTGCAGCCCGGCCAGGGCCCAGTGAGGAGGCCTCCAGCCCTCCCTGTCTGCCCGCTGTGAGGCCTACTTGACTCCAGTGGGCTCTGGCCAGGTGCTTCCCTGCCAGACATCCTTTAGCCCCCATTGATGTTATTTGGGGCAGCTGTCCTTCCCAGGGCATTCCCTAAAATGTCACCACAGGATATCCATTGTGGAAGTGACACAGCTCAGCAAAGCTGAGAGATGAAAGCTCAGTTCTGTTTGGGGAGGAGGCCGGTGACAGCAGTGGCCCTGCCACTGGCCACACCCTGCTGAGCAGGGTCCCTGTGACCTCCCAGCCTCATGTACACCTGGGCATCACCCAGCCATGGTGACCAGAGCAGGACATGGGAGTGGGTTTCCATTTTCTAGATAAGGAACTAGAGGCCAGTGTGTAGCCAAGGCCAGCCAGATGCAAGGAGCTGGCGTGAGACCTCTCTGCCAACACGTGCCAGGGAATGGAGATGAGATTCCTCGTGCCTGTTGACATGTAACACATCACATGACCTTGGCTGAGCCCCTTTTCTTTGAGCCTTGTGTTCTCTGGTGCCTGCTGCATTCTCAGAAGAGAGGTTCCAGCTGGATCTGTGACTGAGTCTCTGGGGGTGAGGGGGTGCCACACCTTTTCCATGGGGGTGGGTCCCAGTGTTACCACTAGGTGGCGCCTTGGGCCCATGCTGAGCTGCAGGCTTCAGGCACCTGGGTGTGTATACCCTCTCGTGCCCTCAACCCTAATGAGTCATGGGGTGGTCTCATGACCACCCACCCATCTCATGGCAACCCACCAGAGATTGCTCTGGGTTACCCCCGCCCCATCCCTGAAGATAGGAGTCAGCACCCAGCCATGCATGGCTCCCTCCATGCAGCTCCACCCCAAGACCAACATCTGGACCTCACACCACCCTCAAGTTGGCAGGCTTGGAACCCAGGATTCCTGCAGCAGGGTTGACCCATCCACCCCCTTTCCAAGGTGGCTGTTAGGGCTTTCAGGGAGCTAGAGATCCTGGGCCTGGGAAGAACTTCCTGAGGCTACCCAGCTGTTCCCAGGGCCTGGCCGTGTGGAGGGCTTTTGCTGTGTGCCAGGCAGCCTATATGTCTGTTGGCAAAGAGTATGGGAAGGACCCACCAGGCACAGCTCCTTCATTCTGCACCGTCACTGGCTTCTGTGAGCTTCCAGGAAGAGGCCCAGTGCAGCCCAATTAGACACGATGCTTTCCCAGTCGGTCAGCCCTCAGGCTGTCCAGACAGAACTACGGCCCCAAACAAAATGAGGGGCCATGGCTACCTCTGAGCAGGCCCCACAGAGCCCATACTGAGGATTTTGGAGTTGGCCCAAATAAGCAGAGGGAGCATAGGTTAGCCAAAAGCAGGAGGCGCGCTCGTCTTTTCTGTGCGTGGCAGGGAGATCAGCAAGATGGTGACTCGGTCTATCCCTGTGTGTCCTGCTTTTTTAGATACCTAGATACTTTGTCCACCTGATCCCAAAGTCAGACCCAAACCTGTTGGCAGAAATGGGTCTAATTGGGAGCCCATGGGGGCAATGCTCAGAATGAACACCAGGGGGCAGGGCAGGGCCGGGAACAGGCCAGTGACCAGCGGTTACTTCTCCCCTAGGGCATAAAACAAAGTTACAAGCACATGCTGAGAAGGAGACAAAAAAAATCACATGGATTCAGTCAGTAACTACCTTAAGTACAAGTGCCAATACCATCTCTTACACACATGACAATATACACGTGACATTACACACATGACAACCACTCTGAAAAAGTTCTCGAAAAAGGGATTTACTGATGGGGAAACCGAGGCATTGTGTTTCAGAGCTGCTACAGCAGACTTGCAGGGAAGCCTAATCAGTTCCATGGCCCTTTGGCTTTTGAGGGACACTCTCCTGCAGATGGCGGCCAGGAGGGCGGCTCTCCAGGTTTCTGTGAGGCCTACACCCCTCCCTGCAAGGGGCTCAGCCGTCACTCTCCACCACTCCCTCCCCTCTGGGTCCTTTTCTCTCCTCAGACTGATCTGGGTCTGCATCCACTCTGCTCTAAATAAGGGTCCCACCATGCAGATGGGGACACTAAGGCAGAGCCTGGGACAGATGCCACTAAGTGTCCATGGCATCAGAAAACTGGATACCGGTTCAGCAGGAGAGCCGAGAGGCCTGATGCCAAGGGTTACTATAGCCCTCCGAGAATGTGCCACGGGAGCTTAGAATAAACCATAGGGTATCGGGACTAAAGGCCTTAGCTTTCCTAAGTGGCCCTGTAGCAGGTGCCGTCATATTTCCCATGTGTCTGCTGTGTGCTGGCAAAGCCCCTACACTATCCTGTGACTTACTTTGCTCTTAAGCCTAGGCTTATGGAAGGAGAAGCTGGGAACGTGCCAGACTGTCTGGACAAGAAGGCTGTCCTGAGGGGGTGACTTGAACACACAGAGCACAGAGATCCTGAAGGAAGACCAAGGCGACAGACTTTGCAAGGGCCCTGGGGTAGGATCAAGTTTGTTGAGGAGGAGCTGGGAGGCAATGATGACAGATAGAAGGCTGGGTGCCACCCTCTTCTCCTCCGGCCCTTGGCAAGCCCTCGCACACTCTGGCTCTGCAGGCTCAGCTCTGTCATCTGCAATGTGGGGAGAATGTCCCTGACTCCCATTGGAGGAACAGGAACGCTATGCTAACTTCTCCCCACCAGGCCCCTGTAGGAAGTGATTCTGCCCGAGGATCTGGCTTCCTGTGTAACTTTGAGCAGGAAGAAGGAAGCAATGGCCTCCTTCCTGTGGCCAGGCTTGCCCCGAGAGCTTCTGCAGTGGCTTGCTGGTCTTGAGATGTAAGGGCGGGTGGAGGCTGCCCAGTGATGCCAGGCAACCTTGAACCCCTGGCCAGAGCCTCCTGGGGCATTCTCCTGACTCAATGCATAGTTAAACACTTAGTACTCAGAGGTTTTGGTGTCCTTATAATCTAGACTTTGTCACATTTTGCAACTCACACCTTTTTTTTTTTTTTTTTTTGCCTAGAACCACCCCCACAACCGCCACAGCCACAGGGTCTATTGAGGGTTGGACATGCTGGGCGGCGTTGTCCACTCCAGAGGGAGGGAAGGCCGTGGAGGAAAGCCGGCCAGTCTGTCTGCAGCCTGACAGATGGTGTCCTCTCTCTTGAGCCACCCACCGCCCACTCTGAGTCCAGCCAGCCTCCTCCACATCCAAGGCCCTCCCACCCCCACCCTTCACCAGGGATGCCACCTCGGCAGAAAAATGACGCAGTTCCATTAACATCTGACACGGATTTGCTGGCCCCAAACAGACGAGTGCGGTGTAAACAGCCGGTGCTGGGCCCTAGCCCGGCCTCTGCATGATCCCAGTAATTGATTGTCCTCTGTTGGCCGGGCCACACTGGGCCCCTCGACGCAGCCTGAGTAGTTTCCAAATCGGAATCCAGGCCTGCCCCTGTGCACGGTGTTTACCAAACAGCGGATGTACTGGGGGTGACCGGAAGGAGTAGAAAGAGTGGGTGAGTCCCACTTCTCGCACTGATGTCAGGGTGGGGTCCTTCCTGGCCTTCTCTAGCCCTTTGGAAAATGGGGCAATAGTGCCATTCTCCAAACATGGCTGAGCTTGAGCCAAGTGCGATGGGGTCTGGGTGTTAGTACCACCCACAGTCAATTTCTGGGGCTACCCAGCCTTGAATGGGAGAGGACAGTGTCACACGGGAGACGGGAGGCACTTCCATTCCTGTTGGCTGATTTAATAAGCACACAGGCCACCTAGATACGGTTTCAATGGGATTTTTTTTTTCTTTTTGCCGCAGACAGAGGGCCATTTTTTTCTGTGCACTGTCCAATAAGAATAGATCAATATCACCTCTTTTATGAGTGTCATATAGGAATAGACCAATCTCGTCTCTTCTATGTGTGTCACAGAACTTTTATGAGTCTCCTATAGCCCGGGCTGGCTTCAAACTCTGTGTAATGGAGCATGACGTGGTGTTCCTGGACACATGTCCTGTGCAGGCATGTGCCACCACACACTGGTTTAATGTGGTACGCTGGGCGTTGTACATGACACCCAAGCACTGCCCTTCTGAACCACACGCACATCCAGGTACTCTTATAGAAACCCTTAGCGTCCGCTGGGCAGTGAGATTGGCTCCAGGGTGCTGCTGGCCCTGACTAGGGGAGCTGAGGAGAACGGCACGCCCTTTTTCCTAGGGCTCTTCAGGATCTGGGAGCTCTGACCACTTGGGAGGACCTGTGTCCCGGGAATAACCACGTTCCCCTGGGGTGTCACCAGGATTACAGTGATAAGCTGTACTGTTGTCCCTATAGCATCTGCCGGAAGGGCCATGTACAGTCACCTGGGTCCTTATCACCCAGATAATGGGGTCAGAAAGCCACCCATTTCACCTTTGAGTTGGGGAAACACAACTTTCTTTCTTGCTGTGAGCTGCCTGGCTCTGCTTCCTGGACACAATGCAGTTCATGGCTGAGTGTACGCATGCCCCACCCACATTTGGGATCTATGATGTGTGTCATACCAGTATCACAGGGACCTGGTTTCCCAGTGGGTGGGTTGCTCCCGCCATGGAATTACCGTCACTGTCTGAGTGCTGGGTTAGGGTTGTCTGTGGTAGCAGCCTGCCAGGGCAGGGGCCAGCCCCTGTTCGGAGGGAGTGGCTAGGGCTGGGGACACAGGCAGGTGACAGTTCTGGGATTCATTCTTTTATATTTTCCCTCTGGGCTTGTTTGTTTGTTTTTGTCATAAACTCTATCATTTAGTTGTTTCCATGGCTTTGTATGATGAAATCCTTGGATGGGCAGACTGTGACACAGTTCTGGCTGGGTCCTGCTGGTTCAGAGAGGAGGGCCCCTGTACAGAGACCACACCCCCAACAAAGGCCTGGCCTGGCTGGCCGCACAGCCTCATCACCTCTATATTCAACTTTGAAACACTGTGTCTTCTGGTCACCTTCACCTCAACCTGTGAACAGCACCCTGACATTCTGCACTCCCACCTTCTCAAGTCCCAAAGCCAAGCAGGGAGCGACATCCTTGGGGTGGCCAAGTGTTGTGGAATAGGATATTTGTAAACCGATGTAAAAAGATGTGTTGCGGAATAATTGTTTAACTATGTAAAAATGTGTTGCTGTTTTTCACCTTGCCTGCCTAAGGCACCTGCTTGGTCTAATAAAAAGATAAACGGCCAATAGGTGGGCAGAGGAGGGATAGTTGGGATTTGTGGGTGGAGAGAAAAGGGCCAGACAGGCAGAGCCCAGACAGACAGACACAGAGGAAGCAGGAAAACAGGAAGGACAGTATGCAGATGAGGGGAACAAGACTCAGCACATAGTTTAGTACAAATGAGCTAACTTTAAGCTAAAAATGTGCTGGCTAGAAACAAGCCTAAGCTAAGGCCAAACAGCCTTAATTAATAATAAGTCTCCATGTCATGATTTGGGGGCTGGCGGTCCAAGAAAGCCTGCTACAGTCAAGTAAGCCTCCCCATGGCCCAATTTGTTTCAGAAGACAGTCTGCGTATTTGACCCTACATCCAGCGGTTTGGAGCAATGGTGGGGAACAGGACAGTTAGTTTATGGAGGTTTGAGTGATCAGGCCCCCGGAGAAGACAGAGTGGAACAGTAGTGGTTTCTAGAAGAGGAACTACCTGAGTGGTCTTACAAAGAGAGACCGTGACCCTGCAAAGGGAAGGAAGGAGATTCCAATCAAGAGACTATGGTACACAGACACGGGAGAAGTGGGGACACGGTGGGGGGGGCAGTGGATAGGCATGTCAGTCAGCACGAGGGACACTGGAAGTTTAGATAGGTTCTGGGGCAAGGAGGAGTAGGCTGTGCTGAGCCAGGCCAGCCAGACTGAGACAGACAGCATCCGGGTGGCCCTGCTGGGGTCTGGGGTTATCACTGCTTCCTCCTGTGAGGGCTGGGTGATTCATGGGCTTTGGGCATTGGACAGGTGGTCGGGGGCCTGGTTGGGAGGCAGGTCAAGTTGCTTGTGCCTTTGGTGAGCAAACCAGGGCCTCCTAGAAGCCCAGGAGGGAGAGGCCAAAGTCTGGAATTGCCAGAGCACCTCGGCCACACGAGCAGCCTCTTGTCTCCAGTACACACTCAGGCCAAGGCATCATCACTCTTTACCTCCTGGATAATCTGCTTCACCCTGAACTTGGCTGGGCTCAGTGAGATGGGAGCCATCTTTCTGGCCATCCCGGGGTGAGCTGTGTAAACCATTGCCACCAATGCCACACAGGACTCAGGTTCTGCCAGCTTCTGTCCCTAGTTCCTACCCCGTGGATCATACAGGGGTCGAAAGCGACATGAGTCTACTCATTGCCCATCCCTTCCCTCCTATCTAATGGTAACCATGTCTGGGGCACGTGAGAGGGCCATTTCTCCTCTGGATGGGAGCCTGGGTCCTGGGAGCTGTGAGTCAGACAGGGTGAAGCACGTGGCTCTCTGGGGGGGTGGGGGGGAGGCATGCCTTTGGAAACAGAAATAATGCTGGAAAACAAGATCTGAAAATCAGGAAGGAGGGAGGTGGGTCCAAGGCCGGCCACAGAGAGGACAGGATGGGTTTGCTAAATCCTCCTAGAAACCTCGGGGAACTTAGAAAAGATGCTGAGCTAGGAGAAGCAGGGTTGCTCGGGAAGTGAACTCCACCTTTACAGTAGGGTCATCAACCCAGGCCCGAGGGTGGAGATGTTCAAACCAGTGCAGTTGGTACCAAAGATGTAGCTAACAGGATTGAATGTAGAAGTTGAAATTTTTCTTAATTTAAATTAGTTTGCTTTCAATTTAAACAGCAGAATAAAATTCAGCGAAGTAGAAGGTAGAAAAACAACAGGGAAAAAGTGTGTGATATCTTTAAGGTCAATAATGTCAGTATACCACTAATTAGAAAAGACAAAACAAAACAAACAAGCAAAACACAATATGAACAAAACAAAACAAAAAGCCCAGAGAGGATGCCCATGACAAATGTCGCAAACAGAAGCTTGGCTGTGAGGGTTGGAGATTCAGCAGGTGTAATCAGGCTGAGGTAGCAAAAGGACTGGGAAGATGGCTCCGTGGGTTAGAGTCCTTCTTGCATGGGACCTGGTTCAGTTCCAGCACCCATGTCAGGTGGCTCACAACCACCTGTCACTCGAGCTCTGCAAGCACGAGGGTCTAAGTTCAAATCCCTAACGCCCACTTAAAAGTCTGGGTGTACTCACCCATGCCTCTAACACAGGGCTGTGGCCCGTAGAGACAGGAGGATTGCTGGGGCGTGCTGGCTTCTATCTTTGCTCTAGGTTTAGTGAGAGATTCTGTTTCAAGAGAATAGTGTAGACAGTGATAGAGCAGGGCATTCGATGTTTTCCTCAAGTCCCCACACACACAGTGGGTGGATATACCTGCACACACACATGCACACACACCACACACATACTCACAGACATGTGAATAAAATAAAAAGCAATTAAAGAGCTAAAGAGTAGCAACAGTGAAATATTATGGTCTGATTGGAGATGTTATTCTATAAATATGTTTCTCATACTGGTTAATGAATAAAGCGCTGTTGGCCAATAGGAAAGCAAGATAGGCGGGGCTAGGAGATTGGGAGGAAAGAGGAAGGAGTAAGGAGAAGTCAACATGTAGAGTCTGGAGAGAACAGAGGTCCGGACCCTCTCACCGGTAAAATGAGACCACGTGGAAATACTTAGATTAATAGAAATGGGTTAATATTTAAGACAGAGCTAGCCAATAAGAAACTAGTAACTGGCTAACAGAATTATATCAAATACAGAGTCTCAGTGTGTTATTTGGGGCTGATGTGGCGATGGGCCCGGGGCCGGCAGGGAACAACAATATACTCGTTATAATGGTCAACTGAGTTTGCGTGCCTACTTAGATGACTTGGGAAGTTCCTTGAAAAATGCAAATGATGACAAAAGATCAAGAAAAAACAGAAAATGTAGTTAGTTCTCTGCACATAAAATATTTGATCTCACAATTAAAAGCCCTCTAACAAAGAAGTCTAGGCTCAGATGATGTCACTGGTGAATTGCAGTGAACATTTTATGATGATATTAATGTGTTTTTCTGAGACTAGAACAATAGTTCCCATTGTATTCTACATGACCAGAGACATTCCAGTCTCAAAAGTAGAACGAGGGTGACAAGACGTTTCATGGGGACATTTGCCGCCAAGATTAACAACCTGAGTATAATTCCAGGGACCCACAAGTAGAGTTGGGTTGTTCTCTGACCTCCACACATGCGTCAGGACATACGTACCTCTTCCCTCAAAAGAACAATTTACTTCAAAATAAAAATGAAAACCATTCTTTGTGTATGCAGACAGACTCTCATAAAATAATAGAAAATAAAATCTAAGGGTGCGTGAAAGCTGATATGTTATGTTTCAGGAAAGCTAACCTGTAGAAGGCAAAGCTGATCTAACTAACCATCAAATCAATTCAGTTCTCCATATTGGGAGAATAAAGAAGAAAGACATATGACCAAAACTGCTTGATAAATTATACTGCTTGATAAATGGTTTCTTGGGGCATAAGAGTAGAGGGGAAGGCCTTTTCTTGATTGAGGCCATCTATGCATGCTGTTTCATGGTAAGGAAGCTAAGTCTTTCCCCCTAAGAACAGAATTGAGGTAAGGATGTCCACCTGCAACATTTTTATTCAGTGTTGTATTTTGCCAGTGCAATAAGATGAGAAAAATAAATAAAAAACACACAGATTACATGACATCAACAGATGGTGTTTTCCTGTTCAAAAGCATTTTTTTTTAATTATACAAAAGATCTTCTGGAACAACTCTGGGCAAAAGGCACAGAGCATAAATCAGCTGTGTACATGCATGTGCATATGTGTGTGTGTGTGTGATGGGGGATGTCCTTCTGCATATATGTTTCTCTTATTGGTTAATGACTAAAACACAGATTGGCCAGTAGACAGGCAAAAGTATAGGAGGGGCTATGAGATGAAGAGAATTCTGGGGAGACAACACAGAAAGAAGCCGCAAAGCAGACACCATGTAGATGCTGAGAGAGCAAGATTCTGGTAAGATAAGACCATGTGTAATACTTAGATTAATAGTTATGGGTTAATAAGTGAGAGAGAGCTGGCCAGTAAGAAGCCTGAGCCATTAGCCAAACAGTTTATAATTAATAGAAGCCTCTGTGTGTTTATTTGGGGCTAAATGGTTGTGGGACCAGGCAGGACAGGAAACTCAGTCTATGTGTGTGTGTGCACACATGTGTATGTGCATGCATGTCTCTGAGTGTGTGTGTGTGTGCATGTGCAAGTGCATGCTTGTGCTCTCATACAAGTGTTTGCAAAGATGGAAGATAAGGCAAAGGCAAGCATGTTGAGGTTACAGGATGTAATATCAGCACTATACAAATTGACTATATTCCTATGTGGGGCTGCAGGTGTCTGAGCACTGATATGATGCACATATTTTGACAAATGTAATTAAGAATATAAAACATGCTTATGAATCAATTCAAGAAGAATATTTGCAAACCTATAAAGCAAAACTACAAACATTAATGAGAAAAATTACAAAGGATTTAAATAAACAGAGATAAAACATGTGTAATGATTGGTAGAGTCAATTCTTTTAAGATGTCTATTTTCCCTCAAACCAATCTATGTGTCACGGAAATATAAAGGACCCAGAACACTCAATAGAGTGTTTTGAAAAGAACAAATTGGAAGGACCACACAGTGGTTGATCTCAGGACTGGGTGTGATGGTTTAAGGTGTGTGCACACTAAGTGCACAGAGTAAAGGTAGTGGCTGTAGAGAGATGGAACTGAAGAGGAGATCTAGGAACAAATCTGCATGGATTTCTCCACCCCTGGGGGCTAATATGAAAAAGAACAGGCCTTTTATGAACAAGATATCTGCCGTGGGGGGACACTTAACTGATTCTTCAAAAGAAATTCAAGGATTTATGTAAGTGTGTCAGCGTTTTTCCTGCAGGCATGTATGTATGTGCCCCATTTGTGTGTCTGTTGCTCAAGGACATCAGAAGAGGGTGCTAGATCCCCTGTATCTAGAGTTAGAAATGGTTGTGATTCTCCATGTAGGTGCTGTGAAATGAACCTGGGTCCTCTGCAAGAGCAGCCGGTGGTCCTAAGTGCCCAGCCATCTCTCCAGACCCTAACTTCAATCTTGACTCATATCATCTTCAAGAATTGAGACCAATGACACCAGAAAATGAAATGAAATGTTAAAAGAATGTGTTTTCTCAAAGACACAGTAGAAAGTCTTCATGTGTGGGTTAAGCTTTAAGATACACTGATGGGAGATGTTATTCTGTATATATGTTTCTCATACTGGTTAATAAAGCACTGTGGCCAATAGAAAACTAGATAGGCAGGGCTAGAAGACTAGGAGGAGGAAAGAGGAAGTAGAGGGCGGAGTCGAGATGTAGCCCAGGGAAGAAGCAGGACGCTTGCTGAGCGGCTTCCCGATAAGACGACCACGTGGAAATACTTAGATAAGTAGAAATGGGTTAATAATTAAGGCAGAGCTAGCCCATTAACAATAATCGTAACTGGCCAACAGGATTGTATCAAATACAGAGTCTCTGAGTGTTATTTGGGGCACACGTGGTTGCAGGACAATGGCGGCAGGACCGGAAGGCTGGCGGGGAGGAACCTGCCGTAACAATACACACACACACACACACACACACACACACACACACACACACACACAAACAAAAACAAAACTGGACTTCACTAAAATGAATAGAAAATCCCTTTGCCAAACCATAATAAGAAATCTCAAAGCAATTCATAAAAAGGCATAAAGCTGGAGATGGGGAGAGCAGGAGAATCTCATGGAGAAAGAAGAAATGGACACCAACAAGGAAGGCCAGAAGCAGCCCTGGAGAGCTGTAGACAAAGGTCTCAAATCCTCAGATTTCAATTGGCTGCTGCCCAGCAGAGAAGGGCCTGGAGCTCAAGGTATGGCAGACTTCTCATCGGAGGCCACAGGATTCAGGTAGAAGTGGTCCAACCATTTCAAGTCTTTCAAGACAAGCACTGACTGGGAAGGGCACCTATGCTCTGCCTGAAATGAGGAGGAAGATGCAATGTGCAGACTGATGCGATGACAAGTCAGTCTGCTGGGAAGACTCAATGGGCTAAGGCGGGTGGTGTGTGTGTGTGTGTGTGTGTGTGTGTGTGTGTGTGTGTGTGTGTGTAGTGCCAAACGACACGGCTGATAAAGTGGGAAGAACAGACAGATTCATAGTGTTGGTGCCTGGACTAGATTCCCAGCAACTGGCGGAATACAGCCCACCATGTCAAATAACCATAGAACGCACGCTTTTCTTTAAACAGCCATGTGACATTAAACAAGATTGACTCTATTGTGGGTCATAAAACACATCTTAACAAATTAGAATTGAAGCCAGGCAGAAAGTGTTCCCTGACTAAATTGATTAAATTTAGAAATTATAAGGCAAAGTCGAAAGACAATTTCCAAATGTATGGAAAATAACATTTTTGCAAAAGGAAACAAGCTCACAATGAAAATTCAGTAATAGCTGGGCATGGTGGTGTACACCATTGATCCTGGTGCTTAGGAAGCAGAGGCAGAGGCAGAGGCAGAGGCAGAGGCAGAGGCAGAGGCAGAGGCAGAGGCAGAGGCAGAGGCAGAGGCAGAGGCAGAGGCAGAGGCAGAGGCAGAGGCAGAGGCAGAGGCAGACAGATCTCTGTGAGTTTGAGGCCAACCTGCTCTACATAGAGACTTCCAGGACAGCCAGGACCACATAACGAGACCCTGTCCTGAAAGAAAGAAAGAAAGAAAGAAAGAAAGAAAGAAAGAAAGAAAGAAAGAAAGAAAGAAAGAAAGAAAGAAAGAAAGGAGGAGGAGAGAGGAAGGAAAGAAGGGAGGGAGGGAAAGAATTCAATAATAAACGCAAATAAAATTTCAAAAGCATATTAAAATATTTGAGACTTAGTTAAAACATGCTAATGGAGTTTATAGCACTGAACACTTGTTTTTGATGGTGCTGGAGTTTGAACCCAGAGCCTCTTACATTCCAGGCAGTCAGTGTACCACTAAGTTGAATCTCCAACCAGAAAGTTCTACAGTAGAAATGGGGAAAGCCTTGCAAGTTAATTCTACAGCTCATGATGGAGAGAATGTTTGCACCCCTCCACCACAATCTGTTTTCACTGGGAAAATCCAGCAATTAATGAGTAATTAGCATTGTTGTTTAAAAACCAATCAACACAATTTATTGTTTTGACTGGTTGGTAAAGTCCTATGAGTTTATCAACTCGTTGTAAAAGGCTTTTGATGAAATCCAACTTCCTTTCATAGGAAAGAAAACCTCCACAAATTAGGAGCAGAGAGAACGCCTTCACTTGGCTGAAGGTTATATAAAGAGAGCCTACAGTTAATGGCATGCTTGATGGTGAAAGACTAGACTCTTCCACACACACAAATTACAAAGGAAGAAGCAAAAGCTGTCCTTGCTTAAGACAACAAGAACGTATAGAAGATCTAAAGGAAACAAATCAAAAGTTGATTTTGTGGGTACCAACGTGAGCACCTGGTGATCAAAACTAAACCAACAGCTCTGTTCACACTCCAGAGAAAGGAAGCAAACACTGGGGTCCTAGTAAGAAGATGGGTTGGGGCTCTGAAATGGCTGCAGTCACAGAAAGCTGATGGGACAAATCAAAGCAATCCGAACAAATGGCATTCCACATTCATGGAGTGAAGACCCCTTGGGAGCAAAGATGCAACTTGATAAGACATAACATAATTTCTATTAAAATATTAAGGCAATCACCTTATAAAATGTATATAAAAAGTATAGGACATCAAGCTTTGATATGTGTGGAATCATGTCATCCCAAAGCCTCTCACTGATTTCTTAATGGTCAGTACCTCAGAATGTGATCTTATTTAGAGACAGGGTTTTACAGAGGAAAGCAATTAAACTGAGGTTATTAGGGTGAGTCCTGACACATCCCACTGATGCTTGGGGGAGCTTGGACAGACACACAAACACACACATGCACACATACCATACACAGAGAAGACCAGGTGAGCATGGAAAAAATCCATCTGTACATGCCATGGGGAGAGGCCTGGAGCGATCCTTCCCTCGCTGCTGTAAGGAGACAACCCTTCCAGAAGGAAACATGATTTCAATGGTAAGCCTCTAGAACTATGAATACATTTTGGTTGCTTAAGACACCTGTGTTGTGGTGCTGGGCTATGGCAGTGTTAGTAAACAAGACAATTAGTGAAAGCAAGCAGGACAAGAGGGATAGAGTGGGGGGAACTACCTATGATCAACTTAAGAATTTCTGCACAGCTCCAGTGGCCAAGACACATGATCAGCGAGACAGAAGAGAGCGTTCAGACAAGACCCTCAAAGCACATGCGACTGGCTTATAACAGAAATGCAGAAATAACTCCAGGAAGGAAGGTTAGCTTTTTCAACAAAAGGTGCTCAGGGGTAAATCAGCCGGTGTACTTCAAGGATGTATTGACCTCAGTATGGAAACCAGGATATGTGTTACGTTGGGATAGGGGTTTCGCATTTGTATCTACAGCAGAAGAAATAATTCTTACATCTTAAGGGAAAGATTCACTTTTAAATTCACATATGTGTCTATGCATGTTTGCATATGCAATGTGAGGTTGGGTGACTGAGAGGCCAGAGGAGAGTGCTGGATCCTCTGAGCTGGAGTTGTGAGCCACACAACATAGGTGCTAGGAACTGAATTCAGGTCGTCTGCAAGAGCAGCTAGTACTCCCGACTGCTGAGGTATCTCTCAAGTTCCCCAACTCTCACATCTTATTAAAAGTTAAATCTAGGTTGTTAAGATGGCTCAGTGGAAAAATGGCACAGAATGCCATGCCTGACTACCTGAATTCCATCCTTGACACCCACATGGGAAGAGGAGAAGATAGACACCTTCCTGCAAGTAGACCTCTGACCTCCACATGAGTCATGGGGTACAAGCACATGCATGCACACAAATAGTCAAAAAAAAAAAATTAACTCAAAACAGATCTCAGGTTTAAATAAATGCAAAGTATAAAACTCTCCAGCTTTTAGGTCTAGCAAGCCCAAGGTCTTGGGTTTGGTTCCCAATTCAAACAAAATAAACATTCTATGTGACTTTTAGGAAAAGAAAAAAGAAAGAAAGAAAGAAAGAAAGAAAGAAAGGAAGGAAGGAAGGAAGGAAGCTGGAAAGCTCCAGTTTTTAGACTCATCAAAGGGTCCTTAGACTCAATACCAAATCAGTCCACAAAAAGAAAATTGGTGAAAAAAATTTTGTCCACGCGCGGCCACACACACACACACACACACACACACACACACACTGGTTGATTTGCTTTTGTATTGGATTAAACCCAGGATTTTGCACATCCTAGGCAAGCACTCTTCCTCTGAGCCAGATCCTCAGCCCTTGTATTTTTTATTTTGAGACAGGGCTTGATAAATTGACCGGGGTGGTCTTTGCCTTGTTCTGCAGCCCAGATAGGCTTTGGACTTGTAATACTCCTGCCTCAGCTTTCTAAGTAGTTGGGAATGTAGGCCTGGACTAGCGGGTCAGGCTAGGAGTTAGCGCTGATTGATGTTCGAGAAATGTGACTCAGGGGAACTATTTTGAGCCATAAAAGCCAGTTTCAACAGGACATGTCTGGCATGGTTCTTTTTCTAGAACATTCATTAAGTAACATAATTATAGAGAGGGAGGCAGATTAGGGGTTGCTAAGGGTCATGGATGGAACGAGGCTATGAAGGGACAGTCTTTATAAGACAGTATGGATGAGAGAGCTGAGTCTAGGAAAAGTCGCCTTAAATTATGTGAGATAAAAACTGCAGAGCCACAGAGCATGTAAACATAGGCTCACACTCACGCTTTCTTGTTCTATGATCCATTCCCATCGTAGGACGGAAGCCTGTGTAGGATTTCTCCTGTACAATTTTCTGAAAAGTGTTTGCGATCGGTATCCAAATTAAAAAAAATGTATAAAGCCACACTGTAGAAGATAACCTAACTAGGATGTATAGAACCCCCAAAATGACAAAGAACTCTTACAAATTAATAGTAAGACAGACAGCACAGTAACGCTGGGTGAAAGATGTGTTAAGAAAATATGGAAATAAAAATTAGCATATAGAAAAAGTACCTGAAATCATTTCTTAGGAATATGCAAACGAAGACCTTGTTAAGGTTCCACCCATTAGGCATGCACTGGAGAGATCAACATGGAAATCACTCTTGGGCAGTACAGGTTGGGTGGGAAGCAGGCCCACTGTGTGAGGCGCTGGGCTGGTTGCCGGTTAAGTTAAACGCACTGTGAAGGCTCTCCCTTCCATCTCGGTCAGGTGGGTCCTTTTTTTCCCTGGTATCTGTGGCAACATTGCCTCTTCCGGGAAGCCTCTCAGGATGCTCCCGGCTGAGCCTGGTTCCCTCACAGCCCTTGGTGTCTCAGGGTTGACCTGATGTTTGGTGTTTGATTTTTTTCCTAGAAAGCCATGCTCCGCTCCCCACTCCTTCAAGGCAGGGATCTCCACTGGGGCTCCTATCCCCTGCTGTGCAGGACCTTGTGCTGGGCAGGAGGTCTGCATCCAATCTCAGAGGCCTACCTGTGTTTGGAAATCCAAGCCTGACAGGTGGGGCCAGCCCTGCAGTTGGGGAGGGTTCTGAGCTGATTCGTTAAAAGGTTTTATGAAAGCATGCTAAATAGACCGTGCAATTGCGAGAATAAGTTCTTCTCCAGTGGAAATTACTCAGCCATTTGGTTCTTATTTTGGCGAACGCGGCTCGGCCCTTTTGAACGCACTTGATACACCTCGGCTGCCAGAGCAACAGGAAGATATGCTTTGAATTCCCTGTAAACCCCGTGTAAACACCAGGCTTACGGGTAATTGCAACAGAACCCGGCTCCGCCCCGCAGCCTCTGCGAGCTTCCCCTCCCGACTACTGCCTAGGCCTGCAGCCCGCGGCTCCGCCCCGGGTTTCAAGGTCTAACACGTGCCAGCCCAGCCTGCACCCAGACAGAGGCTGGGCTTTAGAAGGCCTTCCTCAGGGTAGGAAGGAGCTGGTAGCTTCCTGGCCTCAGGCCTTTGCCTCCTACAGTCACCCCAGTCTGTCGCTCTGGGCTCCAAAGCCAAGTCCTTCCTTTCAAGGCGGGAAGGCTGCTGCCCTGGGTCAGCAGAGATGCTTTGGTCTCTGGACCCCTTTGCCTTGTCCACTTGCTTCAGACCCGTGTGTTCAACGCCACACCCTCAGGCCCTCAGGTCACAGGATGCCCACCAGCTCTGAGGACTTCCGGTGGCTCTGGCATTCGGGGTTGTGCCTCACATCACATCTGAAGGTGGGATTCTTGCTTCCTAGCTTCCAGAATCTTGTCAGGGTCAACTGAACCAGGGCCAAGCTGGATGGAGACACAGATCTGGGGCAGAGCAGCACCGGACACCATCAGCAGGGTTTGGGTTGGAGTGTGGGTCCCCAGCGCCCACAGACATGCTGAGTGGGGTGTAGCAGTCCCAGCCTTAGGAGGAAGGGGGACGGGGCGGTCCCTCGAGCAACCTGACTTGCTAGGCTGGCCAAATTCTCAAGCTCTGGCTTCAAGTGAGAAACCCTGCCTTAATATGTACGGTGGAAGGCAAGTGACAAACTCTGGACTCTACATGCATGTGCGCACACATACATGAACACACAGCCCCCCCACACACACAGAGTGACAGAGAGACAAAGAAGAGATGATTATAATCCCATCCCCCTTCAGGTGGGGTTGAGGCTCCAGGCAGTGCTCAGCTCACTGGCCTTTCTGCCTTGTCATTAGAGGCTCCCATGCCCCCCCCCCCAGGATGAAGCACTGGGCACCATGTTGGGAGCAGAGACCAACCCTTGTAGGCCCAGGTGCTGCGGGTTCTGCATCCTCACCTCCCAGCCTCCAGAACCATGAGGAATCAATCTCTGTTCTTTATAAACGGCCCAGCCTCTGGTGTTTTGTTACAGCAACCTTTGTGAACTAAGGCCCGAATCTTGCTGACAGGCGTGCTGTGCTCCTCCTCTGGACTCTGCTTCTTCAACTCTCTTGGTAACCATGGTTACCTCGGAATCCATTTCTCCCCATATCTCCACGGCAAGTAAGGGACTCTCTACACTATAGTCAGGACCTGCCTTGAAAGATCTTAGGAGGCTCCAGGCTCTGTGACAGAACTTCCAGGGAGCCTGGGCAAGGTTAGTGGCGTCTGTGACAAGGAATGTTGTCAAAGTCACTTCCCCCCACTTTGTCGGTCAAAGACTTCACAAGCCCAGACACATGGGGGGCGGGATGTGGACCCCATTTCCCTACTTCTTGATGGAAGACATGTCAAAAGTCACAGCTAGTTGCAGCCAAATGTCCCATGGACACAGACAGCGAGAATAACGTGACCTTTCCCAGGGCTGGGCCTGGGCTTCACCCTGGCCTGTGCCCCTGAAGGCTGCTTGGACACTAGAGCCTGCGGGTGGAATGCTTACATCCCTGGGGTCCTCTGAGGAAGCAGGCGTGCACTGCAGGCAGGATTTGGCCCTGGTGCCCGTCTCCTGGGGTCTAGAAACGTCTGCTTCGGCAACCACTGCCTATCAGAGTCACGAGAAAAGCTTCATCCTGCCCACAGATGTACACCATGTACCAGTCCCAGTGGCCAAGCTGGATGAGGCTTCTGTTTGCTGGAGCTCAGCACAGGGTTGAGAGATGAGAAATCCAACGGGAACACACCAGTCCCAGACAGGCAGGATATGGGATGGGAGCTGACACCCTGTGAGAGGGATCAGACCTTCAGAGGGACCCTCCAGGAAACCTACATAGCTATAGGCCACCAAAAGGTCCCAGGTGCCAAAGGCCCTGGGTGCCACCAAGCCAGAAGGATCTGTGAGCCAAACAATGAAGTCAAGAGAAGTGTGAGTAGCTATGTCCCCTGGGGCCATCCTGAGGAGTCTGTGGATCTGGACAAAAATGAGAGGGCTATGTAAATGAGGGACTCACTGAGGCCCCTCAAAACCCAGCCTGAGCCCTTTCCTCCTACCCCAGGCCACAGGCTGAGGTCTACTGGGAGCACTCACTGGCCTCCACAGGGATTTGATTTTGTTTGGGTGAGTCAGTGCCAAGAGCAGCCTTAGATCCCCCCTCCCTGTCCCACTTCTGCCTGGGTGCTGGTGGCTGTCAGGCAAAGCAGGCAGCAGATCAAACGCCCCCCGCCCCCCAGGGCCTGGCCTTGCCCATCAGGAAAACATCACGTGGCCCTGGAATGAGGTGATTTCGAGCAGCCGATGTGAGGAAATGGGTATTTATGTAGCTGCGGGCATGGTTTTTATTTTCCCTAATTTTCAGATTACTTTCGATTAGGCCTCTTCGGAGTAGAAAAGGCTTGAAGTGAAATCGATCCTGCCTAAATCATTATGGCCAGCTCAGCCCCAGGCTGCCTCTGTAGACAATTACCCCAGACCCTGGGGTTAGGGGGCAGACTCCAGGCAGGGGACACTTCCCGGGGCTCACCCAGACTTGAGCAGGCCCAGGGCCTGTGTGCCTTGTGACACACAGCAGCCATTGATTTCTCCTCCCCTGCAAGAGGAGCGGGAAGGGAGCTGAGCTAGTAGTTCCTACCACCATCTGGACTCTATCTCTGTTCCCGCCCCTAAGTCAGGACAGGGAGGGGGCTGGGAGAAGGGGAAAATGCCCAGGCCAAATTCAAAAGCTTTCATGAATTTTGCAGTAGAAATGTTTTGACGTGAATATTTTTGTCGGTCTCTCGAGTTTGCCAAAAGAAACTCCACTCCCCACCACAGCTCGAATGCATTCTGTTGTTGTCTCTGTAGCCACTGCAGGACAGCCACCTGCGAGGCTAGCTGGGGTGGCACGTGGTGGTTCAGGGGTCCCAATGACACACAGGAAAGACACCATTGGACACTTTGCCTCCAAGGAGAGCCCTCAGGCATCTGAGGGGGTGGACCCAAATACAGGGACAGCTGGGAAGCTGGAGGAAAAGTGGGCAACGTGAGACGAGCCCTCTGTGACTACAGGGCTTTGCTTCGGGAACCTGGAGGGAAACACAGCTTTTCTTCTTTCTCGTCCTCCTGCTCCTCTTGTCTTCCTCCTCCTCGTCCTCACGGGGCCTCGTGTAGCTAAGGCTGTTCTTGGACATTGCCTGGATGAGGATGACTGTGAATTTCTGGCCCTCCTGCCTTCACCTGTTGAGCACTGGGATTACATCCATGCACTGCCACTCCTGGGTGCCAGGGATGGAACCCATAGCTTTGTGTATGTTAGGCTAGCGTTCTACCCACTGAGTTATAGTCCCAGCCTCTATTGCTTTCTTTTTAAAAACAAAAATTCTTTGGGCCGGACTATGGTGATGCACACCTTTCATCCCAGCACTCGGGAGGCAGAGGCAGATGGATCTCTGTGAGTTCAAGGCTAGTGTGGTCTACAGAATGAGTTCCAGGACAGCCAAGGCCACACAGAGAAACTCTTGCCTGAAAAACAAAACAAAACAAATATAAATTTCTATTTATTCGTTGAAGATTTCATACACTCATACAATGTACTTTGATCATAGCCGCTCCAAACATCCCCCAACTGCCTCCTCACTTTGTGTATGCCTTTCATAATTATTTCTCCTTCTCTTCTTCCTCCTCCTCCTTTTCCCTCCTTCTCTTATTGTTATTTATTTTTAGCCCACTGAGTACAATTTGTGCTCTCTACACCCCAACTGCCAATAGCTTCTCATCGAGGGTGGGACCTTGGGAACCCTCCCACTCCATGGTGGAATTCGTAACTGGTTGATCTTGTGCAGTCCTTGAGAAAGTAAGCATTGCTGCTGTGAGATCATGTGTACAACAGCTGTATCATACTCAGAAGGTGTCACACGTCACACTCCCTGCCTCCTCAGCGCTTGTGTTCTCTCCGCCCCTCTTCCACAATGTTTCCTGGGCCCTGGGGAGGTGGTTGATACAGATGTTTCATCTGCAGCTTAGCACTCCAGAGGTTCCCAGCCCCTAACAGTCTTGAATGAACCACTACCCTCTACAGTCACGAGCTTCCATGACCAATGCCGACAACCGCCCAGATATGGCATCGCAGTGAAGGGAAGTGTAGGCTTTCTTATTGTTTTCCCCTTTTGCAATGAATACGGATAACTAAGGAGTATAACATTTCTTTTACCTTCCTGAAGAGATTAAGCATAGAGGTGGCATGTGGCACGGCCATACTGCTGCTGAGGGCTTAAGCTGAAGAATGAAAAGTGGGGACTCAGAAGAGTACTTAGCATTCTCAGTGACAGACCAGGTGGGCAGAAGTGGTGTGTCCTTCCTGGATATAGTGTTTAACTGTGATGAGGAACCCTCTCCAAACTGGAGACCAGGACAGATTACAGTGAGTGATTATAATGACAGAGACCTCTGCAGGCCACGCAGGACACAAGAAGTGATCACAGCTTTGTGGTGTGGGCAAGCAACCTGGTCATGGTCTGGGACCAGCTGAGCCACAGGAGGCCTGTGTCAACCAGCTCTGCCTGCTTGCTCGCAGCCTACACTGTTCATAAAGACTCTCCACTCAGAACTGACCTTTCCTCCTGTGAAGAGCTAGGCGAAAACTCAGTCACCTGGTCCTAAAACACTCTGACACCACAAGTCACCAGACACTGTTCAGCTGCCTTCATTCCCTACCCCATAATATGCACAACATAAATTTGTTGGTTTTTCCATTTTTAATTATATAGTTGAACAGAGTGGGAAAGATCACAATGGTAGCTGGGTGTGGCACACACCTTTAATCCCAGCACTCAGAAGGCAGGGGCAGGCAGATTTCTGTGAGTTTGAGTTCAACCTGGCCTACAAATCATGTATCAGGACAGCCAGAGCTGTTACACAGAGAAACCTGTCTCCAAAACACAAAACAAATAACAACAACAACAAAAGCACTTGCCACACAAGCATAAAGACCTGAGTTCAAATCCCCAAACTCCTCTCACAGAAACATGCCTCTGTCATCCCAGAGATGGAGACAGGAGACACTCCAGAAATCTAGGGTCCAGATAACCTGGCATACACAGCTATGAACAAAGAAGAGACCTTGACACGCGTGCGCGCGCGCACACACACACACACACACACACACACACAGAGTACTGTGGTATACCTTTCCATCCCTCCAACTATCTCCATAGCATTCTCAGCACCCCCAGCTGATTTTTGTCCCCATTTGCAGTTACTCCTGGGCCCTGGAAGCCGCTGCGCAATTGCCATCTCTTAATCCATCAATCCATCTCCTGTGTGTTCTTTCATGTCAGGAAGTCATGTGGAGAGCATCCTTCTGTGACCGACTTGTTTCCCTTAGTGCAGTCTTTCAAGGCTCATCTATTCCAGCATGTGTTGGTGTGCCCATCCTTTCCATGGCCTGATAATGTTCCGTCCTATATCCAAGTCACCTTTTATGGCTCCACTGATCCTTCAGTGGACACTTGTGTTGCCTTGGCTCCAGGCTGTGGGGATGGCACTGCTATGAATATGTATGTATGTATGTATGTACATTATTCTTCAAGTCCTTGATGTCTGTTCTTTTGGTGGGGGCATACCATACCCAGAAATGGAATTGATGGGTCACATGATCACTCATTTGACTTCTTGAAGAACTACCAGGCTGTTGCTGGGCAACATGCCACTCTCCAGTTCCATCAGCCATGCACAGAGGTGCCAGTTTCTCTACATCTGGCCAGCGCTTGTTATTTTCCATTCTAAGAGCAACAGCTGTGCCAGGGTTTGCAAAGTGCTTTCCCCCTACATTCTGAGTGTGTTTCCTTCATGATTAACAGCGTCGAAGCCCTTCACGTGACTTCACTGACTGTTTGGATGTAGTCTTTGGCCAAACGTCTATTCAGTCCTTTGCCCGTTTGTGGATTCAGTTGTGGTTTCTGTGTGGTAGCAGCTTAGACATTTTCTTTGCACGCATGTTTTTATTGTATGTGTGTGTACACGTGTGTGAACAGGCATGTATACATGGGTTCCACAGCACGTGTGCTGAAGTCAGAGGACAACTCGCGGGAGGCGTTTCTCTCCTTCCACCAGGTGGGTCCTGGAGGTCAAACTCAGGTTGTCAGGCTTGGGAGCAAGTGCTGGAGAGTCATCTCAGCAGCTCCTGGCAGCAGAGCGTCACGTGTGCCCTTGGTATAACTCTCAGTGGTTTGATTTGCAAGTCTCTCCTTCTGGAACGCATGTTGTCTTTTCATCCCCTCAGAGTGTTTTTAGTTTTCGTCTGAAGTTTAGGTTTCTTATTCATTAGGGGTTAATTTTTATAAATGGTTTGAGATAAGCGCCCAATGCCGGTCTTTCTTGTGAGGAGGATATCAAGTTTCCCCAACATTTTTGGTTGGAGAATGCTTATCCCAGTGAGTGGTCTTGGCAATAAAACAGAAAAATCCCTCCCTGTGCATGGGAAGGCCTATCTCCCCTTCTGGGTTGCATCCTGCTGGTCCATGTGTCTGTCATCCTGCCAGACCACACACTTCTGGTGCCTGTAGTTCTGAAGTTGCAAGCACAGGTCCTCCAACTCTATTCTTTTTAGAGATGATTTTGCTCCTCTGGATTCTTTTGAGCTTAAGTGTGGGGTTTTCATTTATATAAAAGATGCCGCAGAGACTTTGAGAGCAGTTATGGCTCTTGGTGATACTGACAGTGCAGCCTCTCACAGGGCACAGGGAACACCCGCGATCTCTCACTCACACCCTCTCTGATTTCTTCCTGCAGCGCTTTAGCATGTGCAAAGTCTTATTCCCTTCATTACAAGAATCCCTCAGTACTGCATCATTTTTCACATCAATCAAATCATTTTCATGATTTCACTTTGTTTTTAGTCTCTATATTCCAGCATATTGTTTTTATGTTCTGAGTTCTTGATAATTCATTTCTCGGTTCTGATAGTTTTTTTGTTTCACTTTCTTTTCAGATATAATTTCAATTATTTCTATATATGTCATATATAGTATATGTATACATTATATAAGGTATTGTTTATTATCTAATATATAAGTAAGGCATTTCTATGTATATTATATACAAGGTGTATAGTATATAATATAGAAAGTCATGCTGTTGAATAAAGATGATTTTACTTCTTTTGAATTTGAAAGCCATTTATTTCTTTTTCTTGCCTAATTGTTCTGTCTCACCCTTTTTAATTTTATATTTTGATACATAGCCCTGGTTAGCCTGGTATATGCTGTATAGCCCAGGCTGGCCTCAGACTCACAGTAATCTTCCTGACCCAGCCTCTTGTGCATTTATGTCTGTGTGTGGTGTATTGTGCATGTATGTCTCTGTGTGTGTTGTGTATTGTGCACATGAATAAAGGTGCCCATGAAGGACAGAAGAATCTCCCAGAGCTGGAATTAAAGGCAGTTATGAGTGGTGGTTGGAAAGAGAATGGCCCCCAAAGGGTGTGGCACTATTAGGAGGTGTGGCCTTGTTGGAGGAAGTGTGTCATGGTTGGGGTGGGCTTTGAGGTCTCTTTTGTGTAAGCTTCCCTTTGTATGGCTGTTTAATAGACTTCATGTTGCCTGAAAGATGTAGGATTCTCAGCTCCTTCTCCAGCACCATGTCTGCTGCATACCGCCATGCTCCCCGTCATGATGACAATGGACGGGACCTCTGAAATGGTAAGCAATCCCCCTCAATTAAATGTTTTCCTTATAAGACTTGCTGTGGTCATGGTGTCTCCTCACAGTAGTAGAAACCCTAACTAAGACAGAAGATAGTACTAGAGACTGGGCTATTGCTAGGTAGGTCTGACCAGGCTTTTGTTTAGAGCAATGTGGACTTTGGAACTTACTTTTAGAAGAGCAGTGGAATTCAGTAAGCATGGCTTAATGGGCCATCCTAGTAGGAGCATGGAAGACAGTGGTGTTGAATGTGCTTTGATGAACTGTGGGTGCTGAATCAAGATGTTTGAGAGGAGAAGGACTGTGTGTATGCCTAGAGATTGTGGTGTTTTGGTGAAGGAAGTGGCTGCCTTTTGCCCTTGTCCAAAGAGTCTGCCTGAAGGTAAACTGAAGAGTTTTGGATTGATTCTGTTGGAGAGGAAATCTCAATGCGGTCTAGACTGTCATGTGGTCATTAGTGGTGACTCTAATGAAGATGTATAATGAAAAGGAGCAAGCTGAGCAGGTAAATTACAAAAAGTAAACTTTGAGGACAAAAAGACTGCAAGAAAGTGGAATGGAGCTAAATCCTGTGTTCAAGGAGATAAATGAATTAAGAAATGGAAAAAGGGAGCCGTGACCTCAGGGCAAGATCCTACCCAGAAACTAAAGAAAAGTTTGGGGCTGAGTATGGTGGGTGCACACCTTTAATCCCAGCAGGGGGAAGAGAGGCTGGTGGATCTCTGAGTGTGAGGCCATCATGGTCTACAGAGGAAGTTTCAGGCCAGCCAGGCTTAGGCAGTGAAAGACAGAAAGCTGGTGAAGATGCAATTGAATGATGGGGCCGTGTTCTAGCCCTGGAAGCAGCAGAATTTGGCAGCTTCAGAACCTGGTTCTGGTTTTAGAGTTAAGAATAGAATAAATGGGTTATAGAATTTGCCTCCTAAGAAAATCACTGAGGCCAGGCATGTGTCAGGGGTGTCCCTGAATGGAGGCCTGGTGGAGAGGCCATTGCATGAAGGTGTGAGGCTGAAGTCTGGTTTGCCTTGGAGATCCCAAGTGGTTGGAGATGCCAGAGTCATGGGATACTTGCTAAGGAGAGCTGCTAACAGGGAGTGGGACCAGCCCAAGAGAGAGAAGTGTGTTGCAGTCAAACCTGATGGAGTTGGAGATCTGAAGAGTGTTTTGACAGCAGACATGGAGATTCAGAGTTTGGAGTTTGGAGGTTGGAGGAACCATGATATATAGGAGACAAGGGAACAAGCCATGAGCCACATGGCCTCATATAAATTAATAGAAATGGGGTGATTTGAGCTATAAGAGCTTGTTAGAAACAAGGCTAAGCTACTGACTGAGCTCTTGTAATTGATAACAAAGGTCTCTGTGTTGTGATTTGGGAGCTGGTAGGTGGGACAGATAAAGACTCGCTACATTACGCTCCCCTTGCTATGTTTTGGAACGGAAATGTGTATCCTGTGCCATTATATGTTGGAAATACATGATCTTATTTTTGATTTTGATTTTTACAGGTGATTACAGTTCAGAGATTGCCTTGAACCTGAGAAGAGGCTTCAGACTTTGAAACAAGTTTGAGGCTGTGGTAGACTATGGGGACTTTTGCAGTTGCATGGAATGCATTTTTGCATTATGCTATGGCTATAAGCCTTTGGGGGCCAGGGAGCGGAATGTGGTGGTTTGAGAGAAAATGTCCCCCAAAGGAGTGGCACTATTAGGGGGAGTGGCCTTGTTGGAGGAAGTGTGTCACTGTGGGGTGGCCTTTGAGGTCTCTCTTGTGCAGGCTTCTCTTGGTATGAATGTTCAGTTGACTTCCCATTGCGTGGAAATCATGGGACTCTCAGCTCCTCCAGCACTATGTCTGCCTGCACGCCGCCATGCTCCTTACCATGGTGATAATGGACTAAACTTCTGAATTGTAAGTGAGCCTCTCCAATTAAATGTGTTCTTTATAAATAAGAGTTGCTGTGGGCATGGCGTCTCTTCACAGCAATAAAAACACTAAGACAGAGGCCATGTGGGTGCTCAGAAGAGAACCTGGGTCTCCTGCAAGATCAGCAAGTGCTCTTGACCACTGAACCATCTCTCCAGCCCCAAGTTATAACAATCTAATTCAAACTGGCACTGAATTAATGTTTACAATGTGTCATGCTATGTTTTACACAGCTCTGTCAACTCCTGGAGGTAACTGACGTCACAAATCACATCTTTGTACGTTGTGTGCTCAACGATGTAGAAGCATACTGTTTTATTCACTGGTGTTTTTGGCTGTACAGTAACTAAAAATGTAATTTTAAAAATGGTCTTGCGTTTATATTTTCCTGTGAATTTATCTTCATTGGAAGTTTTAATTTTTTTTAATATTGCTTCAAGTTGTATTTGGTATGCTTTTATTCCAGACTGATCGATCCTTTTAGCATTTCTTGCAAGGGCAGTTTGATGGCAACAGTGCATTTACCTGAGAATGCCTTAATTTCAGCCTCACCTTCAGAGACTGTTTTACTGAAGACGAAGTTCTTGACTGACATCCCTTCTTTCATCTCACACATTGTGTGTGTGTGTGTGTGTGTGTGTGTGTGTGTGTGTGTGTGTGTGTGTGTCTGCTTCTCTCTGGTTGAGCAGAAGATTGTCTCTGGTTTTTGTTCTGTCTTTGCTTGTCCCACCAGTCTTGACAATGCATATACTCATGGACTCAGCAGATCCCGTGGGCTCTGTTCAGGTCCCTCACTGCTGCTCTTTCTGTCCTTAGACTCAGTGACCTCAAACAGCTGTGTCTATCTGTTCAAATCTGCTATTGACTCCTTCCACAAAATTTTAGTTATTCAATTACTGTACTTACCAGAATTTCTGCTTGCTTGCTTTTTATAATTCCTCTCTGTTGATAGTCTGTCTCATCTGGTCCCTATATTTGTCCCCTGTTTCCCTTTACTTTGTGGTTCCTAATTTTATTTAGTTCTTGCTGTGTGTTTTAAACAATTATTTCTTAAGTCTTTGTTTAGTAAGTTCAACTTCTCAGCTCCCACAGTGATGATTTCTGCTGGTCTATTTCATTGCTTCAAACGAGCTTATTTTTCTTTTATTTTTTTCTTGAGACGTTAAATTTCTCAGGCTGGCCTTAAACTCACTCTGCAGTCCAGAGAGAGCCTGGGTTTGTAGTCTTCCTGCCTTGGCTTCCTGGATAGCTGGGCTTAGAAGATGGTACAACTAGCCATGGCTATATTTTCCCTTTTCTTTGTCTGGATATTACATTAGGAGATGGTACAATTGTAGAAGTGGAAGACAAATCAGTAGTTGCCATGGCTTAAAGGACAGATGAGGGGAGGGAGGTGAGGAGAGCTATGAAGGGACAGCAGGAAGGCTGCTCTGATGGAAGGCCTCCATCTTCACTATGCTGGTAGGGCCACAAACCTACACTAGACATTACATAGCACAGGCACACAGGCAGACAAGAATTAAGAATGTCTGGCATACCACCCCAATGTGGATACTTTGTTTAATGTTATACTGAAAATTTACAAAATGTTACTTTGGGGAAACTGAGCAAAGTAAAAGGTCCACAGAAAAATTTTGTAACTGCTTGGATGGATTTGTAATGATCTCAATAAAACATCCAGTTGAAAATAAAAAGGAAGGAGAGAAATGGCTCTGCGGTTAAGAGCAATGGCTGCTCTTCCAGGGCTCAGTTCCCAGCACCAGCATGGCGGCTCGCAACCTCCTGTCACTCCAATCTCAGGGATCTGATGCCCTCTTCTGGCTTCTATGGGCACTGCACATACTCTGTGCACAGATACACACCAGGCAAAGACTCACAAAGTAAAAGGTAATAAATCTCAAAAAAAAAAAAAATTTTCAAAACATCTGGAGAATTTTGATGAGGAGGCTAAAGTCATAAATGATACTTTATCCAAATAAGAAAAAAAATTCACAGACATCCAAATGTTTAGAAAATTTTAAATATCAACTCTAATAGTTGTTTACAAATAATAGCATATTATATTTTATCACACTCCCTGATCAAGAATGACTGTCAGTAGCAGCCTTTGCCCTAGAGGAGTTTCTATTTTAAATGAATTAGCCGATTAATCAATTTAATTACTTTGAGGCAGTGTCTCACTATGTAGCCCAGTTCTGGAACTTACCACTCAGCCCGAGCTGGTCCTGGGCTTGTGATCTGCCTTCCTCAGCCCCCTGAGCGCGGGATGTCAGGTGTGTGCCACTTCCGTGGCACAGGTGTTTGTTAGAGCAGAGGCTGTAATTATGCCACCGTGCACGTCAGCCTGCAGTTTCTTTGTTAGCACGTTTGTTCATCACCATCTGCTTTGAGTCTGTAATCCCTAGCGAGGCCTTTTCTGACATCAGATCAAAATGCAGAGCTTTGTAGTCATTTCATTGAGGGCACGGTTCACAGGCTGGAGCACACCATGTGTGTGCTGCCAGAGCGCCGTCCCCGTGTGAACCTTGCCTGATACAGGTGTCGATACCGCAGAAATGGAGTCACACAGTTCCTCTCTCCAGAGCTGTTCAAGGTTTCTGGAACTGGTTATCTAGTCTTAAAAGATTTAAAGGTGCGAATAGGCCTGTTCTCCATGGTAAGGAAGACAGTGCCAGCGCTCTGAGGGTAGCTTACTTGCTCAGTGTTAGAACATTTGCCTAGCATGCAAAAGGCCCTGGGTTCAAGCCCCAGCACTGCAAACAACAATGAAGGAAACATAGCTTGTCTGGGTCAAGATGTGGTGAAATATTGAGACTAATACTGTGGAACATTTATAATCAAACAGAGCATGTCTGTGAAGCCAAATAGTTGCTACATTAGAACATTCGAGTTAAAATGTACTTAGTAGTTTTTCCTAACTGACAGGGGATTGGAAGTAAACAGGAATTCGGGTGTCCAGTTCTTACTCAAGTTCTACATCAATGACACAAGAATCTCTGCCTGTCCTGATGTCCTTGTCCCCAACAGCCACAGGACTGAGATTTCTGCAAAGCAAGCTCAGAAGTTCATGCTGAGTATGGCTGGGCCACTACTCATGGCGGTGAGTTCTGTGAGCTCACATTGCCTTTGCTTTAAAGTGAAGGCATTGAGTGAGAAGCAATGGGGAATCTTCAAGTTGCAGTCAGTAGGGGTCAAGGAGACAACCTGAGTGAAGCCAGGGACGCCAGACTTTGAAACCCCTTGCATTTTCTTCTCTGACACAAGCAGTCCTCGCCTGCCTGGGAAGGCTGACCTCTGCCTGTCACGTCTGAAGAGCCGTCTGCACGTTTCTCCCCTGCCTGGGAAGATAGACTTCTGGGTGCAGAGTCTGAAGGACCTTCCCCATCCCTGGCAGCTGTTGCACAGGGCTCTGCCTGCTTTCCACACGCCTCACCTCCATCATGTGCTTTTGAGGTTTGTAACTAGCCTTGGGTCTGGGGCTGCAGCTCAGTGGTAAAGCCCTTGCCTAACAAGTGTGAGGCCCTGGGTTTGATCTCCAGCACTGGGAAAAGAGGAGAAAAGGAAAAGCTAGCCACTGGCTTAAAGCTAGATGCAAAACCCAGCGTTGTTCAAGGCAAGGCAAGAGTCGTGTGTGGTCCATGAGGAAATTTGCTTCACCCCCAAAACACCCATTTCTGGTGCCTCAATTCAGACAGAAATTTGGGGACATACTTGTGAGAATGAACAGATACTAAGTATGTAAGCAATGGTGAGGGGGCGAGATGTCAGGCAGGAGGGGAGTGTTGGTTTATGTCCACTAGGTAGGAATTTGGGTTTACTGTTGTAGTGCAATGCTGACGTGTACTTGGCTGACAGACATACGGACTGAAGGATCCATCATAAATCAGACAGCAGTGTGAAAACCTCGTGGTATTCAGTCTATAAATGTGCTGCAGTCCTAAGAATCTGGACCTGGTAGGACCCCACATTGATTGTTCATGATGATGGAAAGGGCCAAGTCCAGGAACTTGTAGAATCACCTTCATCTCCAAAACAGTCAACTGCGTATAAATTTTGGGAAACCAGAGGTATAATTGCCAGGGGTGGGGCTCCCCCATCCAAATCTCCTATTTGTGTTCAGAAGAGAGACATATTCAGGAGAAGGATGCAGACTGTCCTAAACTCAGCCAAGTGGGGAATCCACTTGCAGGTGCCATGCCGGATGTGGTTTTATTTCTTGGATGCATGAGCTCACGCCCTGGGACCTGATGTGAAGCCATAGGTGCAACAAATACTTCTCCAACACCCCTGTCCACCGACACCACAAAAAGTAGTTTGCTGTTGGCTAACAAGGCCTTCAACAGTAGACCGAACCCACCGTCCATGCTCAGAGGCATGCCAACGCTATCGCTCATAGACTTTGTTCGCAGGGACCTTTCTCACCTTGCCCCGACACAGGACGTCACGCTGGTCTATTGAATTGACACTACTGAGGTGATTGCACCTGGTGTGGAAATGCCAACAATTCTAGACAGGTAATACATTAACGTGTCACAGTAGACAATATGGTATGTGGGAAACATCCAGGGACTTCCACCTCAGCAAAATTTCTCTGGGCCTGTTGTGTGGGACATGTGGTTGCTGTAATAAAATGCCTGGCAAAGCAACTTAAGCAATGGTTTATTTTGGTTCACACTTTAAAGGTATAGGCCATCTCTGTGGAGAAGCGTGGAACATGAGGAGGTTGGTCATATTGCTACCCACATTTAGGGTGGGATTTTTAAAAACCTCATTATAATCTAAAATTTCCTCACAGACGTGACATGCCCAGAGGTTTGTCACTAGGCGACTCTAGACTCTGTCTTGCTAGTGATCCGTGTTAACCATCATACAATGAGAAGAACAAACTTGCATCTGGCCACATCTGGCCACTTGCACAGTAAAGAAAGAGGTCTGTTCGACTTCTTCACATTAAGGAGACGTAACTCTGACCTGCTGACGAGTGACCCCAAAGTGGCAGGCCTTCAGCATGGCCTGGCATTGGACTCCATTGCAGTAGGTCCAGGCTGTTAGGAGGTGACTCTGCTGGGCCAGCTCCAGCAGAGCCAATGGTGCTTGTGGTATCAGTGGCAAATGTAGATGCTGTTTGCAGCTTTTGTCGGGTGAATTTCTTTCTGGTTGCTGGGATTTGGGAGCGAGGCCCTGACAGTGACAGATGACAGCTCTCCTTTGAATCTACGCTTGCTCTGCTGCTGGGCCTCAGTAAAAACAGGAGGACTGGCTGTGGGATTGGCCACCAAGTTACCACGTGTGGTGGTTCCAAATAAGGTGACCCCCCCAAAGGGAGTGGCACTCTTAGGAGGTGTGGCCTTGTTGAAGGAAGTGTGTCACTGTTGGGGTGGGCTCTATGTTCAAGCTGCTTCTAGTGTCACAGCCCACTTCCTCTTGTCTGTAAGATGTAGGACTCTCTGCTCCTTCTCCGGCACCGTGTCTGCCTGCACTGCCATGCTCCCCACCATGATGATAATGGGCCAAACCTCTGAACTGTGAGCGAGTCACCCCAATGAAATGGTTAAGAGTTGCTGTGGTCATGGTCTATTCACAGCAATAGAACACTAAGACACCATGCAATCTGAGAGGAGGTCACATGTTAGCTGGACATCACTCCACAAGGCTGGAGTGCCCACGCCAGTTCCACAAGACACACGGTCAAACACATCAGCCTCAAACACTGGTATCCAAAAGGATCAAAATCACTAGTGTGTGTGAAGTCCCTCAAATCACAGTTTTTAAAGTCCGTCATCCCAAACACGGTAATCCCGAGAAAAAGAATTCCTCAAGCTTCACCTCGCAAGGGAGAAAGGGGACCGAGCTCCGGCTTCTGGCAAAAGGGATGAACAGGGCGTAGGAGGCAACAGTGAGGAAAATTTACACTTCAAACGCACCATTTGAACACATTGTATGTGCTGGCCTTCCTTCCAGCTGTGGACGGAGGTTTCAGAAGCTTATAACGAGTTAAAGCTGCCTTTGCCTGAAGAAGCTGAGTGGAGAACCTGACAAAGAAGACAGAGACGCTGTCACTCTTGGGTCAGCCATGTCACCTCGGTCAGCTCTGTGGTCTATATGTGAGAACAAGCTTCCAGGGTGCACGTCTGAGTCTGAAGTGCAGAAGCATGGCAAGCAGAATGGAACGGTTAAACCGGGAATGCACGTGTTTGTGAATGACGGACCGCAGAAGAGACTTCGACAGAGTGGAACCAGGAAGGTGTGCCTATGAGTCTTCACCATGTCCTGAAAAAACAGTGGACACCACAGTGCAGTCAGGAAGGCTAGCCAACTGCTGGTTGCCTCCATGCAATTGCCCAGAATCTATCCCTGTAATGCCTTTTAAAAAAAATATATTGAAGCTAGACATTGGTGGCACACGCCTTAAATCCCAGCACTCAGGAGGCAGAGGCAGGGGGATCTCTGTGAGTTCGAGGCCAGCCTGGTCTACAGAGTGAGTTCCAGGACAGGCTCCAAAGCTACAGAGAGAAACCCTGTCTAGAAAAACAAACAAAAACGTATTGAAAACCTGAATGTGCCCAGAAGCCCCTATGTCAAGGGCCTGGTCCCCAACCCACGGTGGTAGGAAGTGTGACCAAGTGGAAGGAACTTAGGGTGTGGTATGTGATACCTAAAATTTTTCTCCTTTAAAATATTCCCCTATTTTAATTACTTTTTCCCAGTTTTCTATTTGGGATTACTGTGTCTAGAGATTGTCTTTGGGTATCATGGTTGGCACTGGGATTTGAATATCTTGCATAAAACATCTGTCTAAACTGCTGCCATGCACTCGTGGAATGCCTTGTTTCCTGGTACGGTGTTGCTGGAGGTGAAGCTTCTGACCCGGGACCCAGCTGTGCAGCAGAAGACACACAGCCATGGCCTGCTCACAAACTCACTGGTTCTGCTGTTGCCCCATCACCGTGGACCAGTTGGGTGTGGAACTACATTTTCCTTCTCACTGAACCAGGACCTCACTATGTAGTCCAGGCTGGCCTCAAACTTGCTGCTTTGTGTTTTAACTCAGTGAAAGTTGGTGGATTCCATGTTTTCTGCATAGTTCTAGGCCAGGGTCTCAGCAAGGCTGGTTTCTTCATGAAATTTCAAAGGGGACATTTGTCCTCAGCCTCCCCCCTGCAGCTGTGGTCCCCAGCCTCCTCCCTGCAGCTGTGGTCCCCAGCCTCCCCCCTGCAGCTGTGGTCCCCAGCCTCCCCCCTGCAGCTGTGGTCCCCAGCCTCCCCCCTGCAGCTCTGGTCCCCAGCCTCCCCCTTGCAGCTGTGGTCCCCAGCCTCCCCCCTGCAGCTCTGGTCCCCAGCCTCCCCCCTGCAGCTCTGGTCCCCAGCCTCCCCCTTGCAGCTCTGGCGTCTTGGCAGTCCACAGTGTGTTAGTCAGTTAGTCAGCCTTCCATCCCTGTGATGAAACACCTGAGGCAATCAAATGGAAACAGTCTGGTTTTGACTCAGGGCCTCAAAGGTTTCAGGCCACCAACGTCTGGCTCTATTGCCTTGGGCTTGGTCAGCACAGTGGAAGCCAGATGGGGAGGCTACTCACCTCACAGCAGCCAAGAAGCAGAGTCAGGAAAGGGCAGGGGCCCAATATTCCCTTCAAGGTCCCATACTACACACTAATGTTCTTCTACCTGGCCCCATCTCCTGAAGTATCCACCACCTCCAGGTCACACCAGGGGTTGGGCACCAGGCCAACACAGGGGCTCCTGGACATATCCAAGACCTAATTATAACACCGGTCTTATAGAACCGTCACCCCATCATCTGCCACCATCGTCACAGGCCTCTTCCTGGCATCTCCTCTGGCTCTGTATCTGCCTGTGGTGCTCTTATACAAATCTAGAAGGTTTCCAGCTACCCTACCTTCATCTTAGTCCTATCTGCAGGATCCTGCCTCCCAACCAGTCCACATTCCAAGGTTCTGGGTTTACCTGGGTCTGGAGGGAAATACTTGACATAAAGTAACAGAGTGCAGGCATCGCTTCTGTCTAGTCTGTATACGTCTGTCTCTGTTGCTCTCTGTTCCCTCCCTACGCTCCATTTCTCAGATCACATACTGTGGGGCAGGCCAGTCGCCATGTTGGAGTGTGCCCTCAGACAGCCATGGGATAGGCCTCCGTGGTGGCAAACTGAGGCTTCTAGCCAACGTCTTAGTGTGAGTTCAGAAGCAGGTCCTCTAGCCCCAGTAAAGTCACCTGACACTGTGCCTGCCCCTTCAGGGCAGACCCAGATCCAGAGCCACAGGGCCAAGCTGTCCTTACCTTCCAGATTCACAAAGCCACATGTTAACGAGGATTCTCTGTTCCCAGTTACTAAGTTGTTTTTTTTTTTTTTTGGGGGGGGGGTCAGGTGAACCAGCACAGACAAGGGGACAGGTCCGTCATAGTCTATTAAAGCACATGTGAGAACCTCCCACCGGGTGGAGTCTGAGGGAATGGTGGAATGCACTGAGGTGAGGGCTGTTTCTGGCCCTGAGGGTCTGGCACCCAGAGAGAACTTATGATCAAGGCTAAAGGCACAACGTCTCCAGAATGAACCGAAGGTGGTGTCTCTCTTTTGGCCTCCTACTCAGTACAGGGAAGATGTCTGCCAGTGAGTGTGTGTATGGGGCACACAAGCCCCCTCCTTTCACTCCCTTTGCCTCCTCCTGGTTTGGTTTTCCTGGCTTCCTCAATTACAGTCAACAGCTGTGAGCTGCTGTCCACCATGCTGGCAGCCCTTCTCGAGGCTATGGAGGAAACGCGCGACCCGGTCTTGTGAGTTATAAATGAGTCCATTAAGGGAGGCGGATTCACTAAAAGGCTGCCTTAGCTCCACCTGGTCCAAAACCTCCCTTGCATGATCGATGACTCCATAGCCTGCAGACGGTCCTGAACCGAGGTGCATTCTTAATGCTTCAAAAGTTTCCAATTAAAGGCAAATGGCTCTTGGCAAAGTGCAAAGCATTTTCACTAACTAAAATAAATACCTGGGCAGGCTCCATGGTTTATGACTTCTTCACACAGCTGAGAATAAGCAGCTAAGGAGTCAGGGGGTGAGCGATGGAAGGAATGGGAGGCCCGTCACGCCTGTGAAAGGTACCCTGGATAACATGACTGGGGTGGCGCTCCTGGGTGCCTGGGCTGGGAAGTCCTACACATGTGGGCTTTGGTTGTTGCTGTTGTTGTTTGAGACAGGGTCTCATGAAGCTCAGGCTGACCTCAGACTCTTTGTAGCTGAAGCTAACTCCTGCCTCCACCTCCCAAGGGTTGAGATTACAGGTGAGTGCCAGCACTCCAGCTCTATGAGTGGCTGGGATCGAACCCGAGGCTTTGTTGTGCTTTTCAGTCTCCCCAGGCATGGGTGAAGCAGGTGCTGGCTAGTGAGGTCACATGGAGACTACCTCAGCCTCTCGGCCTCCGCTGTGTTCCTCCATAGCTGTGCTCTGAGGCTCGCTCTGCGCCAGCCTCACAGCTCTGGGTAGAGGAGACTGGGAGCTCAGGGGTCAGACGTTCCCATGGCTACCATTCTCTCTATAGGCAATCCTTTCCTGTGATGGCTCCCTGCCCTCAGCAGGTGCTTCTCTCCTTTGTTCCCATCCTGGGCACGCTGGTGCTGCTGGACCTGGGGTCTGCAGCAAGCCAGAGTCTAGAAGACAGGACACGTTCTCAAGGCAGCATGCCATTCGGGAAGTGACAGTCACATTGACCTTGCAGCTTTTAGACCCATAGAATTATCACCTGAAGGGCCGGACCTAAAATTGTTCCTTCCTTTCTTCTCCCAGCTTAGGGAGTTGGAGCCTCCCTCCCTCCCTTATTTCCTCTCCCCTCCCATCTCCCCTTCCATGCTCATGGTGCTTGTGGCCACTACAAGGCCCCTTTCAAGGGACCATGGAGCCTAACCGGGATCAAGGATTAATCAGGGCCCAGCCGGGGACAGAGGGGAAGCTGGCCTGAGTAGAGCTCTGACCTATCAGTTGGGAAGGGGCAGTTTCTGGGCAGCTGGCATTTCCAGTGTCTGTGATCCAAAGCCACTGTTGTCCCTACCTGCCACCCTTCCTGTGCTGTGTCCCACTCAGCTAGGCAGCCATGAGTCAAGGCCCCACACATTTGTTTTGTAGAGAGGACCCAGTTCCAAACCGGGACTTCAGGGCATGACACAGGACTACCACAGCTCAGAGTCAGCACCAGGAAGGCGATAATGGACTAGAAAGAAGTAGCTGGAGCAGCCGGACACTGTGAAAGCACTAGATAGCCAAGACTCCCCTTCCCAGCATCCCACTGCCTCACTGAGGGTTGCAAATAGGGCTGGCAAAGGCGTACCGCCTCCTGCTGTCTGTGACTCATGCAGGTGCTCAAGGGTGGGCCTTCAGACGCGCAGGACCTGGCACCAGAAGCCAAGGGGCCCTTCTGTAGTCCAGCTGCCCTCCACAGTCCTGCCTGGATGTCTGTCAGTCTCAGGAGGGGGGCAGTGTGACCCACTCTGCAGATAGCAGCTCAGTGCAGCCCCTTCACGTCCCTGGCCTCGGGAGGAGCCATGCTGGAGATGAGACCCGCTCAGCCTGTGCTGGGACAGCTGCTGGGGCCTCCTCTCTACTGGACTACATTCATGGCAGCCAGGCTTGGGGAACTTGTGTGGATGGTGGCCTGTGGGTTCTCCAGGTGGCCGGGGTCCTAGCCCTGGTATCACCTCCCCCAGGAAGGGCATTGAAAGGAGGACAGCTGCTGGTCACCTGCCACGGTGACCCCGGGTAGGATGAGCCTCAGCCTTCCTTCCTGGCTGTGTCCCACTGCCGGGGTTGGGACAGCCTTTCTGTCCCCATGGGGTCCCGTTTGTCCCACATGTGGTTGGTATTTGCCAGTGAGCTCACGACTCCTGATCCCACCTTCCCTCATGAAACCGGCCTCTGATAGCTGTAGGCTCACTTTCCTGGTGGCCCATGATCTCCCTTCAACTTCACCATGTCCCTTAGAGCCCGGCCCTATCTGCTTACAGGTATTTTAGGACATATGCCACAATTGATACATACATTTATTTAAAAAAATTAAATGGGATGAAACCAGGAAATAGCAAAAGGACACCTTAGGTCACATAAGGAGGAGGCACACAGGCTCTAAACAAATGAAACCCGAAACTTGGACTATGGGTGCGGTTGCCTCCGGCTCATGGTGGCCCTGGGTGCTTGTTTCTTTGTATGCTTCATACCACACATGTTATGGAAATCACGTTTGTGAACCTTCATTAAGGCATTAAGGGATCCGTGGCTTCACTTCCTTTCCTACTGAGTCAAGCTCAGGTCACTGTGCCTCTGCCCTCCTTCCAGGCTCTCCTTCCCATGGCAGTCCTCGGACAGGGAGGACGACATTGCTCAATGCCGGAGTCCTGTCCGTCCTGGCTCTGTGTGAGACTCAGTCCCCGGACCAGGCCTCAGAAAGGGCAGTGTTCATAAGAGAGTCTGATACGACGTTCCCAACGTGTCTCCATCCCATCTGCTCGTCCCGAGAGGCCCCACTCTCTCACTCTCTCACTAATAGACCAGGAGACCATTCCCTGAGACTCATGGGTAATAGTGACCACAGCTGACTGAACTGAGACCCTCCTCCTGGCATTCTCCAGCCTAGACCTCCAGGGAACCCGTCCTCTTTGTGGGGATATGGCTGCCTCCCTAGGGATGGAATCTGAAGTGAGAAGACACCATCCATTAGGACCCCCACCAAAGGTGAGAGGCACCTGTGACTGGCCAGGAACACAGAGTTTTCTAGCAATGGGCACCTGCCAAGGGCCATTGCTCATCTTGGAGTGTTCCGAGCAGGTCTGAGTTCATGCAAGAAGTCATGCTGAGGCTCTCATCCCTAGGACCTCGCAATGCTCTGCATTTGGAAACATCCACCACAGATGTGACAGGTTACAGTGAGGCCATCTGTGTCAGCAGTGTCGCCCAGCACACGCGACATCATTACAAGGACACAGTCAGGCCCAGGAGACCAAGGCTGCACAATCTCAGAGGCAGGGACTGAAGTGTTACCGCCACAAGCCAAGGAGAAGCCAAGCACAGCAGCTTCCACAGAAGCCAGCAAAGGCAGGGAGGACCCTCCCAGCACGTTCAGAAGGATCATGGTCCAACAGCACCTTCAGCTCACCTTTCCAGACTCCATGACGGTGCGAATATGTTCAAACCACTAAGGTTCGGGGCCTTCGGGCAGCCCAGAAAATTCATAGCTCATTATCCCATCATGGAATAAAGTTAAAAGCCCTCACCCCAAACCTACCCCTCACCCAGAGGAACTTCAGTGGCTGTTCCCATGCACAGCCTTAGCCCTGATGGTACTAAGGCAGAACTTCTGGTGCTGTGTTAAAATGTGCTAAAAAAAACAAAAAAAAAAAAAAAAAAAAAAAAAAACAAAAAACCTCCCTGGCCCCTTCACCACCTGGGCCCCTGAGCTGGCTTTACATAGATGAGAAGTATTCCCGTAGACACAGATACACTTTCACAAGACTGCCCTTAGTGGACACCGAGCCTATCCTCCCCCCTTCCCTCTTTTCTCTCCCCCTCCCATTCTTGCTCTCTGCCCTCATCCCTTGCTCTCACTCTCAAATCTCCTGACTCTTTAAAGCAATGAGAAAACACAGACCTTTCTGATTGCAAATGTTTTTAAATGCCTGCGTATTAATGACTGGTTGAGTATGCATGCTGGCGAGTGGAGGGCTATCCTTCTTGTCTTAAATGAGAAAAAGTCATAGGAAAAATGGGCTTTGTGTTGTCAAACATTACTCTGAGCAGACGCCCTCTGAGCGCCCGGCTCTGGGGGCTTCCTGAAGCCAATTGCATTTTTCCCGGAGTGTGTTTAACGTCAGCACCTTGAGGAGCTTGGCTGAGAAGAGCCCCGAAGCCCAAATATTTACACAGCCAACCCTCGAGCCCCATGGAAATGACCTCAGGAACATTGTTTTTAATTCATGCGATGTGGAGAGGAACGGGAGGCACGGCCTTTTCAACACTTGTTTCTGGAACATGGAGGCTCAGGGATAGGGTCCCTGGGTAGGGACACTGCAGGTCTTTTCCGGATCCGACTTCCTTAGTTACAGGGCTCGAATGTGTTTCTCCTGTAGAACACAGGCAGAAACAACACAGGTTCCCTGGGGGTACAGCGCGAGCGGGGTGCTCTGGGGAGGCGGCAGCTCTCCAGGTGAAGATCTCAACGGAGAGCCAAGCCCTTCTTGTTCCTTTTCTTTTGAGACGAGGTCTCTCTCATGTAGCCAGCAGACCTGGAGCGTCAGCTCCTCCCAAGATTATAGGCGTGCACCACCACACCTGGTTTGCACAGTGATGATGTTGAAACCCAGAGCTTCATGCAAGCGAGGCAAGCATCTTGCCAGTGGTGCTGATTTCCTCTCAAACGTGGGGACTCCCCAGCTAAAGAGTAGGTTTGTTTGGAACTGTCCTTTGGCCACCACCATGCCCCTACCCTCTCCACTGGCCTTCTCCAGCCTCCATCACCCTGCTGGCACCAACACTAACACTTGATGAACCCTGGTCCCCAGAGCCTTGCCTGTTTCAGGTGCAACAAATCTTCCAAATGTACTGGTCCTCAGAGCACCCCTTTAGCCAACACGCTAGCTCCCTTGTCCCCAGGCTGTGTCTCTCTGGGGAGTGAGTTCTGCAGTGGCTCCTTGAGCTTAGACTCTAGTTGCCTGTAGTAGAATCTTGACACATCTTCTCTTTATCTGCCCTCCCCAATCCTGCATCATACCCCTCTTTCCCTTTCTGACACCTCCTGGACTTGCCCTCAGGTAAGCTACCTGCCCTGCAGGCTGGATTGCAGACTGGCTTCTGGAGGGGCCCAAAAGGTGTGCTTTTAAAACTATGCTACCAAGATCTACAACAACTGCCTTTCCCTCCCTGTTGTCATGACTTCCCCGAGTCATGATGGACTATTATATCCACTTTGGAACGGCAAATAATAAACCTTTTTGTTTTTCTCCAAGTTGCTTTGGGTCACATTATTTTATTAAAGCAACAGAAAAGTAACTAATACAGAAACTGATACCAAGACAGAGGGGTGTCGTTCATAAGCCTAACCATGTGGTCTTCCTGCCTTTGGATTATTTTGTGGGAAATTCTGAAACCATGGGCAGGAAATGTGTTGTGAGCAATGCTTCACGTGCTCCCGAGAGGAGCTTGCCATTTTGTGCAAACTTAGACATCGGAGACGTTGAAAGAAAGATGGACAAAACGTTCCAGCTCACAAGGTTTCAGAGGGAAGCAAAGACACTTCCAGGACCTGGGCTAGAGACTGTGATAATTTGGCGAAAATTCTGGCTGCATTATGACTATGTGTTCTAGGCTGAATTAAAAATAGCAGACTAGTTTCTTTAGTGAAAGAAATTTTAAGACAACATATTGTTGAGTCTGTGGCACAGTTATTACTGATTGCTCTTATACCGGTTTACAATATAAAAAGGCAATAAAAAATTTTAATGCACAGTTTGGATAGGAAAAGAGCACTAGGCAACTTAATGTTACAGCCCTGACATGTGCTGAAAGAGAGGCTATAATTGCAACAGGCCACATTCAAGTAGGCTTATGGGTAAACCAGAGAGGCAGAAATTTCCCAAGTAAAGGAAAATTCTTCCTGCCTGACACCTCTGGCTGGGACATCAGCTCTTTCCCTGTCCTTGGACTTAAACTGAACCCCAGGCTCACCCAAGGTTGCAAGCCTGTCAGGCTCAGGGCAAGACCCATACCGTCAATTCTCTTGGGTTTTGGCCTTGAGGCTCAGTCTGGAGTCAAACCATGGGCTTCACTGGACCCTAAGTGCACTGGATTACCATGAAGATCTAGGGGTTTACATAACTTCATATTACATGAAACCAATACCCCCATCCTTACCATGTACAAGTACTTTGTGAGACACACACACACACACACACACACACACACACACACACACATCTATATGGATCACCATATACACATGTATGTAAAGTTAGAATGAATGTTGCTTTGGTTTCTCTGATGTATTCTTACTGAGGCAGATTGTAGGACTGAGAATATGTGTTGGGCTTTTGTTGCTGTGATGAAGTTTCTACCCTGCACAGCCCAGGGGAGGGTCCTCTGGTTGGTTTTGGTCACTAGTTGACAGGTTCCAGTTTGTCATGGTAGGGGGGAGAGAGAGAGAGAGAGACAGAGACAGAGACAGAGACAGACACAGAGAGAGAGACAGAGAGACAGAGAGACAGAGAGACAGAGATACAGAGAGACAGAGATACAGAGAGACAGAGAGACAAAGAGAGAGACAGAGACAGAGACAGAGAGAGGCAGAGACAGAGACAGAGAGAGACAGAGACAGACAGAGACAGAGACAGACAGAGAGACAGAGACAGACAGAGAGAGAGACAGAGAGAGACAGAGACAGAGAGAGACAGACAGGGAGAGAGAGAGAGAGAGAGAGAGAGAGAGAGAGAATGTTAGAGGTTTTTCTGTGTTTTCTTCCTTTATTCCCTCTGTCCCCTAACCCATGGGATAGTACCATTCAGGGTAGGACCCCCGTCCCCCTTAGCTAATCCTTTCTGGAAATTTTCTCAAAGACACCATTAGGGGCTTTTCAAAGTGCCCAGGCATTTCTCAATCTAGTCAAATTGGCACTCAAGAGCTACCATCACAGTGTGGCTCTGGCCGAGCAGGAGTTTTAAAATGAGTTTACTGAATTGGTCCTGGGGTTTCTGGAAGGTTCTCTAATAGGATTACATCTAAAGACATAAACTACTGCTTCCAATAGTCAATGGAGCCCTTGCCATAGGCAATTCTGTCACTATGATTGGGGACATCTCAGCACTGAGAACAGTGAGAAGCTAAGCTCCTGCTGCCGGAAGCGCCTGGCTGTGGGATGTGGGGATGGCACAGACAAACGCATGTGGGTTTTGGGACAGGGGAGTACAGTGATATTATAATTAAGATCTAAAAATATGAGTTGTCTTTGAGACCAGATCATAGCGAGAGGATGGGATATTGTGAGGTGTTCATGAATAGAGTCTGGATTTCAAGGAAGGAACTTTGATAGGGACACATACTTAAAGGCGCTTCTGTAGCTATTGCAGATGGGCACATGGACAGTGCGCCAGAACTGGAGACAGCTAATCTTTGCTGAAAGTCACCAAGAGCCTGGTTAAATCACGTTCTAGTGTCTGCTGCGAATGATGAAACCACACATTTAGTTCAGAAGGTTTCCATGCTGAGTTGAAGGCACAATGTGCTTCTCTGTACTGCTGATGAAGGTGCAGGATGGTTTCCCCCACCCTGCACCCACTGCAGGATGGTTTCTCCCACGCTGCACCCACTGCAGGATGGTTCCTCCCACACTGCACCCGCTGTAGGATGGTTCCTCCCACACTTCCCATTCTTGAGGCTTGCCTCACCTCTGTGCACATGCTGTGGGCTGGGCCTCCCACACTGCACATGAGATAGGATGGCCTCTTCTCAGTGCCTGTGAAGGCGCAGTCTAGCCTTTCTACACCAGGGAAACATTTGGCTAAAGGAAACCAGAGCTCAGAAATTTATTGAATTCATAGCCTGTGTTGAAAATAATTAAAAGTTTGTGGCTGGTTAGGGAGATGGCTGGATAGGTAGAGTGCTTGCTGTGCAAGCATGAGGACCTGAGTTTGATCCCGAGAACCCATGTGAAGAAGCTGGGCATGGAGGTACACACTTGGAGACAGGTGTCTATGTCATTGGGGCTCACTGACCAGCTAACCTCATCTGGTGGCAAGTTCTGGGCCAGTGAAAAACCCTGTCTCCAAAAACAGGAATGATACCCAAGATTGACCTGTTGCACTTTATATGTGCATGAATGTGCAAACACACACACACACACACACACACACACACACACACACTCATGCACGTGCACACACATACACGCACGCACTCATGCACGTGCACACGCACACACACACACTTACGTGTGTGGAAAAAAAAGCTTTAAAAATGCTAAAAATGTTGGTGAGATTAAGAGTGGGTTAGTCAGTCTTGTAAGCACATGCTAAGCTAGAAATGGCTATAACCAAGAGACTCTGCTTGTTGGGGCCAAACGCATAAATGCTAGATGAAGGAAGGAAGACAGGCGCTCAGGAGGAGACGGTCCAGTACTTGCTCTGCAAGTATGAGGACCTGAACCCATGTAAGAAACCAAGTAGGGTTGCGTGCATCTGTAACCCCAGTGTGGGGGAGGAGACAGGAGGACTCCTGGGGCTCACTGGCCGGTCACTCTGGCCACAAGAGTGAGCTCAGGGTCATTGAGAGGCCCTGCCTCAAAGAGGCAGAGAGACACTTGACATCTTCCTTGGATATGCACACTAGCGTACATACAAGCATGCAAGTACACACACACACACACACACACACACACACACACACACACACACACACACACACACACACCACAGAGAGAGGAAGACCACATTCCCCCAGCCCCTTTCCATATGCAGAGAGACTCACATGAGAATACAGCAAAATAGCGGCCATTGAGCATCTGGGAAGGAAACCGTATCTCAAAAGCAGATTTCTGTTGTTTGAGCCTTCCGCTCTCTGACATTTGGCTATGGCAACTCCAGCAGACTAATAACTAAGGCATTGGTGGAGGAAGAAGAGGCCTGCAGATCAACGGAGCAGAGCAGACAGCCCAGAAACAGGCCCAAGCACAATTTAATATGTTTTCTCCAATATATATCACTAAAATGGTTGTCATTCATATAGAGAGAAAAATTTTCAACAAGATCAACTCAGAACAACTCTGTAGATCCAGAAGTAAAGCACAAAAGTTACAAAACTTATCGAAGGGAACAGAAGATCCACATAACCACAGGCTTGGTAATGGGTTTAAACCGAACACTGATAATGCATTCCATTGAGAAATTCTTGGGGTTGTGTAGCACCTGAGGTAGGGCACTTGCCTGGGGTGTAGCTCTGTGGAAAAGTGCCTGCATGAGAAGTGCAGTATTCAAGCTGACTTGTGGACTGGGTCGAACAGAGAACAGAGCCCTGAACTTGAAGACAGATCGCTAGTACTTCATCAATCTAACAATACATACAGAGATACCAGTCAGAAAAATAAACAGAATTTTAAGCATTTAAGCATCTATGAAGGCATATCATGTGTACGTGTGCGTATGTGTTTATGCATATGTGTATGTGTGTATGCATGCATATGTGTGTGTGTGTGTGTGTGTGTTGGTCTGTTGATTTTTAAGGATTTTGCTTTATATCTCACACTGGCCTTGAATGTGCACCCACCCTCCTGCTTCAGCTTCTTGAGAGCTAGGATTACAGGCTTGTGTTACTCTGCCTGGCTATATTGCCAGACGCAGCCTACAGGTTCAAGAGCATCCCCATCCAAGGTGTGATGTCATTCTTCATAGAAATATCCATACATGAGCCCAAGGGATGGTGAGCAGCAGCAAAGCAATCCTGAACAAACAGAGACATGTCCATGGCACACATGGTACACACCATGGAACGGAGCCATAGTGCAAAGCCCTGCCGAGCACTGACATAAAGCAAACATGTAGATTAATGAAGTAGAAGGACCCACAATTAAAGGCACACAGCTTCTCTGATGTAAATGGTGCTTGGAAAACTGGATAGTCACATGTAGGGAAATGAAGCCAGATCCTGTCTCTCACCTTCCACAAAAATCAATTCTAACTCAGCAAAGACCTTAGCATAAAACCAGACACTCTCAGACTATTATGGGAAACACAGGTAAAGCCGGTCAAGATATAGGCAAGGTCTTTCTCAAAAGTGATGGGAGATGTTATTCTGTATATATGTTTCTCATACTGGTTAATAAAGCTCTGTGGCCAATAGAAAACTAGATAGGCGGGGCTAGGAGACTAGGAGGAGGAAGAGGAAATGGAAAGGAGGAGTCGAGATGTAGCCCGGGGAGGAAGGAAGACGCCGGCCGTGGCTCCCCGATAAGACGACCACGTGGAAATACTTAGATAAGTAGAAATGGGTTAATCATTAAGACAGAGCTAGCCCATTAACAGTAATGGTAACTGGCCAACAGGATTGTATCAAATACAGAGTCTCTGAGTGTTATTTGGGGCTGGTGTGGCTGAGGGCCCAGACTGGCGGCAGGACCTGGAGGCCGGCGGGGAGGAACAACCTGCCGTAACACAAAAGGACCCCGACAGCTCAGCAAGCAATAACCCAAACTGACAAACTTGTCTGCACAGCAAAGGAAAGAATCGGGTGAAGAGCTGAACTACTACTGTGCGAGCCAGTCATCTGGCAGGTCAGTATCTAGAATATTTAAAGTGCTAAAATACCAAATATCGGATGCCAGCAAAATGGCTCACCAGGAAGAGCACTCACCAGCCAGCCTGGTGACCCGAGCTCTATGAAGTGTCATGTGATGACACTTGTCTACACATGCTTCATCTGCACATTAATGGAGTGTGACTTCATCCATCTCTGCTCCTTGGAGTGGCCAAAGATTTCCTTCCACAGCTTGCTGGGCCTGCAGCCTCACTCTGTTTCTCTTCATTTCCCGAGGGCTGAGGAAGGTCTGAGATGTCATACTCTGCCTGAGGTAGAAGGTCAGTTGGTTTCTCGCCTACACACCGGAATGATGGATGCTCACGGTGTGACAAAATACCTGGCAGAAGCAACTTAGGAAGGATAGGGTAGACTTATTTTGTCTTTGTCTTAGGGCTTTACTGCTGTGAAGAGACACCATGGCCACGGCAACTCTTATAAAGGAAAACATTTAATTGGGCCTGGTTTACAGTTCCAAGGTTTGGTTCATTATTGTCGTGGCAGCGTGTAGGCAGACATGGTGCTGGAAAGGTAGCCGAGAGTCCTGCATCTGGATCAGCAGGTAGCAGGAAGTGAATGCTACTCTAGGCCTGGCTTGAGCGTTCTGAGACTTCAAAGCCCCTGGTGAAGGCTCTCTGGTGTAAACAAGCCCTTAATTGGTTAAGTCTGTTCAGCCTGTCTGCTTCCGCATTAGAGTAGCCTATCTGCAGGGTCCACGTGGCTCACTGGGGTTGGTTAGCTCAAGGATATTTAAGCCTGTGTAGGGGTCCCCCGTGTCTCTCTCTCTCTCTCTCTGTCTCTCTCTCTCTGTCTCTCTCTCTCTCTCTCTCTCTCTCTCTCTCTCTCTCTCTCTCTCTCTCTCTCTCTCTCTCGTGGCGCGGTACACATGCACACACGCATGTGCACACACACATACTCATAAACAATAAAGTGTCCTGTAAAGACCACCTGTGGGAAATTGGTCCTCAGTCAGCATGTCAGCAGATGGAGTGTGGGGCTTGTGTAATGTGAGCAGGGGGCTTCCTGCAAAGGCCCTATGTAGTCACCGCAGGAGTAACGCAGTCAGTTGCTGGGGCTGAAGCTTGGCGTGTGCATCCTGCTGTGTTCATACACACATGACACCGGCTTCTGTGAATCCTTCTCTGCAGCTCAGCTTCTCGGAAGGTTGAGGGCTTACTCTGGGGATCCCACCTGCAAATTTGTGCTGGAATAGTTTTATATTAACTTGATACAATCTGAAGCCATCCAAGAGGAGAGACCCTCAGTTGAGGAAATGCCTCTTTAAGATCAGGCTGTAGGCCTGTGAGGTATTTTCTTTTCTTTTTTCTTTCTTTCTTTCTTTCTTTCTTTCTTTTTTTTTTTTTTTTTTTTTTTTTTAGAATTATTTACTATGTATACAGTGTTCTGTCTGCATGTAACCCTGCAGCTCAGAAGAGGGCACCAGATCTCATTACACATGGTTGTGAGCCATCATGTGGTTGTTGGGAATTGAACTCAGTACCTCTGAAAGAGTGTTCTTAACCACTGAGCCATCTCTCCAGCCCTGTAAGGCATTTTCTTAATTAATGATTGATGGTGGAGGGCCCAGCCCATTGTAGGTGGAACCATCCCTGGGCTGGTGGTCCTGGGTTCCATAAGAAAGCAGGCTGAGCAAGCCACGAGGAGCAAGCCAGTGAGCATCACTCTCCATGGCCTCTGTGCATCAGCTCCTGCCTCCAGGGTCCTGCCCTGCTTGAGTTGCTACCCTGACTTCCTCTGATGATCACAACAGTGATGTGGAAATGGAAGCCAATTTAACCCTTTCCTCCCCGATTTGCTTTTGGTCATGGTGTTTCATCGCAGTAATAGTGACCCTAACTAAGATAGGCTTCAACATCAGGAAGGTAAACCCTTCCTGATTAGCTAGCCCTGGGCAGCCTGAAGCTTCCTGTGGTACTACAAGGTCATAGACTGGCTTGGTGTTTGGGTTTATCTTTGTAGAGCCGAAGTCCCAAGACGTGGCTGGGGATCTCTGAGGGGCATGCCTCAGCCAGTTCCAGGGACTCCTCATTTTAGAATAGAGCCCCATGTTAAAAGAGCCTGACCTGTCCGGAGCTGCTGCCACCTCTTGTGAGCCAAAGCAGCCGAGTCATAATGGGGGCTTGTGGGGCTGAACACTTGAGGGGGCAGCAACAGTCACTTCCAGTTGACAAACTAGAGTCACCTGTGAGGGAACCTCAGTCGAGGACCACTCTATGAGACTGGCCTGTGTGCACGTCCGAGGGGCGTTTTCTTAACTGCTAATTGGTGCAGGAAGGCCCAGTGCACTGTGAACAGCGACATCCCTAGGCAAGCGGGCCTGGACTGTGTAACAAAAACAGACAAGCAAGCCAGCACGCTGCACGCCTCCATGGGCTCTGCTTCGGTTCCTTGGATTCCCCTTGATGATGTAACCTGCAAGCTTTCCACCCCCAGGTGGCTTCAGGGACAGGGTTTTATCATGATGTCAGAAAATAAACTAGAACAACAATTCTTGAGCCAGGAAGTTGCACTCGCTATACCCTGCTCTGCCCGTCCCTGGCTGTGTGACACTCCTGCTCTGGTGTCAGTTTCTCCCCCTGCAGGAGATCATGATGACAGGAGAGGGTGCTCTGGAAGTGTAGAGCACCCAAGGGTGTCTCAGAAACCATCAGCCATCTTCTAGTGGCCATGTGTCTATCTAGGAGCCTGGTCCCTGGGGGTGAGGGAGTGCTCTGAGGTTCCTGGCCACCACCAGCCTTATAGTTAGCGAGGAGCTGACAAATAGACTTCTCTCTGGCTACCCAAGTGTCAAATGTTGACAAGCTCAGAACAAGTGTCTACAGCCTTCATTGTCGGATAACTTCTAAGACAGTCCAGATCCAGGGTGGACGAGGAAGGACAGGGCTGGTACCAGGCTAGAGGTGACACTTCAGAGGGGACAGCCATTATAGACTTGCAAGGGGATGAGATGCAGAGGGGCAGTCCCTGGCATCAAGGCTGGTTTCGACACTGCCTGTGACCACAGTTGGGCTCTTGATTGCACATACATCCATCTTGCCAGCATGACAAGGGCCTGGGTGTGGTGGGATGTGGCAAGACCAACCCTTCAGCGTCCCCCACACTGGTCATTCACTTTACACACAGTAATAAAGTGACAGTGGATAGTTGCATCAGGAGTGATGTGTCTATGGGGGATTCTGGGTCCCAGGCTGTACTGGGGTAGCCTCAACAACACATCTCACAGAAGCAGCCACAGCCACAACCACAGCCATGGCCACGGGACTGAAATGTGTATTATTCCCATAGGAGTTGGCTTTCAAGCCTTCCCTAAAAATTTAGTGTATGGAAAATGCACACAGCAGATGCTACATAATCACTTGCTGTCCTTGAGGCCATTGTCACTGGTTACATTTGCTCTGAGAAGTGGGACAGGCCCTGGACACCTGTCTTAGTTAGGGTTTGTATTGCGGTGAAGAGACATCATGACCACAGTTACTCTTATAAAGGAAAACATTTAATTAGGTGGCTTACAGTTCAGAGGTTTAGTCCATTATCATCACAGTGGGACATGGCGGTGTGCAGGCAGACATGGTGCTACAGAGTTTTACATTTTGATCCCATAGGCAACAGGAAATGGTCTGTGTGGACTGAGCATATATGAAACCTCAAAGGCCACCCCCACAGTGACACACTTCCTCCAAGAAGGGTCACACCTGCTCCAACAAAGCCACACCTCCTAATAGTGCCACTCCCTATGAGCTTAGGGGACCCGTTACCTTCATGCTACCACAATTCCTTTTCCTTCTTTGCATGCTGCCACCTGTCCTGAGCCCCATTTCTCACCAGACTGGGGATCAGGTCTTAGAGCCGCCTGCCCACATGAGCCTAAGGCTACCTTGGCCTGCTTTGCACCTGAGGAATGGTCTTGCTTTCACAGTCTCCTACGGGAAGCAATCCAGACCAGCCAGTGGCTCTCCAGTTCTCTGGCTGTGCCCAGCTCTAAGCCAGGCCTGTTGGGTGGAAGCTCAGCCCACACCATCCCTTAGACTCCAAAGAGGCATTGCTGCTCTGATTTCCTCCATAGTGATCAGCTGAGCCTGAGTGCTAGCCTCTATGACATGACAACAGGCCACTGCCTGTCCAAAGGCTACCGAGTCCCCCGGAAGAATGACTTTAGGATGTCAACCAAACCTGCCAGACAGTCACCAGTGCATGGGCCAGTGAGGTTTTACAACTGTCCTCTCTCTCTCTCATGTGTTCCCCGGAGCCCCTCCCCCCACTGGTGGCCCTTTCCGCCTGTGGCCAGCAACTGGTGGTTGTGTTTAAGTGAGTAATTTGGCCCCCGTTTAAGGAGAGGAAGTAATAATAGTGGCCTTAATTGTCCAAATTACTGTTGCCCCTCTGAGTTTGACATTTGCCTAATGACGGCAGATGGAAACCTGACCTGAGGCCCAGGCCGGGTGGGCAGTGATGACTCCTGAGGGTCTCCAAAGCCAGCCAAGCGATGAGCCACTCGGCCCAGACACTTGCAAACCAGAGCCCAGAGAGGGAGTCACTGCCCTCTGCATTAAATGTGGCTGGAGACAAGCCACCCGCCTTCTACTATTCAGTAAGCTTTCTGTTTGAACCAGACAGAACTCTGTCCATTCAAAATTGAGGAATCGATCCCTAAGCCTTCAGCACTGGCTGTGCTTGCCCCCCGGGGTAGCTGGTGCGTGGCACTCAGGTGAGACTCTTGTGGTACTGGCCGGAGCCCAGGTGAGGTGCCTGCTGTACTGACTCCCAGATGAAACGTGCATGTGTGTACTGGCATGTGTCTGAATGAGGAGAGCTTGCTGCATTGGCATTCGGGTGGGGTGTCTGCCATACTGACATCCAGGTGAGAAACACATGCTAGACCAGAATTCAAGTGAGGCCTCTGCTGTGTTAGTGTCCAGGGGAGATGCTCCTACCGTACTGAGGTTCAGGTAAGACACGTGCTGTATCGATATCCAGGTGAGAGACTGCCACGCTACACCTAGATGATCGGTACTTGCCATGGGGCATTCATGGCAGACACGGATCAGGTGAGGCGCGCCTGCCCTACTTGGCACCCAGTAGATCCATGTGTGGCCCTATTGTCAACTACCATCAGTTGCCAGTGCCTTTGCCATGGTGACATACAGGTGACTGGAGCCTTGACACGCAACACTCCTGTCTGTGGGCCTAACGTTGAGTGCTTAGAAGTTCTTGGTCGTGGGACTTCATGGATCGTAGCTTCTAAAAGCTAGAGAGAACATACTGTGCTATACATCATGTCTACCCACATACCACTGCCACTACTATCATCAAAGAGTGAAAGAGTGAATGTCACGCCAAAGACTTCCCTAGAGGGCCTGAGATAACACTGTCTGGTCATGGGGCCTGTGAGCACACCTCCTCACACTTCAACGCAGGGAACAGAGGCTCATCTAACCTGAGGAGTCCAGGAGGGTTTCTACAGGCCCAACAGGTTCCAGGGGTGACCTAGGAGCACCTCCCATCTGCCTTTAAGCTCATGCTCTGGGTACAGGAGAAGGCCGAGAGCAGCCGAGTCTAGGGGGGAATCAGGGCCCTAAAGGGGTGGGTCTCACTCCTGCACATTGGGGAGTTGAAGCTATCCCCACCCACTGGGGCTGAAGTCACAGGGGTCACAGGAGTCCCTGGAGGCTCAGGTTCCCTGCTTGTGGGATTCCGAATACTGACTGTGATCCTGCGGTTGAGGGCCAGGCATCAGACTCGGGCTGTTAAGTCACATGGTAAGCATGCTGCTTCCTTCACTCCCGGTGACCTAGCTAGTCCATCTTTCTCTCTTTTCTTCCTTTTCTTTCATGTATGACACATGTATTTTTGTGTGTACATGTGGAGATTGGAGCACAATGTCATTCTCAGGAACACTGTCCATTTCTTCTGAAACAGGGTCAGCCTCTGATTGGCCCAGGCATCACCAGTTAGGGTAGAATGGCTGGCTGCTGAGCCCAGGGATCCTCCTGTCCCCACCGAGGAGCATTGGGATGTAGTGTGCATCACCACACCTGGCTTTTCACAGGGTCCTGGAGCAAAACTCAAGTCCTCATGCTTGTTCAGCAAGCACATTGCCAAGGAAGCCATCTCCCCTCCACAGCCAGCCCTCTCCCAGCTGCGTTTCTGATAACTCTGAGCTCTGCTGTTTTCCTGGTACTAGCGTGCAGAGCTGCTGACCGTGTGCTGGGACACTGCAATTCCTGCTCCAGATCCCCCCACTCTACTCCACAGCAGCTGTGGGGGAAGGTGAGGGACTGTGACACTTCCTCTGTTTGTGCCTCATGCCTCCATGCACCTAGGTTCTCCGGATGGGCCTGGAGACCCCTGTGAGCCACTTGTCCCTGTGTCTGAGGTTCACTGTGCATTTTCTGATCCCCGCACCCATTCAGAGGTGAGGGTTTACAGAGCTGCAGAGCTCATGAGGTCGGGTGGGACCTGAGACCTGATGGGGTGGCTAAAGGAATCCTGAATGCCTACAGGGGGGTCGAGGACGCCCTGGACAAGCAGATGGTGGGCTTGGTGAGCAGGAGCCCTTGTCGGATGAGCATCTCAGGTGGTCATCCTGGCCAGACTCCCATGCTTGGTAGAAACTCACTACAGACCAGGGGAAAGGAGTGTGGGGGCACCAGTGGGTACTGAGTCTGTCTTAAGTACCAGTCCCGGTGGAGAGATCCCACAGACCTCAGGCCACACCACAGAGGGCAGGAATGGGCACCCTGAGGACAGGGGGGCTGGTAACAAATAAGACTCCTCAGCCTTAGCCCACAGTTAGGAGACCTATGTCTGCGGCCACCCAAAGCTGTACACCTTGGAAACTGGACTAGTCTCTGGGATGCTAGACTAGAGCAGAGTGTCCCCATAACCATACCTTAGCCCATACTAGCATGTCACCTCCATCAAAGGCATTGCAGGGAGGAGGCATGGGCTGGCTGGGGTGCCCAAGCCCACCCAAACCCCTTTGGGCTGGAACCTATTTAAACACTTTAGCCATTGGTTAAAAACTCATCCTTCCGGCCACAAGACAGCTGGGGCCTCTGCAAGAACACAAAAACCTCCAGCTGACGCTCAGTCACCTTTATTATACACAGAAGCCCCTGTCTCCGGCCTCTTGAGAGGGCTCTCCAGCCAGGCCGAGCCTGCCCTCGATCTGTGCAGTGTAGTAGGCGGGTCTCCCCACCCATCCAGGGAGAGCCTTCCACAGGCTGACTGGGGGACCCTCAGGGGCCTCGGTCAGGCCACACCTGTTTCCAGGAACACATCAGGAGCAAGTTGACTATGGTGGGCAGAGCCAATGCAAAACAGCCCAAAGGGATGGGACAGTCACACTGCTCTTTGAAGCATTGTCCCCTGCACTTCCAACCTTCCAGGGGACTCTGGCATAACTGTGCATCTATTCTATCATACTCCATCCACAGCTGCATGTATGTAACACACATGCGGGAAGGTGTTGGACCAAGCTGCAGAATTCTGAACTCTCCCACCCTCGTTGTCTGCTGTGTGTAACCTGGAACAGACATGATTTCTGCCCATGTCCAGGGCCAGCATGCTTTCCTCTGTTGAATGCCTTTAAAACAGAACCGAAAGGGGCTGAGGAGATGGCTCAGCTGAGTCACTTGCCATTCAAGTGTGAGGACCAGAGTTTGGAGTCCCCAGAACTCATTTAAATGCTGGCTGGGTGAGACGGTCTTACAAGGTGGAGACGAGATCTCCGGGCCCTGGCAGTCTTACCAGCAAGCTCTGGGTTTATTTGGAGACCTTGTCTCAGTGAATAAAGTGAAAAAGTGATTAAGGATTATTCCCAACATTAATCTCAGAATACATGTGTATTCATGCACATGTAAAAACATGCATGCACATACATGCATACTACACACACACACACACACACACACGGCATACATGCACGCTCACACGCATGCAAAACTAACGAGTCAAAAGCACTAACTTCCTCCTGCATCTTTCAGTTGTAGTCACAGTGTTACGTGGAAGTAGGAATTCCCTCGTGTTCTTTCTCCTCTTTCCTGTGGTCATCCCTACTGCAGGTGAGCAGCCTCTGGGAGCCACAGCCCTCTTCCTACCTCTGCATTAGGAAGAGGGGAAGGCCAGCAGTTCAAAGTGAGCACCGCCCACTCCCACTCTCATACCGCACACCATCTCACAGCAAGTGCCCTCACCCAATGCTGGGTGACACACACCTGGGTCAGGCTGATCTCTGCCAGGCCCTGCTGCAAGTAATGAACACATGTGCGAGCCGAAACAAGCTCATGTTCCAAGCTTCCAGGGCCGATGTTCCGATGAGGAATGCCAAGAGGAGACATCTGCAGAAAATGCATTCATTTGTGCAAGATGGGGGCTGTGAAGAAAATCATGTCATGGAGTAGGGTCCGTAGTTCTGCATCGGTGGTTCTGGGGGTGATGTGTGTCAGAGACATGTGGGATGTACTAGGTCTTGGGTTCAGATAGCGCAGGGGTAAGGGATACAGCCATCTGCCCATCAGGGTACAGGGCCAGCAGCTTTGGGTACACTCATGGGTATAAAGAAGCTGCTGCAGTCACAGAACATCACATCCACACGGAACTGCGGTTCTTGGGATGATACACCTCTTACTGAAGTCCTTGTGAAGGAGTCTATCTATCTACCTCTCCCCCGTCCTGGACTGAAAAGCGAGAAAGAGGGGAGAGCGGGAACCTGAAGTGTGATGAAGTGGACAGAACTCCTCAGAATCTGTTCCTGGCAATTCCCAAATGCATTTGACTCGTTCTCCCATGGTACCTCTCAGGACTGAATTCTGGGGACCCCGTGGTCCCCCGGGTAGCTGTGCTGAAGGAAAGAGACCGCTTGGCAGGGTGGGAGCAGTGCAGGGCCTCTGGGGTTGGAACCAGAAGGAGGCTGGACAGGGGAGTCCTCCAGACATTTTAACACTTGTAGTCGTGGTAGGAGAAGAAGCAAACATTTCAAAGGGTAGAGAGAAACAAGCCCAGACCTTGGAGTTAATTGTGTGTTGTCTTGAGAATGAGTGAATCAGGTGGGGTCATGTGAGACCTCTGCCTATGAGGTGGAATGGGGTTGACCCAAGGGCCAGCAGATTTTCCAGGGCAAAATCTAAACTCCCCCTCCCTTCTTTCCTCCGTGCTAAATCCCGCTTGAGCCCAACCTCTCAGCATTGCCTCAGGGCCTTTGCACAAACCCTTTCCTAGGACACTTTCCCCAGACTCCAGTCCTCAAAGTCCTCCCCCCAAACAAAACCCTGTTTTACAGGAAGTCCAACCCATCCCAATCTCCTCCTCCAGGGACCTCCCTCCTCAGCATGGACGCATCTGTGCCTCTCGAGTTCTCAGCCTCCACACGGAGCCCGGCTTAGGATAGATGTCCAAGAATTCATTTGTCCTTTGCTTTTAATTCTTCATCCCATTCCATTACCTATTTGAGTGTGTGTGTGTATGTGTGTGTGTGTTGTGTGTGTTGTGTGTTTGTGTTGCGTGTGTGTGTGTGTATGTGTGTGTGTGTGTTGCGTGTGTGTGTGTGGTCTGTGTGTGTGTGTGTTGCGTGTGTGTGTGTGTTGTGTGTGTGTGTATTGCGTGTGTGTGTGTGTGTGGTCTGTGTGTGTGTGTGTGGCTGTGTGTGTGTGTGTGTGTGTGTGTGTTGTGTGTGTGTGTGTGTGTTGCGTGTGTGTGTGGTCTGTGTGTGTGTGTGTGTTGTGTGTGTGTGTGTGTGTGTTGTGTGTGTTGTGTGTGTTGTGTGTGTGTGTTGTGTGTGTGTGTGGTCTGTGTGTGTGTGTTGTGTGTGTGTTGCATGTGTGTGTGTGTGTGGTCTGTGTGTGTGTGTGTTGTGTGTGTGTGTTGTGTGTGTTGTGTGTGTATGTTGCATGTGTGTGTGTGTTCCGTGTGTGTGTGTGTGTGTGTGTGTGTTCCGTGTGTGTGTGTGTGTGTGTGTGTTCGTGTGTGTGTGTGTGTGTGTGTGTGTGTGTGTGTGTGTGTGTGGTCTGTGTGGAGGTTAGGGAACAAGTCTTAGGAGTCAGTTTCCTCCTTCTACCATATGAGTCCCAGGGATGGACCCGAGGTGGTCAGGCTCGGAAGGGTTCACCCACTAAGTCATCTTTCCCCTCCTCATCCGTCATCTCTTCATTCAAAGCCTGATGGTTAGTGCTGCCAGGGGAGGTGGGGTCCTTGGCATCCTCCAGCCAGCTCCTGTTGTCAAGGAGACAGTCACAGGCACTGTAAATGCCAGCAAGCCTGGCAAGCCTGGAGGGGGAAGCTTGGAGGCACCTGCTGCAGATGTGGAGAAGGAATGGGCTCAGCAGCAGCAGCCGGGCACGGGCACGGGCACGGGCATGGGCACAGGATCGGGCACGGGCACAGGGGGAGGTGAGGGAGCATTGAGCACGCTTTTGGAATTCTCTTCCCAGCTCTGGTGCGAAGGAGGGTGTCTGGTGGGTTTTTATCTCTTCCCCCCTGTGGGCAGAAACATCCCTGGTGGTCCCTGGCCTGGCTCCCTGTGCTGGGAGGGGTGTCCCCAGAATCAGGTGCACAGGATGAGCCCCTGCCTCCCCAGCCTTCCCCTCTCTAAGCCCTGTGTTTACAAGAGCAGCCCACAAATCACCAGCCTGTGCTAATGGACCCTGCCCATGGACCTCTGACAGCCCAGGAGGCTTTTAGGAAAGGCCTTTGACTCCAGTGACCGGCAGTGCCTCCGCACAGGCACAAAGGAAGGCTAAGAGGGCAGACACAGGGCTGGAAGATGCTTCCTGCTTTCTTGGATATTTTCAGGCAGGGTGAGACCCATCTACACTGGCTTCTCCTGCCACCCCTGCAGTCTGAAGGGGACACGGAGGCCCAGGTCTGTGCCCTCTGCCTGCCAGTCAGGGGGGCAGAGCTACAGCTCAGGGTATGTGGGGCCTGTGTCATCCACCCTTTCTTTTGGTTCCCAGACCTCACTGTTTCCTCAGGGGCCTCGCAGCCAGGCGGCACAAGTGTGTACCCCACCTGGAGATGCCTGGCTCCTGTGGGCCTCCTGTTACACTCCATCACAGGGCATAGGGAGAGGACGGACGGACAAGGAAGCAGAGGCCCACCGTGCACACAAGGACCAGTGGTGTGGCTAAGGCCAGCATGGCGTCAGATAAGGGAGATGGAGACCAGGTGAATTTCAGTCCACAGTGGGAAGGGCCCTCGAGAGGACCAGGGTGGCAGGTGGCAGGCTCTGCCAGCACCCCTGAGGGTTTGTATTTTCCAAAAGTGTGGACATAGTGTAAAAGAAGTTACCACATGACCCACACAAGCAAAGCCACACTCCCATTACCTCCCCCAGCACCTTCGTGATTAACCCGTTTGAGGGTTGAAATGGGGCCTTTGTCCCTCCAACCCTGGGATATGTCATCTTGTAAAATAATACTAGTAAAAGGGGGTGTATCACTTTCAGCCTTTTGAGTAACTTCTTTTTTAAAAAAATTGGCTACTATATTATACATGGAAGAAAAAAGCACACATGTAGTCAGGACTAATCTCAAATTCCTTACGTAGCGAATAATAACCTTGAATTTCTGATCCTCCTACCTGTCTACGGCTGGGATTACAGGTGGGTACCACCACAGCGATCTGTTTTTTACTTTTTGGGACAAGGTGTGACAGAATTATTTGCCAACTTGATGAGATTTAGAAGCAACCAGGAGAGAAACCTCTGGGGAGTTATCTTGATTCTATTAATTGATGTGGGAAGGTCCATGTTAATTGTGAGTGGGTGTTTCCTTAGGTAGGGGATCCTAGACCGTGTAGCATGCAGAAAGTGAACTGAGCCTACAGGCATCCATCCCTCCATGCTTTCTGACGGCGAATACCCCGTGACCAACTGCTTCCGGCTCCTGCTGCTCTCACTTCCTGCCATGGTGAACTGTACCTTGAACTGTGAGCTGATATTAAACCCCTCCTCCCTTAAATTGCTTTTTTCGCATCCCCTTCCTTTTTATTTTCTGTCTGCTTACATGTATGTCTGTGAACCATGTTCACGTGGTACAGGCCAGAAGAGGGCATCAGATACCCAAGAACTGGAGTTACAGATGACCGTGAGCCAGAGTGTGGGTGCTGGGGATTGAACTCGGGTCCTCTGGCAAAGCAGCCAGTGCTCATATCTGCTGAGCCATCGCTCCAGCCCCCTGAAGTTACTTTTGTCAGTGTATTTTTATCACAGAAACGGGAAAAGAAACTAAGAGGTAGGTCTCACTCTGTAGCTTAGGCTGGCCTGGAACGCAGCAATCTTCCTGCCTCAGACACCTAAGTATTGGGATTGCAGGTGGGAGCCACTGTCCTAGCTTCCATATTGTCCTTACCCGTTCATCTGCCCGTTTGCTCTTGTAAACAATGTCATTATGAACTTGCAGGTTTTTGGATGAAGGTGAGCTTTCTATTCTCTTGAGCACAAGTCTGAGGTGCTCTCCTTTGGTGGATGGCAAGTCCCTGGTTAATATCTGGAGGAATTGCCAAGATGTTCACCACTGTGTCTGCATGGGCCAGACATTTCAATGACAGAATGTATTCCAATAATGAATTCTATTCCTCTTAGCAACAACGGAGGCTAGGAAGTGGGCGCTTAAAGCCAGAGTCCCTGGGTCCTTCTGGATCTGAGGTATGGGTGGCTGTGAGCATCTTAAGTGGGGGATGGGAATCAAACTCTGGTCCTCTGCAAGAGCATCAAGAGCTCTTAACTGCTGAGCCATCTCTCCACACAGCCCCCCTTTCCCTCCATCTCTCCACCCCCCTCCACTACCACCCCCAGAGCACCGCAGCTCTAGAGAAATCTGGTTTTAAAACTGGGCTCTCATCTTTACTGGAAAATTTTAAGAGTTCTTTATCCGCTCTGGGCACAAGACCTTTATCAAGTTCATGATTTGTGAATATTTCCTCCTACTCTCTGGGTCATGTTTCTGCATTCTTGACAGCATCCTTTGAAGCGCACGGTCTCTCATTTGGATTGGACCCATTCATCCATTTCTTTTCATTTGTTTCTCCTGCATTTGGGTGGCATATCTGAGAATCTATTGCCAGATACAAGGCCACGGAGACTTACTGTGGCTCCCTAAGAGCCCGGCGGCCGCATCTCCTACACTGTGTCTTTGATCTGCTTGGAGCTGGGTTTGCACGCAGCGGGCTTGTATATTGTTCTTGAGAATAAGTGCGTGTGTGCAAACGAATACCTTGAAGTTCTTTGTGAGACAGCCTTGAGGCCTGGCTTAGGCTTAGTACAAGGAACCCAGTGTCTACCTGTCTTCTGGCTTCCTCTTCACCCAGCTCTGGACCCCATAGTTAGGGATCATGCTTCTTGGGTGGGGAAACTGAAGAGCTGGTAACCAGGAGACACCAGAGGACCGAAGTGAACTCTGCTCAAGCTCTTTCCTCCGCCTCCTCCCTCCCCCACGCCTCTGCCATCAGGCTGGTCTGGTAGGGGTGCTCCAACCTCGTGGTCCTCCTCCTACAGAGCCCAATGACCCTGTGGCTGATTATGCTGTTTGCCATTCGGTGGAACTAGGAGCAGCGTGTCCCACGCTTTCTAAGTCATTGTCTTCATTCACGGAGAGCAAAGACAGAGGGCGGGAGTTACATCAATTACTTCCTCAAAGCAGCAGCTTGGGCCTCTGTGCACTGAGTGGGGTGCACCCGTGCGATACCTGGCCCATTATGCAGTCTGACATCTACTAGAGAGAGGCCCTGAGTTTGGGCATCTGGGTAGACTGTAGACTGTTGGTGCAGGAAGCATAGCAGAGAGGCTGAGCTATAGGCCCTGGTTTGAGCTGCCTTTCTCCTGCTCTGGCCCTGTACCCTCCTTGTCCTCAGGGTCACAGTGCCTCATCTGTCAAGCCTGAGGCTGGGACAGGGCCTGCACCCGGCCTCAGGCTAAGATGCTAAGTGCTGCCCCAGTTAAGGTGGCCACACAATCTCCAAGTCTGTCAGAGGCCCTGGTAGCCCAGTGAGTGATGGCCCTAGGGGATTGACCAGCTGCCTGGGTGTCCCATAAACACAGCCTTAAAGTGGCTGGTGACACCCATCCATCTTGCCCTTGGACCGTGTCCTGGTGGCTTTCAAGGTGGCTCTCTCTGACACAGCCTTGGCCCCTTCTGGGTGGTGGGCTGGGGATAGTAATGGGGCTGTGGATGGACAGATCCCCACAGCAGGCGCCTAAGGTGGCTGGGATAGCTGTGTGGCGGTAGGTCTCATGAGGCTAAGCATCCATCCTGAGTTCCACCGAATAGGCCTCTACCCCTGAAGCTGAAGCCACAGCCCTTGGGCTCTATTTCCTGATCATAGACAGGACACCAGCCTCAGCCTGGCACTGGCCTCCATGGGTGGGGTGGGGGTGGGGACAACAGAGGAGTGGGAACACAGCGTATGATGGAGGGGTGGCAACTATGGGCAGTCAGAACTCTCAGGAGTGGAGATCCAGCATGTCTGTTTCCTCCTTCTTCAGGCAGCATCCCCCCCCCAACACGGTACACATGCCTCCTCACTTCTCCTCTTCCCTCCCCCTTCTTCTACCTCCCCCTCCCTCCTCCTCTTCCTCTCTCTTCTTTGTCTATGGAAAGAAAAGAATGAGGTAGGGATGGATGGATGGATGGAAGGAGAAAGGAAGGAAGAAGGAAAGAAGGAGGAAGTCACACATCACAGACAGCTGATGAGAATTCAGCAACGTGTCCCACGTGGTCTGAGACCTGGCCTGGGGCAGACCATCACTGGACGAAGTGAGGTGTCCTCATACCTACCATTGCTCACCTTAGTGCCACCCACTGTCACTCTGTAACTACCACAGCACTCCCCTGGGTGGCTGTGGGTAGAAGCAGCCTGGCACCCTCACAGAGACCCCCTCACAGCCCTTCCAGGAACCAGAGCCTCATCCAACTAGGAAACGGAAGCCCAGAGGGATCTGGCAGCACTTTGGGAAGAAGCTGTGGTGTGCGTGTCAGCTCCAGGACTTCCACCTGGTGGCCCACGCGAAGCCTTCTGTCTGTGAGGGTGGAACGCCTGAGCACCCTCGCTTTTCGGCGGATCACACCAATGTCTTTACAGAGCGTCCTTGCCTGGTGGGGCCTGGGGACCTGGGGCCTGTCAACCCAGCGCCTTGGGGGCTGAGGAAGGAGAGCACATTTGATCCAACATGAAATTTAGTGAGGCACTGTCTGAAAATAAGAGGACTGTGACTGCACCTCAGCGAGCAGTAAGTAGCAAGGATTCACAGAGCCCCGGGTTCCATCCCTGGCATGCGAGCACAGGGGGAAGACAAGAGAGGACTTTGGTTGTATCGCCCTCCACTATATACTTGAGACGTGGCATCATCCTCCACTATACCCTGAGACGTGGCATCGCCCTCCACTATACCCTGAGACGTGGCAACACCCTCCACTATATACCTGAGACGTGGCATCGCCCTCCACTATATACCTGAGACGTGCATCGCCCTCCACTATACCCCTGAGACGTGCATCGCCCTCCACTGTACCCTGAGACGTGGCATCGCCCTCCACTATACCCTAAGGCGTGGCCTCTCACTGACCTGGAGGTAGGCTAGTTACCAGCAAGACCTAGCGATCCTTCTTGCCTTGCTGGGCTTGCAGGCACTAATGGCTGTGTGAGCGCTAGGACTTTGAACTGAGGGCCTCGTGTCTGCATAGCAAGCACTCTTACCCACTGAGCCGTCTGGCCAGCTTCCCAAACCTTTCCTGCCTATGTCTACGGCTGGCTGGCCCAAGACGGGGAAGTCCCTCTATCCCATTTCCTTTACCCCAGTCCCAAGGGTAAGCCCACACCACCACCCTTCTACCCTGTCCCCAACCCCGACTGAAGCAGGAGACGGGTCTCACTCTTCTGGCTCCTGCCACCGTTGGTGACCCTCTGCACATCCCTCCTCCCCTGAGCCTCAGCTTCCTCATCTGTAACTGGGGCTCAGTGTTTTCCAGAGAAGCTGGGTCGGGCGGCTCTACCTCCCCAGGCCTTGGGGACATGCCCCCAAGGAATCCACTGCTACCCCCACACGTCACTGTGTGACCAGCAGACACGAGGGAGGGGAGGCCAGATCGTTTTCAAACAAAACGGTATCAGATGTGCGATTTGAGAATATATATATATATATATATATATATATATATATATATATATATTTTCCTGGCAACAGCTTGAGCTGTGCTCAGGCCTGGAGGGGGGAGGGGGAGGGCAGCCATTCCAGTGGCTTAAAACACCCCAGATAAGTGTGCGGTGATTAAGTGCCACCATTAGCTCTAATGGGCAATAATTGGCGATGAGAAACAATTTTCTAGGGCACCACGGCCTGGTGCCCCACACCCTGGCCCCAGCGGGGACAGCTGAGGGCTGATTAACTCCTGGGCAGGAGGAAATGTCGGAGGCACAAAAAGTTTCCAGATTCGACCGTAATTGGAAGAAGTGATTTCACTTTCCACAGCAGGCTGATGAGGGGCCACCCACCTGCTGGGGAGGGTGGGGCTCATGACTGCTTCCTGCCTACCATAGAATGAAGTGACACCCTCTTGGTGGAGGTAGGGAGTGGGGACTGCTACTCACAGGTTTCCCCCCCCCCTGCCAAGTTTCTCCTTAAGACTCTGGAGAAGGTGCTCCTGGCAGCTGGCAGATGTGCTCCCGAGTACTCCATCCTGGGTCCTTCTCTTCACAGAGTCCTCCACATGGCTGTGCTCAGGTCTCCACTGCCTTCCCCTCTGCCCCGAGAAGGGGCTCCTGGTTGCTTCCACCTGGGGAAAGCTGAAGGCCACACCTCAACCCCGTTTCTCTACCCACTGTTTCCCTCTCCACACCTCCTGTTTCTAATACTTCCTCTCTACCAGCTTCGCTCCCCCAATCCAAAGCATAAATCACCACGTCCCACCTGCCTGCCCTCATGGCCACCTGCTGTCCAGCCTCTCTGCGGTGCATCTTCTTGCCTTACATTCCCGCCATCGCCTTCCCAGACCTGTCTTTCCCTGCATCACTAAGGGGACATCTTCATTGTCTCTCCCACCTGGTTTGGGGACAGTTGGCAGCTAGCATTCCGTGACCGCTATTTTGTGGTTGTTAACTGTCCACGGTTGCCTACCTGAAAACTAGGAGTCATAGTAACTGGTCTGGTGTGCCCCCTGACCCTGTGAGAGATAGCATTGAAAATGTGTGCTGAGGGTGGGCTGGAGAGATGGCTCATCCATTAAAAATACCTACTGCTCTTGCAGAGGACCCAAATTCCCAATGCCCATGTTTCAAGGTCACAACTGCCTGTAACTGCAGCTCCAGGGAATCTGATACCCACTTCTGGCCTCTGCCAGCACCTACACACACACACACACACACACACACACACACAGCAGAGAGAGAGAGAGAGAGAGAGAGAGAGACAGAGAGAGAGACAGAGAGACAGAGAGACAGAGAGACAGAGAGAGACAGAGAGACAGAGAGAGTTTAAAAAATACATGACTTTAGCCAAAAGGCCAAGATACAATTATTAAAAATAAACAGACAAATAAGCGAATGAATAAAAAGCGTGGCATACCTTTGCAATCCCATCCTGGGGAGATGAAGATCCCTGGTGTGCACTGGCCACTCAGTCTCCATGAACCAGTGAGCTGCAGGAAAGGAGAGGCCTTGTCTTGAAGAATAAAATGGAAATCAAAACAGAGACAGCACCTGAAGTCAACTTCTAGCCTCCACATGCAAGTACACCCCCTCACACACAGTTGCACACATGTACACAGATGTATACTGAACACCCCCAACCCCAAGACCCCTCTCAAGTGTGACTGATCAGCTTGGCAAGACTGGCTAGATCCTCCTTTGACACTGGCGGTCTAACAGGGACTCAGGCAAAAGCCAACAGACCATGGATGGATGGATGGATGGATGGATGGATGGGTGGGTGGGTGGGTGGGTGGATGGAAGGATGGATGGAAGGAAGGAAGGAAGGAAGGAAGGAAGGAAGGAAAGGTCCTGAGGCCCTGGGACCCAGGAAGGCGTGACTACATTGTAAAAGGCCTTTTCCCCCATTGACTTGGGACTGCGCCCCCCCCACACACACACAAGGACTGACCTATCACTGGCATGTTGCCTGCAACGTTGTAGAGAGGGAGTCTTTCCCTATGAGAGCGTTGGTCCCAGAGAAAGGCCCAGGATGAGTTGAAGCCTTCAGTCAGCCCCAGCTGTCCTGCTGCCCTGCAGAGGTCAGAGCCTCGATGTTGGTGTGGATGGTCCCAGACGGCTGCTCAGCTGTGTGAGTAAACTCAGAAAACTAGGCATGAAGATGAGCCAGGTTTGCTGTGCAGCTGCTGCCATGATCCCTGTGCAGGGTAAGACTGGAGCCCGGACCTGTAGGCTGCTGCCCACGATGTCCCTTCATGCACAATCCCAAGGTGAGACTAGTGACCTATCACTTTCTAAGGACACTGTATTGGAGGTGTGTGTGTTGCTGGGTAGGGGGAGGGACTTTCACGCCAGAACTCCAAGAGCGCCAGGGACCTCACAGCTCCAAGGCTGTGCTCGCAGAAGCTTCTGCCTGTGCTCTCACCTGTTTGTTACACACTGTCACGGCAATGACCGTCATCACAAGTACCTTCCTCCCTATAGGGAACACAACAAGCGGTGGACTGTCCACAGAGGCCAGGGAGCCAGACTGTCTCCATCATCCACCCGCAGCAAACGGAGAGTGCTTCGTGTCGCCGCCAGGCGGCGCTATAGAAACCCGGCCCCGCAGGTGAGGCCAGTGACCTGGCCGCCTGCACCTGCGGGGGAGGGGTGCGGGGATGCAGGGACTCGGCCCCTGCGGGGCCCGCTAGGGCTTTCAGCAGCTCGTCCGGGAACATTTGCATGTAATTTGGGAGCGGGTCACATGTGGGAGTCATCAGGCGGAGGAAAGGCTCAATCAGGGCCTAATCACTGTCTGTTTGGAGGGGTCTGGGCCCAAGTGAAAAATGAAAACGGGCCTATTTTGTTTGAGTGACAGCCATCAGCAGCCACCTTTGACCTCCCCACTCGAGGTCTGCCCGAGCTTAAAAGCCAATCATCAGGGCAGGGACCAGAGGGGACACACCCCTCCCTCACCCACCACCCCATCTGAGCTTTTAGTATTCATTCATTCTTTCTTTCAACACTGTAGCCCGGAACAGACGCGTGGGGGTGTCTTGAGCTGTCACTTGCCAGCCAGGCCACCTGGCAGGCGGTTGTCAATGTTCCCACCTGCAGAATGGACGCAAGAGAGGTGCCTGAAACAGCTGGAGTTGATGTGCTGGAAGCTGAGGGCTGCGAAGGGCTGTGGAGGGCGGGGCTAGCGTCAATTGCCAAAGGACAGGGGCAAAGTGAGGTGTGTCTTCCCTTGGGACTGGCCGCTTCCCAGACTAGGTTAGGGGCTCCGCTCTGCTTCCATGGAAATGAACCCCTCCTTCCTGACACCCCCAGTTCTAGAAGCGGGCCTGTGCCAGGTAGTGAGAAGGCAGGCCGAGATGACAGGAGGGCCCTGGTGGCCCCGCGCGGTGAGACGATTTGGTTCACTCCAGAGCCCAGGCACCTCCTCCCCTGATGATCTCTAGGTCTCTAGGGAGGCGCGGGCCCGGGAGCCAAACACCGCAGGACGCACGTGTCCCCCGGAGCTCCCGGCCGGTCTCCTGCTCCCCAGGAGGCGCAGCTGAGCAGCACCGCCCGCGGATCGGGGCGGGGCGGTGCATTAGCGCCCGGCCCGGCGTGTTTATCGGGATGTGGAGCGGGGCCTCCAGGAAACCGTCTGGCAGGCCGGCCCTCGGCAAATGGATTGCCAATTAATCAGCATGTATTTATGAGAGCGTTTAAACCATTATTAATGTAGTGTAAATACGGAACCGCTGGCGGCCCCGGCAGGGCGCGCAGGGGCCATCTGCTAGGCGGCCGCATTCCAGAGCCGCCCCCGCCCGGGGATGGTCCCAGCCTCCCGGTTCCCACCTCCCAGCCCTTCTCGAAGGGCCCCATAGAATCCCAAGGAAGATGCGCGGCAGGGAGCAACCTGACCCACAGGATCCCTCAGCGCGGGGAGGGCGGGAGATGCCCTGCCTCGGTGTGTTCCTGACTTGGAGACAACTAACAGGTGTCACGCTGAACCTGCAGTTACATGTTGGCTCTGTGTTTCGCCACTTGAGTTCCTGCTCCCTGCTGGGCTCAGTCCTGGAAGCTTTGGGATCAGCCGTGGGGACTCAGAGCTTGTCCTCCTCCTTTTTTATTTTCTCTTTCCAAACGGGCAGGCTCGCCCCAGTACACCCAGGACCGAGCTGGGCCGCCTTACTCTGGCTGGAGGGTACCTACTGCCCGGAGGCCTCCAGCTCCCATCCGGCTCAGACAAGTCCTTTCTTGGGGCTATTACACACTACTTTTCTTTATTGTCTGCACCCATTTTACAAACGAGAGCCTATGACCTAACAACAGTGACCCAGGACCCGGACCTGCCCCCTCCTGCCTCCTTCACGATCTTCCTGACATGGCTATATCACTTGGTGATTCCGGCTCAGGACCTACCCTCAGATGGACCCACATCTAGATTTGGGCTTCAAAGAAGAAAGGTGGGGACCATCCACCTGCACACAGAGAAAGAAGGCAAAGCTTGGTATTTAAGACAGCAGCAAGGGCTGGGGAGATGGCTCAAAGTTTCTAACTTCTCTTTCAGAAGACCAGAGTTCAGTTCCCAGCAGCCATGTCTGGCAACCTCACAACCACCTGAGACTGCAAGTCAGATGGGTATGCTGCCCTCTTCTGGGTGATGGCATGAACATGGCATAAACTCACACACATTCCCAAGAATAAAAATAACCGTGCTTTTTAAAGACAGCAGCAAAGGCTGGAAAGATAGCGGTCCCCTGCCCAGATATTGGTGCAGATGTCTCTAACGTCATCTCCCTACATCACTGTCCCAACCATGATGCTAAGGCTTACCCTGTGTGTATTTGCTTCTTTACTTTGCAATCCATGAGAGTGAGGGCATTTTCACTATTGATGTCTCCAGGAAGGGCCGTTCAATGTTTATTGACTGGCTAGCAGACTGGTGGATAAGTGCAGAGCAAATGCTTGCTTGTGTGATGCTTTCCCAGACAGCCTATTCTCTTCCTAGGCTGGCCCTGGTACACATGCATAGTTCATCTCAATCCTGCCTACTCCACTAGCCTTGCACGCCTGGCTCAGGGTCAGGGAAGGCACTGAAAAGCCAGAACTGGATACCACAAGCACATCTCTACCTGTCACAGTAGGAGCACCAGGCCCTAAGGGCAGGGACCAGCCCATGATCCCACCAGTGCTGGGCCACTAGACACACTAGGCCAGGCCCTGTTCGCTGGCATTAGGGCAGAGGAGAGAACAAAGACGTGGCATGTGCCCCTATTTCCTGGCCCGCCCCCGCCCCCCATTAGCCCAGCAAGGCTTGTTTATATTACAGCAGGAATTATTCCAGCCCTAATCAGAGGCCCTACGAGCTTTCAGCATTCTTTACCCAAGGACACTCTCCAATCCTATAATTTCCATCTCCCTAGACGCCCCTGATTGAAAGCAAACATTTTTATATTTGGAAAGGAAAAGGGCTGCGTGCTATTCATAGCACAGTCGGGCTGTCCAGAGCTGGGCCCTGAGGGGCAGCAGACCAGGGCTCAGCTTCAGGGGTAGATGTAGGAGGACACAAGGACCATGCTGGCGAAGAGCCCCCCTCATCTGTGAGGACCCTAAGGGGCAGAGGGGAATCCTTGCTCTGAGTGTCCAGAGCGCTCGTTATGTGAGGGGCAGCTGTGAGGCACTAAGCCGAGTGTGGGTTGCAGTAGGGTCCCTCTCTGCCCCTCACCACGCCTTCCTAGCCCAGGTGAGGCTGCTGAAGCCAGTGGGATGCCACAGAATGCTATGCTAACGGACCTGGGACCCTGGATGTCATCTTGGACCCTCTTTTGTCCTGGAATCCATAGATTTCCATAGATTTCTCCATAGATTTCTCTACAAGTAGTCAAGATTCCGCAGGAGCCCGGGCCTCCGTTCCCTTCTACCACCTCTCATCTCGGCCTTCCCCTCTTTATTGGTGCATGTAGCCTCTCTCAGCTTTGTTACAGAAGCCCAGGCAGGACGTCCATGGTGGGGTGTGAGAGGCCATCGTCCTTGGCACCATGTACAGCCAACTGTTCCGTAGACGGGTCCTCTTCGACATGTTAGAAAGATGCTCTATCCATCTATGCTAGTCAGCTTTCCCACAGTTAGAAACGCCTGACAGAAGTCAGAGGAGAGGACAGGGTCTGTCCAGGGCTGCTTGGGTACAGGGGTGTGGAGCCTTTGTGGAGAACGTTGTGACTGAAGTGGAGTGAAGCTGCTTTCTTACGGCAGCCAGAAAGTCAAAGACACAGAGTAGCCAGGACCCCAGTCCCCACTTCAAGGGCAGTGAGCTAACTTCCAGCTGCCAGACCCAATCTGCTATAGTTTCTACTGCCTTCCCTACCCATTGGCGGCTGCAGCACTACCTGAGGATGGGCCTTCAGCACACATGGCCTGAGGGGAGGGAAGGCCATATGACTCAACCCAATAAAGGCCATGGGTAGTACTCATGGGTGGTGACACACGCCTTTAATGGCGGCACTCAGGACACAGAGGCAGGTGGATATCTGTGAGTTTGAAGCCAGCCTGGTCTACAAAGCTACACAGAGAAACCCTGTCTTGAAAAACAAACAAAAAATACTTCCACATTATGGATGGAGAGACCAAGGCTTAGGGGGCCCAGAGAAAGATACCACAGGACCATCCATGTCCCCAGTCCCCAGAGCTGCCATTCTCAACTCATGTAGGAGTACACTGAGGTTGAGTCAGAAGTCATAGCCGGACTGGCAAGTGCTAAGAAAGTTCTCTCTCTCTCTCTCTCTCTCTCTCTCTCTCTCTCTCTCTCTCTCTCTCTCTCTCTCTCTCTCTCTCCCTCCCTCCCTCCCCCCCTCTCTCTCTGCTCTACTATGCTCTCTGTGTGTGTGAGCGTATGTGTTGTATGTATATATGATTGTATGGGTGTGTGCTGTGCAAATGTGTGCATGTGAGGTCACAGGTCAATGTCAGTGGCTTTCTCGGTTCTTCTGTACCTTATGGTTTTGAGACAGGGTCTCTTTGCTAACCTGATTCAGCCAGGCTGCCTGGCCAATGGGCTCCAGAGATTTTCCTTTCCCTGCCCCCCCATATTTATATTCAGCATATTATACTGAATTAAGTAATTTAGTATTTGTATTTCTAGAATAACCGCCTACAGCAGGATGTAATTTTCCCTTCAGATACAATTATAAAAGATTTATTTGACTATTTATTTGTGTATGTGCACATGCGTGCAAGTGCCCAAGGAGGCCAAAAGTGTGTTGGACCCCAGCGGAGAGTTAAAGGAGGTTGTGAGCTGCCTTGTGAAGGTGCAGGGAACAGAACTTAGGTCCCTGGAAGAGTAAAAGGTGTTCTCAACTACTGAGCACTCTCAAGCCCAAATATAAGTTTTCTTTTTACCAAAATAACACACGCACAGAATTCTGTTTGCCATATTGAAGTATAACTTACGTACAATACAGTGTGTAAAGTGTGAAAACTGGGGAGATGGCGGGGGAGATGGCTCAGTGGGTACAGTACTTCCACACAAGCACGAGAAATGAGTTCAGATCCCTATACACAGGTGAAAAATCTGGAAGGACAGAGCGGCAGATCCCTGGGGCTTACTGGCTAGCTGGCCTGCCATCAACAGCAAGCTCTAGGTGCAGTGAGATCCCTGTCTTAAAAGATAGAGTGGAGAGAAATGAAGGAAAAGACTGAACGTGCATATGAGCACGCACACACAGGCATACGCACACACACACACACACACACACACACACACACACACCACACACACACCACACACACCACACACACACCACACACACACCACACACACACACCACACACATACACACACACCACACACACACACACCACACACACACACCACACACACACACACACACACACACCACACACACACACACACACACACACACCACACACACACACCACACACACACACACACACACACACACACCACACCACACACACACCACACAGACACCACACAACCCTACCCCACCCCCACACACCACCCCCCACACACACACCACACACACACACACACACACACACACACACACACACACACACACACACACACACACACACACACACACACACCACACCACACACACACCACACACACACACACACACACACACACACACACACACACACACACACACACACACACACACACACACCACACACACACACACACACACACACACACACACACACACACACACACACACACACACACACACACACACACACACACACACACACACACACACACACACACACACACACACACACACACACACACACACACCACACACACACACACACACACACACACACACACACACACACCACACACACCACACACACACACACACACACACACACACACACACACACACACACACACACACCACACCACACACACACACACACACACACACACACACACACACACACACACACACACACACACACACACACACACACACCACACACACCACACACACACCACACCACACCCCCCACACACACACACACGGAACTGCTTGATCCCCGATCGTCTGTTGCATATGTCTGCCCTTTGGACATGATATTATCAACTACAAATGTGCTAGTACACCCTTTACCTTTAGAGCCCGGGACACCTGCAGTCCTCAGGCCACACGTTGAGCATGCCTAGATTTTAGTTCTCAGGGGAATTGTTGGGATATTTTCTCCAGTGGTGGCCGCAAGTCCTGCCATGAGTGTGTGAGGCCTCCAGCTTCCTGTACCCTCAAGCACTGCTCATTAGAGCCATCTAGTGAGCCCTATTATTTAACTGAGTCCTTTTTCTTTTGTTGTTGAGATGTAGGAATTTGTAGAAAATTCTGGATATTCAATCCTTATCAGCTATGATTTGTAAATACTTTTCCCACTCTAGTCTTTTCGGTTCTCTCTCTCTGTTTGCATGAGACAAGGTCACATAGAGCCCAGGCTGGCATCAAACTCATTACATAGTCAAAGCTGGCCTTGAACTCTTAATCCTCCAGCCTCTGCCTCCCAAGAGCTAAGATTATAGGCACCTGCCACCACCTCTAACCCTCAGCTCTGGAAAAGCAGAGGTGCTGTTAACTGCTGAGCCATCTCTCCAACCCAGATCACACAGTAGGAAGCTTGTTGTGTGCTGTGCGGCACGGATGACCCATCCTCTTGCCCACACCTTCCTAGTAAACCTAGAATCGCCTGTGAAGAAACCCATTTGTTTCCTCTAGTGAATTGTCACACTAACCTTGTCACAAAGCAGCTGGCTGTAACTCTGTCCAGACAGCCTAGCTGGCGGGCCACAGGTTCAGTGAGATCAACGTCAACCACTTCTCTTCACACACATGTGCACACACATGTGCACACACACTGTATTAATCTAAGTTACCGTTCCCGACTCTACTCACTGATTGCTGTCGCTGGAGTCACTGGGACTCCCACACAGTGTCATTTCCTCAGTTCCCACCAATTCCTTTTGTTCTAGTACCATCAGATATATCACACTGCCAGGCACGGTAAAATACACACACACACACACACACACACACACACACACACACACACACACACACTGTCACATATGTTTTCTTTTTAAACATATTGACAGAAAAAAGAAAATTCTTGTCAATAATTTTTTTTAAATTGTACTTGGATAACTACCTTAAATTTTAAAAAGGGTTATTTAACTTTTGTGTATTGGTGTTTTGCCTGCCTGTGTCCCTGTACCATGTGCCTGGAGTGCCCAAGGAGGCCGGAAGAGCTCATGGGATCCCTGGAAGTGCATCGCCCTGAGTACACACTATCATACCTCGCACGGTCCACTGGTTCCTCCAGGGCGCTCCAGACTGTCCCTTTCACCACTGTTACTCTCCATTCTGCAGCCCCATTCATTAGCAACTGATTGTCTTATTGTTTTTGACAATGCCCAAAATTGCTGAGCAGTCTTACCCCATTAAATTGGGAGAGGGATACCTTTTTTTTTTTTTTGAGGCTGTTTTGGTTTCTTCTACACCATCCTCTCCTTGGTTCCATCTGGTGAACCGGATGGCCTACGTGCCGGCTTCTTTTTCAATGAAAAAGAAACTGCTTTTCATAGCACCTGCAGACCCGCCTTTCTCTATAGCCTCTCAAAAGATGCTGCTTGTTCTGCAGGGCGCTGCCTTCCCCTCCTCTCTTGCTTGTATAGATGCATTTGTAATTGCATGGGTGCGAAGGGGTGTGATTCAGATGGGGGCTTGGCGCTGACATCAGTGTCTTCCTTCAGTGTTCTCTACCTTGTATATCGAGTCAGGGTCTCTTGCTGATCCTGGCGGTCACAGTTTCAGCTAGCTGGGCGGGCCATCTTGCCCCAGGGATACCCGATGACTGCTTTCCACAGTCCCAGCTTATAGGTGGATTCCACATCCAGCCAGCTTTTACACTGGCTCTGCAGATCCAAACTCGATGCGCACTCCTGCAAAGCAAGAGTTTTATGCATCAAGCCATCTCCCTAGTGATATGATAAAACTCAAGGGGAACCTTGTGTGGGGGACCTCGGCGGATTACATGGCAGGCCAGGGTGACCGCGGGGGGAAGGGACAAACATACCAGGCAGACAGAGCTTAAGGGAGAAGTTTTATTAGAAAGGGGAGGGAGGAGGAAGGAAAGAGAAAAGAGGTAAAAAGATATAGAGAGGACAGAAGAGAAGAGGGAGGCAGGAAAAGTCCGGTCTGTCCCAGGGGAACCACGGGGAAGAGAGCCGGAGAGAGGAGCAGGCAAAGATAGCTCGGAAGAGAGCATAAATGGGCCGAGGTCTTTCTTTCAATGGGGTCCTTTGCACCTGGGCTGACCAGAGTACTGCCTGAGTGCATTCTACCAGCAGACAGGCATAATGCCTGAGTCCTTACACCTAGCCCTGGTGCTTTCTTCTTGTCTTTCCGCTGGGGCAAAGGCTCTATGCTGTGTGTAGAGTATGGCCTCTGGTCTTCATGTCTTGCCGTTTGGGGTGCAGAGAGTCTTCCCCATAGTAATTATGGTACTAGTATTCCTTGTACAATATTCTGGCGGTCAGGGCCTCTGTCCTGTGGAGCTTGTAGAATAAAAAAAAGCTCCTGAACTCTCCCTGCCCATACCAGAACATGCCAAACTTGCTGGTAGCCTGTCTCATCAGCCAGGCTGACCCAGACCCAGACCCCTGACCCAGAAGGAAAAGGAGAGAGTCGTTGTTTGGCCAATCCTCTTCAGTCCATTTTTGTCGCTGTCCCAGGCTAGGCGTTTGGGAAAGTAGGTATTTATTTAGTTCACGAATGTAGAAGTTCAGGGGCATCTTCTCAGTCCTGAGTTGGGGGCCCATGGCATTGTGAAATGGCAAGAGTTTGTGAGACAAGAGGGCAGAGGTCGCAAGGCAAGACAGGATGCGAGAGACAGGAGGAAGGAGCTAGGCACTTATCGCAACTGCATTTAGACTTCCCACAAGAGTAAGAATGTCTTGTTAAGAAAGCACTAATCCCTCTTAAAGACCTAATCACTGCCCACTAAGCCCCATCTCTTAAAGCCTCTGCCAGCTCAAGGGGGGAACCCTGCGGGAATCCACTGGTTCTTGTCATTCTTGCTAAGTTGTGTTATGTTTCCTTGAATAGATCTCTCGTTTAATGTATACCCCGAGGACAATTTCCAGAGGCCCTCATTGTTGAGATTTTAATAGCTGTTGCCAGCTTTGCTTCTTTCTCCCACCCTCGGGGAGTAGGTCTGCAAAGATCCTCATGTTGACATACCTCCGTGCATCTTATCAAAGGGCTGAATTGTCTTCTGAGGTATTTGTACCAACTGGCTACATTCCCTCCAGTTCCAGCTTCCCCACACTCCCACAAGTGTTTAGGATGCCTTCCTTCCAGTCAGGCCAGTAAGTGCTTAGTAATTTACAGTGCTTTTACTGATGCCCAATATCTCGTCGTGTGCCTGCTGTCATCCACACATACTCATTGCTAAAGCACTTGTTCAAAGTTTTCCCATTCTCATTTTTAAATCACACATATTTTATTTATCCATTTGGAAGGACGCACGCGCCACAGTGTACATGTGGAAGGCACAGGGAAACTTGCAGGATCTGGTTTTTATCCTCCACCATGTGTATATCAGGGACAGAACTCCATCAGACTTGGGGACAAGCACCCTCACCTGCTGAGCCATCTTGCCGGCCCATGCCCATTCTCCATTGGCTTTCCCTCTCCTCTGAGTTTTGAGACACAGTCTGTAAATGCTTTTCTCCTGTCTGTGGTCTGTACTTTTATTTTTATTAATAAATGCTTGCTGTGAAGTAGAGGTTTCTAATCTTGTTGTCATTAACCTTATCGGTTTGTTATGGTGTGGCTGGTACCAGAGCTCGTTAAACAAAGCCCAGGTCAAAATCTCAAACTTTCCCCTTATGGCTTCTAGAAGTTTCATAGTTTTGGTTTCTATCTGGGGTGGTTTGGCAGCTACATCACTGAAATGCCCCCCTGAGCAACTTAGGGGCCCTTCACCATGAGAAACACATGAAAGCCTGCACCTCTACGGAATCCCCTAGGTGACAAGTAAGCATCTCTGTTACCAAAGAGACTTTGGGAGGATTTCCTGGAGGTCATGAGGCCTGAGAGCCCCTGAGCCCCACAAATCTCTCCTCTGTCTCCATGAGAGAGTGTTATAGTCCTCATCATGTATCTAGTCAGACATTGTCGTTGCTTTGGTTCAAGATGGCGAGGGTCACTTCCAACTCAGAGGAAAACATACACAGGGCTACATCTCATCCATCACCATTTACGTTCTTTTTGCTTCTTCTTCCATGATACCCCAAGCCTTGGAGGGGTGACATAGATTCATGATAATTTTATTGCATTTAGGTCTGAACACTGGGTTGTTATAGCACAGGAATAGTATAGACCACATCAGAAACTTACTACAGCATTTTAGTCAGCTACGAGTTTCTGTAGTGACCCTCACTCACTGCAAAAAAGAAGTCTAATTCCGCTGCGGCTTATGGCAACAGTGTTCTTTAGGCACAAACACACGTTTAAAAGGCACTTTGACAGGCACGTGTTTAATAAAACAATAGTAGCAACTCGCTGGGACACATGACATCCCAGTCAATGGTCGTGTCCTGGCTTATAATACCATTCTAGTTTGCCTGCTGTTGCTGTGATAAATGCCATGGCCAAAAGCAACTTGGGGACTAGTTTAAATGCTTACAGATTACACTCCATCATGGAGAGAAGCCGGGGTAGGAATTTGAAACAGAAACCTCAAATGACACTGCTTACTGGCTTGCTCTCAGACTCACAGTCAGGCACTTTCTTATCATCCTAGACCCGCCAGCCTAGGGATGGTACCACCCACAGTGGTATGGGACGTCACACATCATGTCAATCAAGGAAAATCCCAACAGTCATGCTCACAGGTCAATCTGATGAAGGTGATCCATTGAGGTTATCTCTTCACAGATTTGCCATCTTTACCAACATCAGCCATCACCAGTACCAAATGAGGGTTCTCCCCTATGGACCAGGCCTTAAATCCAAACAGAAAGTAATTGGTTGCAATCATAACAGTTGAGCCATTACTGCACCAGCAGGCATATGACTTCTGAGATATAGTTGGTGTCACACGCAGAATCTATAGCTGAGAAGGGCTCCTGGGGACCATTCTCTCCTCGGAGTCTGTAAAGCGCCTCATGATACCTCAAACACCAACTAGCAGAAAGAGATCAGCCAGCTTGATCCCAGGCTGATTCCTCCATGCCTTGCGACTGGAGGATGTAACATCCTCAGCAATAGAGACTTACTCTCCAGTTGTGCTGTGAAACCCATGTTGGTTTCAATAGCTTGTGTTGTTTGTAGAAGTGAACACAGGTAGGACCTTCCTTGGCCGGCAACTTGTACTCTGAAGGCCACCTATTCTCCTTCCCGTGGAAGTGCATATTGATCTTAGAATGTGGCATCTTGAATGATATTTTTAAAAAGAAGTTAGCAAGGTCCAATATAGCACATACACAGTTCAACACTTGTATCAGATATCCTGTCAAAAGAGCAATGTTGAATACAGTAGCATAACGGGAGGTACCACCCCAGTTAGTCCTTCATAATAGTGATTCTCCACAAGTCGTCTGACTTCCTCCTGATGAGGCCTGGCTATTTTGAAAGGGCCTTGGGCTGGATGAGTGACCACAGTGTAACAAAGCCCTTATGTCACTCAGCCATGTATGACTCTACCTTTGGCAAAACTCATTTGATTTGGTAACGAATCCTCCAAGCCAAACAGGACAATAGGCACAGGGGCTTCCCATTGTGTTACCCTGTTTCCCAGGGCAGAAGCATTCTCTGCATTGATGAAGCTCAGAACCCAGCGACAGAGATACTTAGGGTTCGGGGATAATGAGGAGCAACAGAAACTGTAGGTGCTGTCAATCGTGCTGGAGTGGTTGGTGGTGAGTGGGGGAGGTGAGTTGGTGGGAAGGCCACACACTCATGGGGGGGTGAGTACATGTGTATGTATGATATCCCTGTTCATGTGCACATGTGTGCATACAGGTAGATGTGTATGTCTGCATGCATGCATGTGGAGACTAGCGGTGTCTTCCTCAATACTCTCTGTAGTGAGAATCCACGGGAGTCTGCTAAAGGTGCTCAAGATTTGACTTAGGTATGCAATAGGGCTAAACACTCGCTGATACAGAACAGGTGAGATGCCGTTGCTGTCCCAGCTGCTCTCATCCTGTTGCTCTGCCCAGGGGTGAAGTGCACCAACAGCAAGGTGCCTTCTTCGCTCTGACCGTCCAAGAGAGCACGGGAGCAAGAGAGTGAGAGACCCTATCCTCAGCTTATATGGTGTCACGTAGACAGACAAAGACCACATCCTAGAGCTTGCTAAAAAGACAGAAATTCACCTTATTTTTTCAGATACTTTTATTAGTCCTTGGAGAATGTCATATAGTTTATTTTTATATTTATTCCCCTCCCCAAAAGCCTCTCAGATCCACCCCACCTCCATACCTACCCATCTTTTTATTCTGTCTTCTTGTAATCCACGGAGTCTTATGGACACAGTATTAAACCGACTCCTAATGACTTATCACTCTACATAGATTGGTGTACTCCTCAGCCCTCATTGGAGAAGATTCTTCCTGCTGCACACAGTGATTAACACAGACTCACTGCTGGTCAAAGGGCAGAGGATAAGTGGCTGTGGAGTGCTCGGCCCTAAATGGGACATCTATTTCACAATCTGTCGAGACCAATTTGTGCTCCTCAAATACTCTTGGGTGTGGGCTATCTTCTAAAATGTAGTCAACCTTATAAAGAAAACTGACTCTCCCTCTCCGGGCCGCTAGCAACTGCCAGTGTCAGCTGTAGGTGGCAATGTATGCCCACTTCCCCTCTCCATGCTAAAACTTTGTCTGGCTTGAGCGCATGCCTATCTTGTGCAAGCTATTATACTCACTGTGAGTTCATAAGTGCAACTGCCCTATTGTGCCCAGAAAACACTGGTTCTTTATGGCCATCTACTTTCTCTGGCTCTTACAACCTTTCCATCCTCTCTTCCATGATTTCTGACCCTTTGGGAGAAGGAGTCATACTATAGATGTCCTATTTAGGGCTGGGCACTCTGTGGGTCTCTGTGGGGCAGGCCTAAATATGGTCAGAAAGTGGTTGGTTGCTTCTATGTTGTTTGTGCCCTATTGTACCGGTGGGCTGCTTTGGCCAGGCCAGCCGTCATTGGAGCTTGCAGGTCCACAGCTGGGTAAGACTGATGAGTATTTTTCTTTGGTTGTGTGCATTGCACCTTCCAGCACTGTGAAAGCTAGGCAGTAGGGATGAAGCTTCTGGGTGTCTTCAGCAATAGGGGCATACCATTAAATTCTGGAGGGTGATCAAGGCAATACTAGCCTTGTGATGTTATGGAATCTATGGGATTCCACTGACCAACAGCTACAGAACCAACAAACCATTCCTAGCATTGGGACTTCTATTTGCTAGCCTGATATAGGATGTCCTTCTGCATGCTGCGAATATGTGTTGCTTTTATTGGTTGATGAATAAAGCTGTTTTGGCCTATGACAGAGCAGAATATACCTAGGCAGGAAATCCAAACAGAGATAAAGCAAGAAAGAAGGCAGAGTCAGGGAGACATCATGTAGCTGACAGGGAAGCAAGATGTGAAGTAGGAAGCCATGAGCCATCATAGTAAAATATAGAACAACAGAAATGTGTTAAATTTAATTGTGAGAGCTAGGTACTAATATGCCTGAGCCATTAGCCAGACAATTATACTTAATGTTAAGCCTTAGAGTGGTTATTTGGGGACTGGAGGGCAGGACAAGAAACCTCCAACTACATGTGGTGCTCAAATGTTTGGCAAGGATTCCCACGTAAAACCTGACAAAAGCTTAAAATGGAATTCTAAACACAAAATAGCAGAGTCAAGCACGGCTTCTTGGTAGCAGCATTTTCTCATTGGGTGCTGTTTGCTAAAGGCAAGCAGAGGCTGGCTCCTTTTAAGAGACAGCTTCCCGACTCAGTGTTAGAAGCAAACAATGAGTGGCTCTTTCAAGAGGCCCTGCTACCAAACACTTACATGGAGTTTATAAGCAGCCAGCGGCGTGCACCTAAAATCACCCCGGAGTTCAGGCGATGCGTGTGGCTCCCTCCAGTACCCCTGCCATGAAGCTAGACTCTCAGGAAGCCAAGGAATGGTGTGAGCTAGCTGCTTTAATCCTAGCCAAGCCCATTTACCAGTTAAAAAACTCACCTGGTCAGAAAAGGATTACAGATACACAATAAGAACAGTTTCAGACAAAAAAGGCCTCTAAACTAGTCAATTGTGTGTGATAGACAGGCATGGGCTTGCTCAAGAGAGAGGATATAAGATAGAGTCATAGATAAAAACAACAATTTAAGGACAATAAGCTGAGGTCCTCAAAGAGGAAATTAAAAATTATAATGGGCCATGTAAAGATGGAAACTACACAGACAGTCTGCATTATGTATACTACTGTGTTTTCTTTAATTTTTTTTTCGACTGTTAATGAGCTAACTGCAGAGAGACATTTTATTGTGGGGGCTGCTAAGCTAAACCAACACATATATTTTAAAGTATCTTGACTTCAAAATCTGGGTCTGAGGATATGTTGCTTTGGAAAAGAGGTTCTGCTTTTGTTTCCACAGAAGATGAGACGCTGTGGATTCCTTTCAGGCTAATATGGTTTGATCGAACAAGACCTCCCTGAAGCAATGGCTCAGGTGATCCAACATCCAGAACAGCTTCAAGGCAACTGGCTGAGATTATTCAGCCTCACAGACTACTACATCCAAGATTTAAAATAATTCTAAATCTCCACAGGATCCCCATACGATCACTGCACCCAATAATCAGCAGGAAATAGTCTAGAAAACTACTCCCAAATCCCCAAATATGGTTTGTAAATGTTTGTTTTAATTTAATGGGGGTTGATTATAAGTAGTTAATGGTCACAGTCAATCTCTTTCTTAAGAAAAAAATGGATATGATATAGAAATGAACACTTTACATGGGTATGGATTTTGGCTTATTGATATAAATTTAAGGTCAATTTTGTTATACTATACACACACATGTATATACTCTTGTTTAAGGTATATTTATGCAGCTTATTTAAAAATTAATGTATAATTAAATACAGATTAATAGATAGTCATTTGTCATAGTCAAACTTACAGTCATGTTAGGTTTTCTAGATATACAGAGATATATTTCAGATGGACAGATAATCTTCAAACACTGCAAAGAACTACAGAATGTGGGTTTAAAATGTTTTAAGAATTTAGACTTTTCTCGACAGTGAGACACACTGCTCCCAGCAGCACCATTTATATCAGAGAGGGTGATGTGGGCATCAGAGAAACTTGTTATGGAGTTTGCCTTCGGTGTGACAAGACTAGCCATTTGGAAAGAAACTGCTCTTACCCAGACTGCTTGATGGCATGCTGTATAAACTAAACATGCAGGACCCACAGGAAAGTGATTGCTAAACTTGCCAAAACAAGACGGGACAGTCCTTCAGGGTCCCTGCTTCACAGAGGAAACGGCCAGACATTCTGCAGGACACAGCAGAAAGCAACCGATGAACTTTGCCAGAACAAGGCAGAACAGGTCTTCCAATTTGCTGCTTCCTGAAAAGTCTGCCAGACACTCTGGGCCTATGGGCTGAAGATGGATGCCCCCATGTTACAGAAGAACTTTGGGTGGTTCTCCAGGCAGCCAGATATCCCTTGACACTTCTAGAGTTTTAGAAGTTACTTACAATGCACTTCCAATTTAGTTAGGCAATATTATCTTCTGAGGTCTTTGATGGAGCTGAAGACAGTTGTAATTATAGTTTTCCCTAGTTATGATAAAAAGTAAATTAGATATAAAACTTTAGACTCACAAAGATAGGATAGGTTATAGAGTATTTTTTTAAATTTTGCCAAATACAAATGGACTAAATATTATAATTCTTATTCGATACCTGTTTCATTATATGTAATTTTACTATGTTAAAGTAAAAACTTTTTTTAATTAGACAGAAAAGGGGAGATGATATAGGAGGTCCTTCTGTATGCTGCAAATATGTGATGCTTTTATTGGTTGATAAATAAAGCTGATTTGGCCAATGGTGGAGCAGAACAGAGCCAGGCATGGAATCCAAGTAGAGTTATGGAGAGAAAAAAAGGTGGAGTCAGGAAGATGCCATGTAGCCACCGAGGAAGCAGATATAAGGTAAGAAGCCTTGAGCCTCGCGGTAAAACATAAAATAATAGAAATGGGTTAATTTATATGTAGAACTAGCCAGTAAGAAGCCTGAGCCTTTAGCCAAGCAATTGTAATTAATATTAAGCCTTAGAATGGTTATTTGGGAGACAGCGGGTAGGAGGAGAAACCTCCAGCTACACTAGCCTGTTACGTCTACCGATACCCTATTCTCAGGCCACTAACTTTAAATGTTTTGTAGATGTATATGTGGGTAAATGCACTTCAGGGAGAGTCTACACTAGTAGGCTTTTATCTGACCTTTTCAAAAGGTCTTTAGTGTTAGTTACCCCTCCCCACTCTTCCTCTTCTTCTGCTCCCATCTACCTTATATTTTTTGTTATTGTGATTTTTTTTTTTTAAGACAAGGTCTTATCACATAGCTCTAACTGGTCTGGAACTCAGTAGGCTGGCCTTGGAATTGCAAATATCCCCTTGCTTCTGCCTCTGCCTCCTAAGTTGAAAGGCATTTGCCATCATGCCCAGACCTTATTTTTTGAAGCAAGATCTCTCACTGAACCTGAATCCCTGTTCTTAAAGCATCCAGCCCTCTGGCACCCCTCACCTGCATTCAACACCCAGCTGCCTGAACTATCTCCCCCTTGGGTGCAACCTCCCTGCCACTGAAAAGGCTGTGCTCTGGGCTCTCCTCTTACAGACAGGCTCACTGGCCAGGTCTGTCCCCTCTGTGCTGTATTTCCCAGCCCCTGAGTGGAGGCCTGCATTCTACCTTGCCCTCTTTCCTCTTTTCTCCAGAGCCCCAAGATTCCTGCCCCTCCTGCACATGTCCCCATCTCTACAATCAGCCCTGACTTCTCAAGACTATCATCCCGTGAATTAGAAATTCAGCCACATCACTCAACACTAAAGTGATAGCCTTGAACAGTGCCCATCCACAGCAACCCAACACCATTCACAAGTGAGCCATTAAAACCAAGCAAGCCTTTATAAACTTGGGCTTAATGTTAAGTCCATAAGAAAATCTCCGTAATTTCCTGCTGGGCAATAGGGATGCTGTCTGGTTCCTACAGGCCATAATTTTTAGGGGAGAGAACTGTTCTTCACCACACAAATGATAGGAAGTCAGTAGTCATGGCTATGGCCAGCTGTTGACGCTGAGAAACTGTGCAAGGCCTAGAGTTCCACCTACCTCAGCTAAATGGTATCTTTATGAAATCAGTGAGCTTGGCTTCAACGAAGGGTGGCGAGAATAAATAAATAAATAAATGAACTTTCAAAGTCTAATTGGCAAAACTGACCTTTGGAAAATATTTTCCCACCCGAGTCCCAAGCTGAGGGAAAAATGTGTACTTTATGCAGAGGAGCACGCTATGGAGGCTATCTGGGAGCACTCTGGGCAGGAAGCAAGATTGTTGCTGGGCTGCCAGGGTGGCCTTGGGTTGTAGGAAGGGCTGAAGAGCCACAAACCCTGGGCTAGGAATACCAGGGCAGTGAGGACATACTGGGGCCCCTCCTGGCAATGGGCACTCGAGCAGACCTAAGAGGCCAGGCTGGCCTCACAGAGCACACTGAGAGATAGGCTGAGAGACTGCACACCCTGGGCCATCTCTGCTTCCCACGAGGAACCCGGAAGCCCTCTCTGGATGCCTACAGAGGACAAAGGGCTCAGTCAATAAACTTCTTGCTGCGCAGGCATAGCACCTGAGTTCATAGCTACCTCCAGCACCCACTGCGGATACTGCGTAAAGCAGTGTGAGCCTCTAACTCCAATCGGGAAGGCTTGCTGGAGTCAGTGCAGCTGCAACAAGCATCAGGGCTCAAGGAGACACCGGCTCTGTCTTAAAGTGACTGAACGTGGAGGGCTGGCAAGATGGCTCAGCGGGTGAAGGTGCTTGCCACCAAGCCTGATGACCTGAAGTTAGTGCCAGGGCCCTACACCGCCAAAGGAGAGAGCGAACTCCTACCAATTGTCACCTGACTTCCACATGCATGTAGTGTCTCTCTCTGCCCTCTCACACTCACAATCACACATGCACACTCATACACACACGCAGAAACACGCATGTGCATGCACACTCACACATGCGCGTGCACACACATACACACACGCAAGGGCGCGTGCATGCGCATGCGCGCACGAACACACACACACACACACACACACACACACACACCTGTAAAAAAGAGTGCGGGGGGGGGGGGGGGGGAGAATAAGGGTGACTCTGGGGCTGATACCCTGGGGCATCTTCGGTCTGTCCGGCTCCTGCCCCGCCCCCCCCAAGTCTCTCCAACCTTGCAGGACCTTCAGTTTACTACTTCTATAACGGGGTACTGCAGGGACTCCTCTGTGACTCTGATTGGCTGTTAAGTTGCCTAGAGCGTGAGGCAAGTTTCCTAGCTCTTCTGCTCCCTCTTAGGTCTGCCTCAGATTCCCAAACTCTGGGAACCTGCCTGGTTGGCTGAGCTAGTGATGAAGCCCACTGGGGTGGGGGTGGGGCAGGGTCACCCACCTCGTGATGAAAGTACTGTCATCACCTTGCATTCGGAGGGGGAAACCGAGGCACGCTGGATCAAGTCAGATGCACAAGATGTTCTTTCCAAGCTTGGGAAGCCAAGGAGAGGGGCCCCTTGGTGGGTTTTCTCACCTCTGTCTTTCTTCGAAAAAGAGCAGTTGCTAATTACCATTCACTAATTACTCCTCAGGCAATTTCCATAATTGTCTCAAGGAGAAAAAAATGTGATGAGCTAAGTCGTGAGCAAAAACAGCCTCAGGAAGCGAAGCCAAAGAAACCCTAGAAATGGAGCATGTGGCCACCCTCGGGAGCCCTGGAATGTCTGCGTCCAGACTACCCCTCCCCATCCCACAGAAAGGGAAACTGAGGCCGGCCAGGCCGGGTGTCAGACCTCACACGCACAGAGGGCCCGTGTGCAACACGGAAGGCCACGCTCCCCGGGAAGACCTTGGGACCCTCGAATCCATCAGGCCTTTCGCTCTGGGGAACCCTCCCGAGGCAGCGCACGCTTCCTTGAAGCTAATTGCCTTAGTTTGAGGTAATATTCGTCACAGAAACACCAGCAGTAACCTTTGGTCTTGGCAAATTCTCCCCTCAATCACATAACGTAAACAGCGATAAACGAGGGCTTTTTAAGGCTTTCTTCATAATACGTTACACATGCATTTGTTACCGAATCTGGGCGCTCCAAGCCCTGAAACCTGAGCTCAGCGGGCGGTGAGCCGGCTGGGCCCCCGTGCTGGGGTCAGGGTCCCCCCAACCCGGACCACGCTGCCCCTCCCCCTCCCTGGCCTGCTCTCCCTTTCCTCCCCACCCCTTGCCCTGGCTCCCTTTTGTCTCTCCCTCCCTCCCTCTCGGTCTTTCCTTCTTTCTTTTACCCTTTGGATTTGTTCTTCTTTTCCTTTGTTTCCTTGCCTCAGTTTCTGTCTCTGATTTGCTTTCCTTGTGTGAGTCTCTGTCCCTCTGTGTGTCTCTCTACCTCTCCTTGTGCGCCCTGTCTCACCCTTCAGCTCTCCTCAGATACAGCAAAGACCCAGGCCCAATCTTGCCTCCTTCCTTCTGCCTCGACCCTGGCATCTGAGGCCCTAGATGCCGGGGTGAAAGGTGCACCGCGTTCAGCAGGGATGGGGGAAGTCAGGGTGGGCTGCATGGCAGCGGTGCCATGGGAGCAGAGGTAGACAGGAGCAATAGGAAGCGGCCTCATAAGAATGTGAAACAGGAGTGGATCCCAGGCTGGGCAGAGTCCATGAGAGAACAGGTTCGAGAAGACGGAAATGTTGATGGGGGGGGGGCAGCTGCCTCAGTCTCAGTTGCAGAGGCTCCCGAGGGCCTGGTGATGGTGCTGGAAGCAAGGCCTGGTACAGCCCCTTGCTTTGGGGACAGCCCTGTTAATGTCTGGAGATGGGAGGGGTGGACAAGTGGCTAGACAGGGTCAAGCATCACCCCAGCCATGGGAAAGCAGGTCCTGTGAGCCTCGTGGGAATAGTTCTAAATCCAGGCAGGGTTTCCCATGTCCTGTGGGTGCCCAGGGCTCAAACCTGGCTCGCTGAGGAGGTTGATAGGTACTGGGTGCCCTGGCAGGTAGGCGGTCTTACTTCCTGAAGACATCTAGCAACTGGGAAACCGAGGCCATGAGGTCCGGGTTACAGAAGCATGCAGGGCCAGGAACATGTCTGCCGTGGGGCCACTGGCTGGTCTGTGGTGGCAGCTGCCCTGCTTTGCCTGGCCCTGGAAAGACTCAGGAGGGTGACAAGGTTTGAGCTCCTTAATGTGTGAGTGACCCTCAGGTACATCACGGAGTGACTGGAAAATAGGAGTGGGCAGAGGGAGCAGTACTGTGGAAGGCGGGGACGGAGCTGCCTTGGGGAGGGTCGTCCTTATATTCTAGACCAGCCACTCAGGGCACGGAAGCGAAGCCTCCCAGAAGCTTCCTGGCAGAGGGAAAAGCTTGCTCTCTGGGAACCAGCAGGTCTAGCTGGCAATGTCTGCCCCCATCCCAGGCCACAGAAAGATCCATCCCCTTCCCTTCCTGCCCTCATCCCAGCTATCTTTCTACCTATGAGTCCTGTCCAACTGTCCAGAGAGCCTTCAACCTCAGTAGAAGCTGCCTACTCCAGGACTCCCTTACCCCGAGGGCCACCCAAGGAACACTCCCAGGGCTGCAGCCTTAGTTTCTCGCCAGCTCTTACCAGAGACACTGCCTGGCCACTCTCTTTGCAGAGCAGCCCAGCATCACCTTTCGTGGTGGCGGTGGTGGTGGGGGCTCACATCCCATGATCCGGTTCTTCCTAGTCATTCCCCCTCTTCCCTTGCACCAGAATGAGCTCCCAATCTGGTTGTTGCTTGCCCTGCCTTATCTTCAGGACGCTGTGGGTGGATTAGAACCCCTGGCTCCCAAGTGACCCATTCATTCCTCAGCCCCTGCCCAGGCCATCACACATGGAGGGTTTGGGTGATGGACTCTTAGGAGGTAGGAGGCTATGAGCAGGTTAGGGGCTGCAAGGAAGCCAGCCTCCCTGGTAGCCACACTCAGGGAGGAATGCCCACAGGCTGTGGGCTGGGTCAAGGCTGCAGACCTCTGAATCTTTCCCTTCTTACTGGAACTCAGAGAGCTGGTCCCTCCCAGAGACCATTCCCATACTGCCCCACCTGTGAGCCTCCTCCCACTGAGCCGTGTGGCCTGGTGCTGTTCTAATATGGAGAAAATTGAAAATTGAAGCAATTTATTGTAAAAGGCCATTTCCCTTCAGCAGTCACTTTAGTGAGACCAAGGCGAAGCTGAAAGTGATTTCCTGGGGCCATCTCCAGGTAGGGGGGGTGCCTTGTCACAGCCTCCCCAATTCCTGGAGCCTCCCCAGCCTCATACCCTGCAAGGATGGTCTGCAGCTGCTCCCTCCCGTGGAGGCTGCTGCCTCAGAGCATCTCCTCCAGCCTCTGGCCTCCAAACTCCTCCCTCCAGGCCTGCATCTCCCCCATACATGTGGAGGTGAGGCGGGTTAAGGCATGTCTCTAGAACTCTCAAGCAAGTCTGAGATGGTTGTTCACACCTGTAACAAATCTGTGCATTGCCAACCCCTGCCAGCCCTGTGTGCCCTGAGAAATCCCAGTCTCCAGAGACCATCTCCCTCTGAGAAGGGGCCATTTTTCTCCCAAAGATCTTTGGTTTCTTTCTGTAAGATGGCCGTTAGTTCACCCTAGGCAGTCCAGGAGAAGTTGGGAGATGAAGGTGACAGTTCCACATGGGTGAGCCACACGATGGGTGGGAAAGATGAAAGTGAAAACAAATAAATTGTGTTCATATATGCTTGTGCTGTACATGTGTGTAGCGTGTATGTTCATGTACTTATGTGCATTGTATATGTGTATATAATGTGCACGTGTTTGATGTACAGCTTGTGCAACTACATCTGTGTGTCTGTGCATATATAACTGTTATGTATGTATCTAAGTTATACATGTGTGAATATGCACGTGTGCACATGTGTATATGTGTATGCAAATAGGTATAAAAGGTATACAGATGTGTACTATGTGTATGCTGTGTTTCTCAGTGTTTGTTATATGGAAGGCATGTGTGTACATATGTTTGTATTATGTATATGTATGCATATGTATTGTGTATATGTTTATTTGGTATGCAGAATGTATGTATATGTGTGTGAAAATTGTGTGCTTGTGTGTATTGTGGGCAGTATGTATTGTGTAACATGCTTGACAGTTGATATATATGTATATTTGTGAGTATCCATGCCTTGCATTTGTGTATAAGTGTGTGGCGGGGTTACGTTCATGTATGTGTGTGTACAATGCTCCAAGTGAGAACAATAGTTAAGGCAAATATATTAGATGAAAACAGTGCCTGAAATTGATGCATAAAAGACATCAAACACTGTGCATGACACAATGCATCCGTTTCCTGAGCCTTCCAGAAATTTCTGCTGTACAGGGGGCCACCATACTCTTGTAGAATTAGAACCATGGAAACATCAGACACCAGGACTCTTGCAGCTCCCACCCATGAGCAATACTGTTCAAACAAAGAATTCATAGGAAGAAGAACTGGGCACAGCTAACTATCCAAGGTTGCTATGTCCCTGTGTAGTCAGCAAGAACCCCAAGAGAGCCCATGGGGACAAGGCCACCTCTCCTATGACTGCCCCAGAAGTAGCAAGAGCTGATTGTGAGGAGCCCTAACCACTGGTGTGGCCTGGACAAGGAGTACAGTATCAGCTGCAGGACTGGCAGCAATGCCTTTGTCCAAATTCTGCCCCCTCCGTACCCCCCCATATCTTACTGCCCATTACCACCCACTCTGGACAAAGGGCCATCTGGGCTCCAGACAGCATGACACTCCCACCTATGTGTTCCCTATCCAGGATGACAAGGCCAAAAGAAAGACACAGCCCAAGGTGACCAGGTGCAGTCTTCACAGCCATGTCAGCAACTAAGCAAGGCTGGAAGAGTTAATTTTAGGAGATAGGAGAATAAAAACCTCATTAGACTACACACATACACACCAACCACTCAAATACACATGTACACACTACACAAAATTATGTGTACACACATCACACACCATACATATCATATAAACACACACTCATACAATACAAAACACCACATTGCCATACTCATCTTATACAAATGCCACATATGTGCCACATAAAACACTCATACACCAACACCCCATAACATATGTACATATATGTACTGCATACAACATGCATCACACAAACATGCACATATACCATATGCGCAGCACCTCCAACAAGCCTACAGTATTAGGCTCTCATGCTGTCTCAGGCATGCTGTCTGGAACTAGGGTGGACCTGCTTACGGTCACTCACTGAGCTGCCCCATTACTGATGTCTCTGTCAACTTTGGAAGACAGATTTCCTACCCACTCTTTTCCCAGGGGTGAACACAAATTCAGAGGCAGAGGCAGAGCTGCAGCAGGCAGTGTGGGTGGGGTGGGTGGTGGAGGTGAGGGGGGGGTAGTTCCATCCCAAGCCTTACTGATGGGTCCCTCTTGCTGAGGTTTCTAGCCTAACCTGGCCGCTGCTGTGAAGGGTTTCACACCAGCCTCAGCATGCTGCTGCTACTGAGGTTTTAGACTTCCAGAGATGGAGTCTTACTAAGTACCCCAATATGGCCTCAAACTTGGAGTCCCCCTGCCTCAGCTTCTCATGTGCTAGGATTACAGGTCTGTGCCACCACCCCAGCTTCCGTGGCTGCTTTTACTAAATACTTCTCATAGAATCTGCTCCTCCAGGAAGCTGCCCTCAGACCCTATACCCAAATGCACTGGGATTATCTCCATCTTTCTAGCCAGATGTTCTTAGATGAGACCCTATACATGTAGGGTGATTACATGTAGCCCGCACCCATCCTAGTACCAGGAGTCTAAGCCACTAAATTCAGTCATCTTCTAGTGTCCTTTATTGACCAAAAACATAAAGGCACTTGACTGTCATGTACTAAAATATAGCAGACAAGACAAATCCTACCAGCTCTGGCTTCCTGTGCCATCTGTCACCAGATAGGTCCTTGGCAGAATGTGGCAGGAGCTTTACACAAAAAGGATGGGGAGTGCCCCGGGATTCATACAACAGGCTTTGTCAGTCCTTGGTTGTGATGACCAACCAGGAACACGTCAATCCTCATTTTGCATGAGCACACAGCGTACCCCACAGGAGGCTGTCTGGTCCAGCCAACTTACGCGGTCCATACTTGAGAGGAGTGTGGATTGAGGGAAGAAACAGACAAAGAACAGAAGATCCAGTGAAGAGGGAATCCCGTGAAAACTGTGATCAGCCCCAAGTTCATTGCTCCAATTTCCTACATACCCCAATCATAAACGGGAGAAGGCAAACGACTCCTTTACGATGATACGAGGAACAAATAAATGTAATTACTTCTTTCAAACCCAAAACATCAAGTAACCAATCACACACTGAACCAAATATCCTCTTGTTTAGTAAGACATCTACTAGTTACACCTTAGGCCAAATATCCTGTTGTCTGGGCAAGACATACAATAGCCACATCTTGGGCCAAACATACTGTGGTCTAACCTTGAAGGAGCAGTAATAGGCTTGAACTCTCTGACTTAAGTCAGATGGAAAGGAGCCACTTCCATGGGCCTTCACGGGAGGCATCACGGCCATTGACTGGCCGTGAAACTCAGTAGTGGTTTCTCAGCCTTTTGTGCTTTTTCCTCTTGAGTCACTTACACACTGGCTCTGCTTGAGATTTGTGGCTGTCCTTATAATTGTGTCCCAAGTGAGGCTCTGAAGTGAGTCAATACCCGTCTAGCTATAAGGCTAAGTGTTGGTGGAAACAAATAGCTGCATGCAGAGATGAAACTCTAGCGGTTTCCCAAGAGAGTGACAGAGCTAGCATGTCCTAGACAGGCTGCAGAGAGAGGCAGGGTGTGGTGATGACTGTGACAGACCCCGGGCTGGGAAGGGACAGAATGAGTTGTTAAGAACTACACTAGCAGGAGGTAGGGAGTCAACGCAGTCAGGAAAGCGCTTGCCTCTCAAGCTGCAGGCTGGAGTTACAGCTGCAGAACTCATATGCTGAAAAGCTGTGGTGGCACAGGCCTGCAGTCCCAGTGCAGGAAAGGATCCCTGGGGCTTACTGGACAGTCACCCACACCTAGTTGGCAAGGCAAAGACAGGAGGATGCCTGGGCTTGCTAATCAGCCAGCCTAACTACTAGCCAAGTCCCAGGGCAATAAGAAATCCTGTCTCAAGGGAGATGAACTGCATTTCTGAAGACGACGCCCAAGGTTGTCCTCTGGCCTCCATGCGTACGCGTGTGCACACATACAGGAATCTGCACATATATTAAAAGGAAAGAAACGGCAACAATAGCAGAGGCCTTGTGATGGTTTGGGGGTCCCTCCCATCTTGTGCTGGGCTTTGTCTTGGAGAGAAACACACACACACACACACACACACACACACACACACACACACTGAAGATTAAAAAGTGGAACCAAGACTCTGGGGTGATGATGCAATCAGTAAAGTCCCTGCTGTGCAAGTGTGAGGACCTAGTTTGATCTCTAGCACCCGAATACAAGCCGAGCACTGTGATACCTACCTGTAGCCCCAGTGCTGGAGAAGTGGAGACAGGCAGGTCTGCAGATCTCAGTAGCCAGCCAGTCCAGCTAATTGAAGAATTCAGGTTTCAGTAAGAGATCCTATCTCCAAAGAGCAGGGCTGTGGATGCAACTCAGAGGCAGGAGCGCTTGCCTAGCATACACAAGGCTCTGGATTTAAGCCCCAGCACCAAAAGCGAAACAAAAAATCTCAAGCCAGGCAGGTGGCAACATGCCTGCAGCCCTACACTGGAGGCGTAAGTGGAAGGACCAGGAGTCAGCCTGGGCTATCTCAAAAACAAACAAACAAAACCAGACCAGCAAAAAAAAAAAAAAAAAAAAAAAAACCAAAAAAACACTGACTCAAACTGGGTGAAAGACCTGAGTATAACAGCTAAAACGCTAACACTCTCAGAATAAAACATGAGTGCAAACAGTTATGATGTTAGAGTTGGCGATGGATTTGCAGGGATGATACCAAAGTGCGAACAGCGGAACAATGAAGAGCTAGCTTGAACTTCACATTGAAAACTTTATGCACCAAAACAAGCTGAAAGCATATCATGGTGCCATACACGGTAACTCGGGTGTTCCCAAGGCTCTCATCCGAGACCGGGAAGAGCACAGCTCTGGGTATATATCTGAAGAGTGTTTGCAGAGAGGATGAAGTGAGGGAGGAGGACTCGCCTGAGATGTGGGTAGCACCACCCTGTAGATCTGGGGCCCGGACGGAATAAAAAGAGAAAAGGAAGGAAAGAAGCTGAGCTTCAACAGTCAGCCTCCCCCGACCCTCTCTGCCTCCTGGCCCACTACATTGTAAACAGCTGTCCTCTGCCCCACACCATGGCTGCCCAAGCACACAGAACCAAACAGTTCACAGGCTGAATCAGACCGTGATCCAAAGCAAACCATCCTTCCCATAAGTTGTCTATGTCGGGCGCTGTGGTCACAAGGGCAGAAAGTAACAAATACACAGACATCCAAAAGAAGCAGGAGGATCTTGAATTTGACACCTGGACTACATAGTGAGAGCCTGTTTCCAAGTAAAAGAGAAAGATGGGGAAGATGGGGAGAGGAAGGAGAGATGCCTGCAGAACGGGACAAAATCATTGTAAATCACACATCTGATCGGGACCTAAGATGCAGAATATGAAAGAACTCCAATGATTCAACAACACCAAAACTCCAGGTCAGAAATGGGTGAAGGACTTAAACAGGCATTTCCACACCAAAGACTGACAAATACATGGAATGATACCTGTTTTCCCTAGTGTTAGGGGAACGTCCATCAAACCCAGCGTGAGAGATACCGCACACCCATTAAGATGATCACAGTGAAAACAAACAAATGAGTCAGAAAAGAGCAAAGTCTGCGAGAACGTGGAGAGCTTAGCGCCTCCATTCATTACTATGGTGACATACGGCCGTGTGCCCACGGTGTGAAATGGCCTAGACATTCTTCATAAACTAGACCACAGAATTAACTGTATGCTGGAAAATCTCAACTGAGAAAGGACTCAGAGTGATGCCTGTGTGTTACTATTCATTAGTATCATAGTATTTAAATAGTCAAAGTTGAGAACGACCCAGGCGTCAAAGGGCAAATGAGGGGAGAAACAATGTGAGCACACATACAGTGGAAAATTGTTCCACTGAGAAGGAATGGCTTTAGTACATGTTGGTACATGGGTAAACCTTTACAATGGTACATTACAGCCAGGTGGTGGTGGCAAACACGTTAATCCCAGCACTCAGAGGCAGGCAGATCTCTGTGAGTTCCAGGCCAGCCTGGTCTACAAAGTGAGTTCCAGGACAGCCAGGACTGTTACACAGAGAAACCCTGTCTCAAAAAAAAAAAAAAAAAAAAAAAAAAGAAAAAAGCACATTATGAGAGAGAGATGGGCCAGACACAAAAGGAAAACATGAAGTGATAAATTTGTAGATATAAAAGCTTGGTGAGCTGTTTCTGGTTGCTGGGGGAGAGGAGGGAGGAACTAATGCTTAATAGAGTTTTAGCTGGAGTATGTGAACTTTCTGGAACTAGACAGTAATGTTGACTGCATGACATCGCAAATATGATGAGAGACCCCAGAACTGTACACTAAAAATGGTTAAAAACAGCACAGTTTGAGAATTAATAGGGTAAGTAATGTATTGTTGAAATACACACACTAGAGATGAGTGAATTACATTATATGAACTTAATATAAACTATGTATAATATATAAATTATATAATATATATTATAAACTATATATAATATAATTATAAATGGTGTATTGTATACACATATTTACAGTTCTCCATATTCATAGACCCCCACATTTGCAGACTCAACAAGCCTCAGATAAATAATTTCAGCAAGATTATGCCTATATGGGATGCTTTCTTTTTCCTTACACTAGTCTCTTTTTTAAAACAAATACAAGAGGGTAAGATTGGCTCAGGAAAACAAGTCTGGCCATGGGAAGAAGGTGACACAGAAAAGGTACCAGTGAGTCGCTGCATTCAGCAATGCTCACATGGTAGTTTGGTCTTGCCTAGCTGACTTGAGTATCAGAGGAAATTGCTGTCTTCTTAGGCCTCTTGTGTTCGGAGGATGACTGGCTGAATGCAGGCCAAGATGAGCTTAGCAGGCATGCTTCCCTACTGTTCCATATGACTTTTGATCTTACGAACTGCATATGTATCCTGCCCCCAAGTTGGGCCTTCCATGATGATTAAGCCATGAGAATGGAGCCATCTAAGTTGGTATTATTATGTCAAATATTTTTCTCACTGCTGTGGCAAAATACCTGGCCAGAGGAACTCGAGGAAGGAAGGGTTTGTTTTGATTCACAATTGGAGGTACAGTCAATCCTGGCAGGGTAAGTATGGAGTCAGGAAGCAGAGAGCAATAAATGACAGTGCTTAGTTTACTTCTTCATTCTTGTTTGTCTGGGCTCCAGCCCGTGTAATGGTGCCACCCACACTGAGGGTGGGCCTTCTCACTTGAGCTAATGTAAGGTAGAAAATCCATCACAGACATCTTGACTTCTGGGTGAGGCAGGATCCTGTCATATTGACAATCAATAGTGAGCACCTCAGTGCTTCTGTAAGAAGTGATACCAAGGGCTGGAGAGACGGCTCAGTGGGTAAGGAGGCTTGCCGTAAAGGCCAATGACCTGAGTTTGATCCATGGGACCCACATGACAGAAAGAAATGAATCCTACTAGCTTCATCTGATCTCCACATGTATGCTGTAGCATGTGCACCTAGACACACAACTTACACACTACAATTTAAAGGGGGGGGCGAGGGAGAGGGAGAGGGAGAGGGAGAGGAGAGAGAGAGAGAGAGAGAGAGAGAGAGAGAGAGAGAGAGAGAGAGAGAGAGAGAGAGAGAGAGAGAGAAACAGCTTGTTTCCCCTCTGCTCTTGCACACAGAGGTACACAGTAAAAAGCAGGCTGTCTAAACCGTGGATGATCGGCCCTGGATCTGGTAACCTACACCCAGGACCTCTAGTCAGTAGATGCTGACAAATAAATGTTTAAGCCATTCAACCTATACTAACTCATTAGAGCTGCCTGGATCAAGTCAGAGGCCTAAGCAGCTTTATGTTCAATGTAAGCCAGAACTGACAAGAGGGATCTGACCTTTATTTTATTTCTCAGTAAAATTTTGTGATACATAGCCACTCCCCATTCTATAGCACCTATGGGGATTTTCACACTACAAAAGGAATTAAGCAGTATTGTGGCTGAGTGGTAGAATGCTTGTCAATGAATGGCTTCTATCTCCAACACTGAAGAAGCAATAATAAAACAAACAAACAAATTACAATTCAGGAATCACAACCAAATGACCTGTAAAATCTCTATGTGCTTTATCTGAACCTTTGCATAAAATACTTGCTGACCTTCAAATCAACCCCAGAAAAGGAGAATCCGAAGGCACGGGCCTGCTTCAGGAGGCAGCTAGAGTGAGCAAGAAGGTGGGCTACAGACTCAGATCATCCCAGAGGCACCAGGGCACGGGTGAAAGGCAGTTAAGGCCTTCCAGGCCCCTCTCTCTGGCAGTGTGGTTCTGGGTGGGCCAGACCCCCACTAGCCTAGCACCACACATGCAAAATGACCGTAATTGCTGCCCCCTCAGGGGATTTCAAGCATCCAGAGAGGATAGCCATGGTACACTCTGCCCTAGTCAGGCATGGCTGAGAGCTCTAAACAGTCTTGTTGGAGAGGATGGGTCGCTGCCCACCTTCCTCCGTGATCTGCTGCTAGGACAAATCCCTGCAGCCTTGCATCTGAGGACGGATGTGCTTCCCTATCTGTGTTCTGCTAATAAAGAAAAAACACACTTGGCGAGGTTAGACAAACAACCGGGCAATGATTGACAGCCCAGCCCACGCCGAGCGCTCGAGCCAACACCGAGCGCCTGAGAAAATACTGCGCAGTCTAGGCTCTCCCCAGCACGGAGGGCTGTTTGCTTTCTATTAGCTTCACATTGCGCCCTTTAGTCACACCACTGCCTCATCCCCCCAGGACTACGGGTTGGAATCTACTTTAGCTGGGGGGCTGGCTTTCTCAGTTGCTTCTGTGTGGTATCCTGGCTGGTCCCCGAGTACCCTGATGTCCCACCTGTCCGGTGATGCTAAGAATGGTTCTGACAAGGGTGCTTCACCGGGACTCATCCATGTTCTCTCATTCCCATCCTCATACCTAAGTCATCCTAATAGCAGAGCAGAGCTGGGCCTGGCTCTGGCTAGCATCTTCCTGCAACCACCTGGGGGCCTGGTACCAGGATCTTCGGGGTCTAGGAGACAGTGAAGCTGCAGCAGCTACATGTTTCTGCACAGAGGTAGCAACATCTACTTCACTATGTGAAATCTCACCTGCCCTGAGATGGCGGTCACTCCAGAGGCTGCTCTGCAGCTGCCACGGGGCAAGCAGTTCTCCTGAGGTCATGGGAAAGGCCTGCCTCAGCGCACCACACAGGGACAAGCAGGGCCTTTTCTCCTCACACTGACACCCACCAGGGGACAGAGGCTAGGGCTACCATGGTCATCCCCTGAACACTCTTCGAAGGCGAGTGCTAACAAACAGCCAGAGAGCAAGGAATAACTAGAAAGGCCGAGAAATTCTGGCACTTCAGACCCCTCCGGAATGCACAGTTGTCCAGGTAGTCAGATTTACCCATGTTAAACGACAAGCCACACTGGAAACCATCTCCAAGCGCAATGGAGAAACAGAGGGTCAGTGTAGGGAGGCCAGATGCCCCCAGGCCCCTGGAAGTGGATTTAGATTCCTACCCAGGCCAGAGGAGCCAGCCCTCCTCTGTCCTCTGACCTCCCACACCACTAGAATAACCAGTAATCCAAGGATCTGTTATCTACCTATTCCTGTTCCTGGACCCTCTGCAGAAAACCCATCAACTGATGTTTTATAACAAGCCTCAGTTGGCTCAGGCCTCAGTTTCCCTTTCTGTGGGGATCTGTTGTCAATATGGTGAGGCCCTGGACGGTGCCAATGGCTACTACTAATGGCAGTGGGCAGGCTGTGCCCATCTGACCAGAGAAACTCTAGGCCCAGGGTCATTTGTGGCCTGTCTTCCCCAAAGGGGGTCTTTCTACCTCCCTTCGCATGAAGGGAAATTACCCATTAATGAGAGGGAATTACAATGCAGTGTCTGGCCCTCAGCCCAAGGTCCTTGGGCGAGTTGGGAGGGAGTTGTGGCTCTGGATGGGGAATTGGAAACAAATGCAGGAGATGCAGGGTTTTTTATTATTATTATTTTTGTGGACTTGCCTCCCTCTCCACTCTACTCCCCACCACTGTCCCAAATTTGGACTTTTACGGAAACGGATTTCATGCCTGGGCTTCCCGTGAACTCTCTTAATTCAATTGTGGGGCCATTATCGGCACCGGGTGTAATGAGCTCTTTCCGCAGCCTCGGGGAGGCCAAGGGGTGGGTGCATCTCCCTTCTGCAGGTGGGGGCCACAGGAGTGGGGGAGTTAGAACAGGCTGGACTCATGTGCGTGTGCTCTGCCTGTTAGGTTGGGGCCATGAGAACCCAATGCCCAGAAAGACAAGAGGATGAGCTCAATGCCATGCCTTGAGGCTCGGGCCCCAGGCCTGGTGAGGACAGAAAGTAAAGGAAATACAGGCAGGCCACTTGGGGCTGGTATTCACAGAAGAGGCCATACTGGGGAGCTTAGCACATGCAGCTCTGGGTGGAAACACACTGCCTTTCCAGATGCCAAAGATCTAGCCAGCAAAACCCTTGCTGAGTTCCCTCCCTGACTCCCTGCCACCACCTCCTCCAGGAAGCCTGCCGGGTGCCCACTCAGAGGCTCTACCTGTGTCTTCAAGGCTTCTGTGACTCTGGTCCTTCAGGACCCTGGTCCTAACCTCTGGGAACCCTGGCCATGCAGGAACCTGGAGGAGGAAAAGCAAGAGGAAGAAGTCCTCTCATCCCTGGGTCACAGCAGAGTCCGCAGAGATGAGCCCACAAGCACCTGCCCACCCTAAGTTTAGGGCCACACCCTTCTCAGAAGGCCAACATCCTTGTGGTGAGAGCAGGTATACCAGCTTGTGATGGGTTCCGCTGTCTTAAATCAAAGCTTAGAAGCCAGCAGGGAAGGGCAGCTAGGGTAGAGCCTTGCAGAACCACCTCCTCTGCCCTCAGAGCCCAGACCCTGGCCTCTCATCCCAGCACCCGGAAGGCAGGGACAGGCAGGTCTCTGAGTCTGAGGCAGCCTGGTTGCAATGTTTGAGTAAGAATGGCCCCCATAGGCTCATGGATTTGAATGCTTAGTCATTGGGAAGGGATGCTAGTTAACAGGGGTTAGGAGTAGGTGTGGCCTTGTTGGAGGAAGTGTGTCACTGGAAGGTGGGTGTTGGGGTTTCAAATGCTCAAGCCAAGCCCAGTGTCATTCTCTCTTCCTGCTGGCTGCCAATCTGGATGTAGAACTCTCAGCTACCTCTCTGCCGGCACCATCGCTGCCTGCCTGACACCATGACCATAATGGATTGAACCTCCAAACTGTAAGGCAGCCTCAATTAAATGTTTCCCTTTATTAGGAGTTGCCATGCTAATGGTGTCTCTACACAGCAATAGAACATTGACTAAGGAAATTAGTCTACAGAGTGAGTTCCAGGATGAAGAAAGAAAAAGAAAAGAAAGAAAAGAAAAGGAAAAGTGGAGTGGCACTCACTAAAAGGAGAGGGGTGGGAGAGGAGAGGAGAGGAGAGGAAGAGGGGAGAAGTAAAGAGGAGAGAGAGAGGGAGCGTGGGAGAGCGGGAGAGCGTGTGTGCTTCTTGGGGCCACTATAGCCTGGGACTCTTAATCACCTCCTTAAATTAAAGACCCCATCTCTAAACAAGGTCTCGTGCTGGAGCTTAGAATGTTGTCCTAAGAACCTGGGGTGCTGTTCAGTTCATCTCAGCTGTGGAACAAGATGGGTGATCAGGCAAGTCTTGGGTAGAAAGCACAGACAAAAGACAGGAATGTGAAAATTATCTCACGGAGCGTGTGGCCACAGCTGCCACTCAGGGACTGGCTTCCTGTGCGATCAGGCCCTAAGACAAGCCCTAATCCTCTGCTGCAGGCCTCTGACAGGGCTGCAACCCTGCTCCCCTGCTCCCCTAACCCCACTAAAGAAAGGAGACCCACCAAGGCTCATTTAGAGATAGGGTCACTGGGGCCACTCAGAGGCCCCTCTTGGGGAACAGAACCAGGAAACAAGCAACAGACAAAGGAGTCTCAAACAGAAGTTGGGAGAGGGGCAACCCAAGGCTTCATCAAATCAAACACACCGTGATAGTGGGCGGGGGTGGGGGGGTAGGGGGGGGAGAAATGGACAGACTGGACAGTACCCCAGGGTGGGGGGCTCTGTACAGAGGAAGCTGCTTGCTCTTGTTTTCAGGGGTTCTTGCTGGTCTACATAGAGGATGCGCCTCAGGGTCGTGGCTACAGTTTTAGTGTCTGGGATCCCGAGAAGGAAGAGCTTATGTCTGAAGGCCCCAGTTCTCTAGGATATGGACCCCCATGTCGGTGCTGCAGCAGACCTGAGCTGGGAGGAGGCTGATGTTGCAGAGCATCAGTGGGGGGGGGTGAGGGGATGGTGGGGGTGAGGGGATGGTGGGGGTGAGGGGTGTGGGGAGGTGTGGTGAGGGGATTGTGGGGGTGAGGGGATGGTGGGGGTGAGTGGGATGGTGGGGGTGAGTGGTGGTGGGGGTGAGTGGGATGGTGGGGGTGAGGGGATGGTGGGGGTGAGGGATGGTGGGGGTGAGTGGGATGGTGGGGGTGAGTGGGATAGTGGGGGCAGGGGGGGTGGCACGCAAACCAGCCTCCTCTATCAAATTCTAGGGCAGTTCCAGCCCCACTCCCAAGGGAAAGCAGCCAAGGCAGGCAGAACTTCAAATACTTTGGGGCTATTTTATTTTATTTTATTTTACATAAGTGGAAGCAAAAATTGGTTTCTCGTGTGGTCTGGGGCTTTCCAGGCAGCGAGAGCACTTCCAGCTCTCTCCTCTTAAGGTGGGGGAGGGACAAGATGGAGGAAGGGAAGGAGCCTGTGGATCCTGTCCTCACAGGAGGACATAGCCAGTGTGCCCTGGGCCTCTGTGAAGCCACCGACGAGCTGCACAGCTGGGCAGGCCACCCACTCTCTTCAGTTCAGGTTCCCTAGGGTATAAAATGGTGTAAAGGGGGCTGGAGAGATGGCTGGGCAGTGAAGGACGCTGGCTTCTCTCCACAGGATCAGCTTGGATTCCCAGCATCCATGTGGTGGCTCACCCATCTGTAACTCCAGTTCTGGGACAGTCAAAGCTGTCTTCCAGCCTTTGTGGGCCCCAGGCATGCACAACATACACAGACGTAGACACGGGCAAAATACATGAACAGTCAACCTAAAAAGAATTCTTTCTAAGTGGTCTAAGGGCTCATTTGTCTACATGAAGTTGCCTTGGGGTTGTGAATATCTGTACAGCCCAGAAAGTCACACATGCCACCTGAGAGACCTCCCGTGGGACCGGGATCCTCTTCCACAGTCCCTGAGACACTGGGCAGAGTCCTTTCATACTCTGGGCAGGGACACGCAGAGGCCTAGGTTATGTGCTATGTTGCCTGAGGCACATCCCAACAGGCCTCTACCACAGCCTCACCTCCTATCACCCCTCCCAGCCCTATCACTGTGCCTCAGCTTACCACAGAGACTCTGTAGAATATGCTGTCTAGGTAAGGTCCCCAGTTGTTTCTGACCGCTCTGTCTGGTCCCCATTTCTGCTCTGCTCCCTCCTCTCTAACTGCCTGAGGGAAGTACCCAGTCTCCAGGTCTGACCATATCCCAGAATATTCAAGTCTACTTTGGCTGCTCACTGCTCTCAGGACAGAGCCACCCTGGGCCCTGAGGTCCTGCCTCTGCTTGTCCCTGCTGACTCATCTACCTCTGCTGTCCTGGCTGCCAGCATACCCCTATCTCCCTGGAGAAGGGGTGCTCTTCTCTGTCCATCTTTCTGCCTACCTTAATTTGGAGCATCTTTATCAAACATCTCGACTGCCGGCCTATAGCTTCTGAGTTCCCAAACTGCCTGGAGTCCATTTCTGAGGCGTCTCCTCACAGCTGTGGCTGTCAATAAGTGTATCAGCCGGCTCCTGCCATGTAACAAGTCACCCCACCACTCAGTGGCCAAAATCTCCCACTCTACTTCTGTTCTCTGGTCTACTTCTGTTCACTGGTGTTCTCTGGGTCTCCTTTGATCTTGCTGGACCCATCCAGGCATCATGGTTGGCAAGCATGGCTGGGTTCTCTACTCAGAATCTCACAAAATCAACTGAATTGACAACCAGGCTCAATTACCATCTGGAGACACAGAGGTGGGCGTGTGTGTGTGTGTGTGTGTGTGTGTGTGTGTGTGTGTGTGTGTTGCCCAGACTCACTCCCGAGTACCTGTTTGTTGCTAGCCGAATTCAGACCCTTGAGACCTCTTTTTGTCTGAGCTTTTAGTTCCCGCAGCCTCTACACATTCCTTGTTATAGTCCCCTCTATCTATAGGGATAGCAAAGGAGAACCTCGCAGAGCTCTTCCCTTACTTGTAGCTCCTAACTTCTCTCTTGTGTCAAATCAGATGGGAGGGCTCTCCTGATTAGATCAGGCCCACCCAAAGTAGTATCTTGGTTAACTATGGTCACCTGATGTGTGCCATTACATCTGCAAAATTATTCAAGTGACAACTGGTTGCATTAGTTTAGACAAGCATATGTGTCTACCAGGAGCTAGGAGCCAGGAGACAGTGGAACCCTGCCACTTGCCTATTGGTGTCAACCAGTCACCTATAAAGTTGCCATCTACAAAGTTCACACTCAAGAACTGTGCAATATATTGAATAAAAAGAGAGAAAGAAAGAAGAAAAAAGGACGGAAGGAAGGAAGAAAGAATCCTCATAAGGTTTTAAGTTGTGTTGTGCTGTACCCATGGCTGGTCTGGGTTTCATGGGTCCCCAGCCTCACAGGCTGACTTGGGTGTTAGACAAAGCTACAAACCCAAACACTGGGCCTGGGGCAGGGTGACAGAGCACCCTTGCTGTTACTTAGTATTTTTTTGCTTCAGTGCACATATGTGTTGACATTCCCAGAGGCAGGCCCCACTCCAGGGCTGGCTTTCTAGGCCACTGAGTGTGAGGCAGCTTCTCCCTCCACCAAAAGTGATGGAGCTCCCTGCCTCATGGGGGCTGGAGAGATGACACTGAAGGACTCCAGCTGATGACCTGATGACACACCCCCAAGACCCCTCCACAGCATGGAACCCACATACCTCACATTATACTAGCTCCTGCAGGCACCCCTCCAGTGCCTAGGCGCCTTCACAGCCTCTCCGTTCTTAGAGGGCTTTGACTCTGGTGTTCCAGCCTCAAGTGGATACAAGGAGCCAGATAGCCTGAATCCTAGAAAAGCAGCCGACCCCACACCTGGAGTAGGAGGGAGAGCAAGCTCCGCCTACCTCCTGGAATTTCTGGAAGGGGACCCCTGGGTCCTCGTCCCTGGAGACTTCAGCCTCTAGTCCCATTGGTGGTTCCAGTTTGCTTACCTACACAGTGGAGAGCCATACCTCCTGTCCTGTCAGGGGGCTTCCAGAAGCCATAAGGGGCAGCAGGGTCTGGTGGAAGTCATCCGCTTCCCCAGGGGTCTGGAGACCAGATCCTCACCTGGCAGCTTCCAGCAGGGCAGCTTTGGCAGTGGAAACAGTCAGGGGGCAAGGGTCTCAGAGCACTCATGGGCCGAGGGTATCCTAGGGCAGAGCCAGGCTAGGTCACGAAGACAGATACCCAGCTATCTCTGCATCTCAGGCCCCACCCTTCCCTCTCATGCTCAGGGCAGCCCCATCAAGGATCCACCCCAAGCACTGGCAGGCCTGTCATTCAGGCCTAATCCATGCCCATTATTCACCTGCCACCAGGGCTTTGCGCCTCTCCTCCCTCTCCCTGTGGTGTTGTCAGGGAAAAAGAATGTGACTGGCAGGGCAGAAATCCTGCCTGGGACCTGTGCGCCTCTCCCCTCCCTGCCCCTACCCTATGATAGGGGCTCTCCTGGCAACGCCCACTGCCTGGCTGATGGCAGGAAAGGTTCCAATGAGACATTCAGATGCTCACAAATAAGCAATATGATGTCTGTGTTTAGTGAATTGGGTATGGAACCTGGTGGCCAGGGTGTACCCCAGACGTGTGGGACTTCAAGGACTCCAGAGCTGGAGCCAGGAAATGTAGGACTCACTCATGGCTCAGCGCAGAAATCAATCCTTCCTTCCACCACCTCTCTGAACAGATCACAATCCCTCCAACCTGCCTGGGAGGGAGAGGCCTACATCTTGCAGTAAGTCCCGGGCTCATTCCTAACCATTGTCTACGCACTATGCCCCAGTGCCACACCATGGGACCTGCACATCTAGCTCCCATGGGGACTTCTGCTATGATAGGCTCCCTCCCCACCTTGATCTCTGGCCATCCCTTTAGTCACTAAGGGTGAAGCTTTTTCTCCTGCAGGGCCCCTCAGGTCAGGGCTCTGCCTCTGGCACTCACATCTTAAGGTAGATTTAGGGGGGGGTTTTCCCCACTGTGGCTGCTCCCTCACGTCTCTGCCCTGCTTCCCTGACTGCTCCCCACTTGCACCCCACGGCCCTACCCCAGCCTGAGCAGCCTGGAGGACAGATACTGTGAAGTGTCTAAGATGCCCACCCATGCCGGTATCTCTTCTGTTAAGGTTAAGAAGAACTGGTAGAGCCCCACCCCCACCCCACCCCCATCCCCACACCCACACCCCACACCCACCCACCTCACACCCACACCCATTCACACCCATCCCCACACCCACCCCACACCCACCCACCTCACACCCACACCCATTCACACCCATCCCCACACCCACACCCACCCCACACCCACACCCTCACACCCACCTCACACCCACCCCACACCCACCCACCTCACACTCACACCCATTCACACCCATCCCCACACCCACACCCACCCCACTCCCACACCCCCCACACCCACCCCCCACACCCCCCCCACACCCACCTCACACCCACACCCACCCCCACACCCACCCACACTCACACCCACCTCATACCCACTCCCACCCCACCTCACACCTACCCACACCACACCTATACCATACCCCACACCCTCACACCCACTCACACCCCACACCCACCCCACGTCACACCCACACCCACCCCCACACCCTCACACCCATTCACACCCCACACCCACACCCATCCCACACCCACACCCACACCCACTCACCTCACACCCACCTCACACCCACACCCACACACCTCACATCTATACCCATCCCCACTCCCACTCCCACCCCACACCCACACTACACCTACACCCACCTCACACTCACACCCACCCACTCACACACCCATACCACACCCACCCACCTCACATCTATACCCATCCCCACTCCCACTCCCACCCCACACCCACCCCACACCCACACCCACCCACTCCCACGCCCACACCCACACCCACCCCTGGACCAAATGCCATACCTTACCTCACCTTCGCTGAGAAAAACAAGGCTTCAGGCACAGGACTGACTGTGTCACTGAATATGGGGTACTGATCCAGTCTGGGCCTTCCTGCACCTCCCCAGGGGGAAGCCATAGCTCAGAGGGAGGGGAAGTGCTTATCCCCAGTCAAGCTGTTGTCCCCAAGAAAACACCCAGGACGGCTCAGAAAGAATGTTAATTGCAACTGTGTTTTTGTAGCAAAGCCCTGGGCCCATCTAAGTGTGCCTGCATCCGTCAATAGAGGGGTAACTGAGAAGATGAGGAAGCACACAGCGGCCCCGGGTGGGGAATCCTGCATGTTTGGGCAGGTAAGGGCCCGAGACTCCTGGTGTGGGAAGAAGACAGCCAAGGCTCAGTGAGGCCCAGAGCAGGAGCCGTTGAAGCCTTCAACACCTGGGTAAATCCTGCACCAAACGATGCAAAGGTGTTTCTGAGATAACTGGGGAGGTGTGGATGCCTTTGGGCTTTAGATAACCCCAGGTGTCCCATGTGCCAAGCTATGCTGATGGAGTAGGCCTGTTGAAAGCAAGGAGTCTGATCTTGGGTGGATATAACCGAGATGCTTGCTAAGGACTCGACATTGTTGTGCCCCCTTCTCTCCAGGGAAAAAGCATAGGCTGTATGAGTTGTTTTGAACTTGTCTGCTGGACAAGGGAGCTCTTACAATCCCAAACACCTGTTCAGGAAATAACACCCTCGGTTTCCATCCAAAATGATCTCTTCCTTTAGAGATCTGGTTGGTTCTGCCGAAGGGTCAGGTTTTCCTTTCCCTGACCAGAGATAGGCAAGTAACCCTCTTCTTCAGACAGCCAAGCAGAGGTCTGAGCCAGCTCGAGTGGGTTCCTTCGCAGCTATCTGTCTCCCCAGCCTAAGTCAACATGCAGCAGACCACGCCATCATGACCCAGGTCCAAGGTCAGTCTGTACACAACCTGCTCTTCACTCCTCAGCTGACCAGCCTCCAGCTCATCACTCTACTACAGGCTCCATGTCCGTAGGCAGGCTGCCCTCGTTACCCAGCAGTGCTTCTGCCGGGGTGGGGGAGGAGTGAGATGGTATGTGCCCAATGCTTAGTTCAGCACCTAATGCGTGATAAGCCTCCAGTCAACCTTCCCAGGGTTACGGCAGCTCCCAGCTTCAGAACCATCATCTCTGCCATGGAAACTGAGTGCCGAGCAGACACTATCTCCACACCCAATGCCCAGCCTCTCCTCTGCCCTTCATCCAGTTTGCCGAGATACCAACTGAATTCCTTGCTGTTGTCACAGCTCACAGAACAGTACAGAGATGCCCAGGGCGAGCCAGGCCAATAGCATGAGCTACAGCAGACAGAGTCGCCTTGGCCCGGGGAAGCCCCTCTTCCCATGGTAGGAATCCAGGATTTCCTGAGGATTCGACGCTTTCAGGCAGGATGGCAGGACTCACTGTGTCATGCATTAGCTTCCCTGAAAGTCCTACCACCTTCCATTTCCAAGAAAAGCCATTCATGGGGTGGAGAAAATATGCTGGGCACTCGCTGTGGGCTAGCCCTGAGCTAGATGCCCTCCCTGTAGCTATAAATGGCACCAAGTCCCCAACAACAGTAACAGCAGAGGTGGCATGCCATGAACCGCCTCAGTGGGCCAGGCACATTAGCTAGCTAGGTCAAGGCCATGCAACAGGGGCCTGCCTGTAGCACTCTAGTTTTCTGTATAAGCAAAGCAGGACACAGCCATCTATAGTGGGGCTGGCTTCAGCTGCAGAGTCAAGTAGAGTTCGGACTCCAGAGCAGGATCTGGCCTCGGTCACAGAGCTGGGATGTCACAGTCAGGATGGAAGCTGGGAGCTGCTGAGCTGGTCCTGCCTCCTGTGCCACCTTCTACTCTGGTCACTCTGCTGGGACCAAGAGTCCAGTGCCCTCTGCTTTAACTGGAAGAGTCGAGGGAAGCCACAACACACCCAGTGGTACAGCTGCCGCCTGCCGGAGGCCCTGGGCAGCCACAGGATCTGCAGTCTTGCAAATGATTAATGTCAGCTCGGCGGAGGGCGAGGGTCCACAGGAAATTGGAGTGGATGAATTTGAGAGAGAAACCCCTTGTTTAAACAGAACTACTTTAGAAAATAAATACTGCTGAGCTTGATGGTAAATACAGATATTTGTGAGGAACGGGGGTGGAAATATGAATTTAATAAAATTGGCGGCACGTGGCCCTACTCCAGGGGGCCTCTAAGTGGCTGTCCCAACAGCTCAGGGCAGGGCTGGGCATCCCAGTGGCTGGCACCAGCTTCCCACTTACTGTCCTGTGACCTTGGTAGCTTGTATCTTTGAGTCTCCAAGGGGTCAGCAAACTCCTGCTGGCAAGCAAGGCAATGGTGGCACACCCCACTTTGTCTGAAAGTTCTCTGTACCCCACAGACACCAAACTGCCCTGTGCTAAGATCATACTAATGACTGACTTGGTTCATGCTGTCTCTCCTGCCAGGATGTCACCATGACTCCTGTCTGCCTTGTCCTCCAGCCTTCTGCAACCAAGGGTCCCTCTCCTCCAGGAAGTTCCCCTGGCCTAGCTGTGTCCCTGCTGCCCTTGGCCACACTACCAGCTGCCCTGGGCTGTAACCCACAGCCTCTCATACCTATCCTGGAACCAGAAAACCACAACCCCATTGGTCTAAAAATTAGAGTGTGGCCCCAGGAGGTACAAGAAGCTTTCCTGGGACACAGAAAACAAGTGCCAGGGTGAGCGCTGCCCAGAGCTGGAGATGAAACCATTTCAAGAGGGGCAGGTCCAAAATATGGCCACTGTCCTGCTTCCAAAGAGTAGCAATGTGGAGTGGCATGGTGACACCCCATGGAGGCCGACTCCTATGCGTGTCTTTCCTTCCCTGAGTGCTTTCTACATTCTTCGATGTCCTAGTATAAGGGTGAGAGAGAGGCTGCCACCTCTGGGCTGACCACACATACCCCATCTATGATGGATGGGAGGGCTCAGCCCAGCTGCCTGCATCTCGTGTTCTTCACATTGGGGGCCATTTATGCCTTCTCAGAAAGGTCAGGATGGCTGCCACCACTTCACAGAGACAGAATCCAGCATCTCCCACACAGGCACTAGGGGCCCCCGGGAGGGAGTCATGTCATGGGCCATGGCCTCCCCTCCAGGGAAGACCCTAGCAGAGAGTCCCAGTCATGGGTTGCTGTGCTCCCAAGTACAAGGGTGTCTCCTTCTCCCTGAGTATCCAGAGCAGCAGCTGGCACTATCTTCCCTTTCAGGGGAGAAATCAAGGGCTCTGAGAACACAGACCAGCCAAGTGAGCGGTACCCAGTGCCCCTCTCTCTCTGGAGAGTAGACTGGCAGAAGTCCCCAGGCCCCTGAGAGCTGACACGGTAGATGGGCAGATGCCAGAAGGCACATAACCTCCAGACCCCAGCAATAGACACCTGGTATTGTGTTGGTAGGCGCCCACTCTGGGAGACAGGTCTCAGGAGCAGGTTCCATGCTATGTCAACACGTGTTGGATGTGAGGTGATTTACATAGGCCTCCTAATCCCCTGCTGGTCATCCTGACTCACGGAGCCTGGCACCCCTGCCCCCCACAGGTGGACAGACACTCACCGTGACGGCTGCTGTGCCGCTGTTATTTTTTCGTAAGCCTGCCTTGAAATTTGTCAAACCCCATATTGTTCCAGCCCACACCCGTCAGAGGAACCAGCCGCCAGATGGGCCACCTCCTCCCCCAACTCGCTCCAGGCAGAGAAGTTACACATAGGCTTTGTGTCAAACCTTTAGGAGGGGGAAATAAAAAAGAGAAGACGGGGCAGAAACTCTTTTTTAAAAAAAAGGGGGGGGGGAGTGAGTTGGAGTCTGAATAGGCAGGTCTATTGCTGTGCACAAATCCCAGCCTGCTGGTGCCCGGGTTTCACACGAAAACTCCAGCCAGCAGTAAATAGAACTTCCCGCCTGTCAAACCGTTCATTACTGAGGTGCACATAATTTATATACTTAAGAGCTGCCTCGGCCAAGCTATCACACAGCGAGCATGCTTCATAGGTGTTAGTGTTTATACGGACAGTAAATAAATGTCAAACACACACAAAATCCACTCTCCGGCGGGCGATGACGTGGCCCCATCCATCATCCCAGCTAGAGGCTCCGGCCCAGATTGCCAAGGCCTCTAAGCCGCCTGGCCTGGCAGCTGGGCTGATGGGGGCGGAAAAGGCTTTATGTCTGAAGGGAGAAGCCTTGGAAGGGAGGAAGGTTCCCACCTGTGCAAAGGTATAGAGGCATCCCGAGCTTTACAACAGCCTGATCTGTGCCCAGCCTTGTAACAGAGTCTGTGTGCTGAGCCTGGTTGAGTGGGTCCCAGGCCTCGCCTGGCCTTGGAGATTGGAAGGACCTTGTACATCCCAGTCCAGCCAAGCTAGCTGAGCCCGAGCCTGGAGCCACCTCACAGGCCGGAGCTAATAATAGCAGCGCCTGCCAGTGAGCCAGGCCAGACTAGAGAGTTTCCATCCCTTAGCTCACTGCTCCTCACCAGGCCCACCAGGTAGGTCCTGTTTTTCAAAGCCTCAAACTAGTTTAATAGAATTTTCAAATTCAAAATTCTTTTGCATTTTTTACCATTTGGAATGCACAGAGGGTAGACATGGGCCTACCAGAGTGAGGGTTATTTCCAACCAGAGCGGGGTTTTCTACAGTTTAAGGGAGTTCCTCTGGGCTAATGTGCACATGTGGCATTCTTCTTGCTCTGGCAAGCTGAGCCACCCACAGCCTGCTGGGTCTCCCCTGGGAGCCACATCGGCCTGGCTTGAGCCACTCAAAGCTGTAGGCACTGTCCTTGCATCCTCGGGGCAAGTCACAAGCATTCTGCGGAGCATGTGTCCTGTTCTCCCAGCCAGCAGCCATCCAGGTGTTGCTGTGGAAAGCTGAAGGCTGCTGTCAGTTATGTTCCGTGCCCCATAGGCACGAGGAACCTCAGTGTGAAACTTTGTTTGGTGATAGGGCCGGTGACCAGGCTGTTAGTTAAGATGAGGCACATCCAGTATGGCTGTGTCTTTATAAAAAACGAGAAATCCAGACACAGATGTGCTCAGAGAAAAGAGCTCTGCAGAGGGAGGAGGGAGGCCGGTGGGGGAATCCTGTAATGAGGAGGTGGCCAGAAGCTGCAGAGGCCCAAGCAGGTCCATAGGAGAAAGTCTGCCAACACTTTGATCTTGGGTTTGCCAGTTCCCAAAGCAGGAGACACAGACAATCTGCATCTCAGCCGTCCAGGCCTCCAGGCTTTGTTGCCACAGCCCCCGGAAGGTACTGGACTCTGAGGGTTTGTAGCAGCCCACACACACACACACACACACACACACACACACACACACACCAGGGAGCAGCCTACGGCAAAACTGCAAATGCATGGTCCTGGGACTGCATGTGGGTCGCACCTCCCAGGATTGAGTGCCCGTGTGTCGCATGGTCTCTCTGGGCTCTCTGTTCATCCACAGAATGGGACAAGAGCACCACTGCACAGCCCAAGGCTCCTAGAGGCCACTCTCCAGGCACAGCTCAAGAGCAAAGCCATAATGAAATCCATCTCCCGGATAGGCTCACTGTCATGGTGAGCCCCATCTTGGAGGTATGTTGTCACTCACAGCTAGGTAACCTAAAGGATTCTGGGATGGAGTGACAGCATAGACTCACAGACCCAACCTCTCTGCTCTACAGATTAAAAGGCCACCCCAGTGTGTGAATGAACTCAGAAACCCAGAATGGGGCTGGGACCATGACTCTAGTGAACCCTACAGCCTGTGCTGCTCCCCTGCCCAACCCATCACCAGCTCAACCCCAGTGCAAGGCCCCTGCAGCCAGGCAGACCTCTTGGAAGTCTTGTACCCATCCCACTGACTGTGATATTGGCTAGCTGGGGCTGCAGAGATGCTGTGCAACCATTGGTCCCAACAATCCAGTAACACCCAAGCATTCACTTGGCAATATCGCAGAATCAGAGATTTAGTTAGAATGCCCAGGGCTCAGCCATGTGCTGAGGAGGTCTGGTGGAGGCTGAATGGGGCAGGGCAGTTTGGCTGTCTCACAGAAACATTAGAGGTGTAAGAAGGAAGCTATAGTGCAGATGCTGGCAACAGGTGCACACCCCACGTCTGACTATTAATATTTATTGCCAGCTTGCCAGGATCTAGAATCACTTAGAAGACAAGTCTGCGATACACTGGTCCTGCCCCACTTCAGAAACAACCCATTACTGTCCCACCAGCCACACAGATCACCCCCACTGTGGGCCACGCCCAGTTCTGGCCATGCCCACCTCACGCTCCTTCTCATACCCATTTTCCAGGCTCAGTTTCCCTCTCAGGCTCCTCTCTAGCTCTCACTTTGCAGGTGGGATTTTTGTGACTTCCTTTGACCTCAGAGAAGGCTTTGATGATCTCCTCTGCAAAACGTGGTGATGGCAAGTGCTTGATGATTATTAGCCTTGCAGGTGTCCTTACAGAACACCTGCCTCTGACCCATAAAGCAGAGGTGCAGAGGCACGCACAGGGGTGGGTGGGGCAGCGGCATTCTAAGCCACATCCCTAAGACCAAACTTTGGGGACTCTACGTTAGACCAGTATTCTACAGTTGGCAAGAATTCCTGCCCATTATCCTACTGGTCCTCATGTCATGCTTCTCGAAGTTTCTGTCTGCGGAGTCTAGCTCTAGCTACACAAGTTCTCTCAGTCACTTACTCCAGGTCTCTGGCAGGCCAGCCTCATCCTGACATGGGCTCTGCAGCATGGCTCACTTGGCAAGCATGATGGAATTCTGGATATGGATGGCTTTTGTCTTCCCTGTCTGAGCTTAGGGTAGAGTCCCAGTGGGATCAGCTAGAAGAGGTCTTGTTCCTCTCTGTGTTGCTGAGGTGACTTAAGGTTTCCCTAGTGCCCATCTGGGCCAAGAAAGAGACCACCTGGGAAGGAAGCTAGCTGAGAAAGATGCTCTTGAGCCGAGTCTACTTGAAAACATCTGGAAGGAAGCTGGGTGAGAAGGTGCTCTTGAGTCAAGTCTACTTGAAAACATCTGGAGGCATTGGCAGTTGGGACAACTTGGGGTGTGCTACTGGCATCTGACAAATGAAGTCAAGGACGTCTGTGCAGCACCCAAATCACACATGACATCCCCTACCTAAAAGTAATCCTCACCATGTCACCCACCCCTGGAGGCTGGGACCTGTGTCCAGGCTAAAGTCTAGAATCCAGAGGTGATGGGGGATTGCTGAGCAAAGCAGCAACAGGGCTCTCACTGCGGCAACCTCCCCCGCCCCCTTTACTTCCCTCTTTCCGTAATCCCACTGTCAGAAGACAGCCAGGAAAACACACCCAGGTCCATGCAAAGCAGAGCAACCACCTTGAAGAATTCCTTTCCTGGCAATTAGGCCTATCCAGCCTAGGTCTCTACCCAGAGCCCCACCCCAATGCCCTTACCAGGATACTGCCTTTTAAAGATTATTATTATGTAACAATACATTGATGGATATGCTTTGTTTCTTTTATTGTATCACTTTTTAAAGGTTTATTTATTTATTTATGTATAAGAATGCTCTATCAGCATGTACGCCTGTATGCCAGAAGAGGGCATCAGATCCCATTATAGATGGTTGTGAGCCTCCGTGTGGTTGCTGGGGATTAAACTCAGGACCTCTGGAAGAGCAGCCAGCACTCAAACACAGCCATGTCTCCAGTCCCTAATGCTTTCTTTTTTAAAAAAAGTTATTATTATAGATTTATTTTTTACTAAAACTTTATCTTAAAGAACTTTTGAATAAAATACACACTAAAAATTTTATTTTTATGTGTATGAACATGCATGTCAGTGCCCTTAGATGGAAGAAGAGGGTGTTGGATCCCCTAGAGCTGGAGTAACAAGTGTGAGATGGCTAGTGTCTGTGCTGGAGACTGAACTCAGGTCCTCTAGAAGAACAAATGCTTTTAGTTGCTGAGTCATCCTGGCAGTCTCTGTCTTTTCTTTTTTAAATGGTGCCTTTTATTTTTTCTTTGACAACTTCATGTATGTAAAGAATTCATCTTGATCATATGGCCCCCTAACTCCTCCCTCCCACTCTCTCCAGGAACACCAAGCTCTTCCCTTCCATTTATTTTAGGGATCCCCCAGTACATCTCCCTCCCTGTTTCATGTTCTGCCTGTTTTGTTACTAGCTCACTGAGCCCAGTTAGTGATGCCCATTGGAATGCTGACTGATCTTTTGGCTTGACCCTGTGCGGGTTCATGGGCAGTGTGGCCATGCCATGCCCTGAAGACGGCATCCCCCAGCACTGCTCCCCATCCTCAGGTGCCTACATTCTCTCAGACTTTCTTCCTTGAGCTTTCTGAGCCTTGGCCTGGAGGGTGTGGTACAGATGTTCTATTTAGGACTGAGCATCCAACAGTCACTTATTCTCAACACTTGGACCAGTCATGAGTCTCTGCCTAAGTGCTGCACACAGCAGAGAGACGCTTCTCTGGCTAAAGCACAGCTCTAATCTATGGGTGTAAGCATAAATAATTAGAAGGCAGTGTAACAACATCATGTTTAGCGAAAGAATAGTAGGGGTTCTCCCCAAGCCCGTGGCCTCTTTAACTGTGGGCTTTTGACCATATTTACAGCATAAGGCTTGATTTCCTTCCTGTAGAGCAGGCTCCAAATCCAATCCCCCAAAGGTTGGTAACCCCTATAACCTCCGTGCCACTATTACAGCAGTGGTCATATCTTGCCTGGCAGGTATAACACTGTCTGTTGACACAACTGTAGCCAGAGATAGGGAGAAGGCAGGTTCTGAGGTGTAGGGCTGATGAGTGAGGTAGGGTGATGGGATAATAAAGGGGATAAAATAGAAGTATCAGGTGAGGACCAGAGCAGGTCTCCGACATCCTTAATTGAAGGTTGGAAGGGTATCAGGAGATGATAGGTAGCCTGGACCTGCTGCCGCAGGCGTGTGCAGAAGGGGAAACGGCTCCGGAGAAGAGGGCTCCCGCCCGTGGGACTGGCCTGGCTCGTCACCTCAGTCCTCAGTCTCCCTTTCCCTTTCTTCTCCTGCTGAATGCCCCTCCTCCTCAGGGTCTCTCCCTCTTTGCCACCTCATGTTCTGAATCCCCAAAGGCAGCACACCAAGTCTGTGCCTATAGGACAGCCTTCAGTGGCGTGCATAGCCAAGTAAGCACCTCAGAGGCCATGATGGGCACCGAGGGCCTGGGCATCCTGAGTATAACTCCCCCTCTACATCTCAGCTCCTGTGTATCTCTGAGCCTCAGTTTCCCCCTTTGCAATGAAGAGCCACTCATTTTGAAGACCCTGTAGTAGCAGCAGAGATCTGGGTCTCAAGCCTCCAACGGATTCCTTCAAGCCAGGGAACATAAAATAAAGGTCTGGATTGAGGTTCTTCATCCTGCCAGACTGTAGCTCAATGGTAGAGAGGGCATCTGTGTTTGTATGCCTGTTAGCCAGAATAGATTCTGGAAAGACAGATTTGGCCTTGGGTTTTTGTGCAATTCGTGAGTGACAGGCTCAGATCTGTGCACTTGAACATGCACTTGATTGACATTTCTCCCCCATATTCCTAAATTCATACTAAGGATCCATAGATAACTGAATCCAGTTTGTGATCTTGTGGACACAGCCTGTAGACAAACATGGTTTTATTGTTTGTGAGAGGTTAAGGAGGAAGGAGGAGGAGGAGGAGGAGGAGGAGGAGGAAGACAATGGGGCTTGATGAGGAAGAATATAAGTGGGAGGCCACTGAGACCCGTGTGGCTGGCTGGACCTAGAATATGACACTTCACTGTGAAGTTTGCAAACCCTTCATGTGGACATCTACAAACAACGTAATGGCTTTGATTTGGGGTGTTCACAGCCTTCCATGGCCTCCACAGCCCTTTGCAAACCACCAACACGAGGCTGCAGAGAGTGGGTTTGGAAAGGGAGGCTCTGGTGTCTTAGTGGCTGGTGAGTGTCTCCCACAGCCACAGGAGCAGAGTCCTAGCAGCCTGGTTCCCGTCATGTTTAATGCTGGCTACCTTGTACACCTAATTTCTTTCCCTTTCATAACGACTACGCACACCAGAGTGATGCATCCAGCTATGGGGCAGCCAGCTGGGAGAAAACCACCCATTTACCATGGCTTCCACCAACAAGGGCGGTTCCTGGGGAAAGGGTTCAAGGTGCTTTCCACCTGCCTCACTGGAGGGCCGCCTATTGCTGAGCGCAGTTCCAGCCTATCCGTCTTTCTTCAAACAGGCCACAGGGGTAGATCGGTTTGTCCCCTGCATTTTGGATGCAGGGAGGGGCCTGCCCTGGAGCCAGGAGGTATTGAATGGGGGTAAGAATGAGGAGGAATCCTGTTGGGGGAAAGGGAAGGGTCTTGGTACAGATCTACCATGTCCACCTTAGAAGGATGCTACTCAGTGGCTTGTTCTCCAGGGCTTGGGTGTGGCTGCTTGCACTTGTCACAGGCATGGTAGTGTTCCACCTAGAACCCGAGTTCCAGTCCCAGCCCCTTTCCTATGAGCAGCTGATGGTGGATGCTGACTCATGTCCCCTCCCCAGGACTTTCCCCTGCAGGTGCAGTGGGTATGTGAGGGGCCTCTGTGACTGTTGCAGCCGTGAGCACAGAACACTACACTAGTCATAGCCTGGCCCGGACATCTCTAAGTGTGTCTGGTGGCCTGGGAGAGTCTAGAGTGCTGAGGCCATGCCCTTCCCAGGCCTAGGGCTGTAGAAGGAAGCATACCAGCAGATCATTAGTTCCCTTTCCTGTATTCATCTGAGGCCTCTCTTCCATCTCTTCCGTTTCTAGAGCCAAGAAGTTCCTGACTAGTTTAAACCAGTTCCAGTTGGTTTCTGTCACTAACAACCAACAGAGTCTGACCAAGGCCTAACTGTCCTATCCACAGAAGCAACCCTATCTTCCCCAAACCTGGAGGGCAGCTCTGTCACATCTGATCCCTGGGACAGTCCAAGGTTAGGGGCCAGGACTGGGGAACTAGGCAGTCAGTGACAGCCTGGCCAGCAGGGCCTAACCTAGACCAGGCGGAGACACACTGGTGTAGAGCTAAGAGGAAAGGAAGAAGGGATGTGTACACAACTGGTGGATGCTACTCTGCAATCAGTTGGTGGCACAGTCCAGCCACGCCATGCAGGGAACTAGAGAAGGAGCAGAGAGAGGAATAGGGCAGGTTCCACCAGTGGGTGACCCCTGAGCTGGGGGGTGGTCTAAGTGGGACCCCAGTCATCCTATTCCCTTGACACTTGTCACATTCATCCCATAAGCCTTTCTTAGCCAGGTCACAGGCTCACCGGAGGGTTAGCCTGCAGTGGCACAGCATTGCAGGGACTCCCCAGTGAGCACGTCTCTGCTCCTCCCACCATCACTTAGGACCTGAAGCCTGTTCCTCAAGGGAGGCCAATTTTCACTTTGTTTGTTTAAATCAGAAGGGCCAGCGATTTGGCAGTAGGTAAAGACATTTGCCACCAAGCCTCATGACCTGGGGTTGATCCTCAGAGTCCATACCGTGGAAGGAGAGGACCAATCCTTACAAGCTGTTCCCTGACCTCCACATGCACTGTAGCATGAGTCTGGTCCACAACACACACACACACACACACACACACACACACACACACACTCACACCACACACGCAAACACACACCACACACTCAAACACATACCACACATACACACACACACTCACAAACTCACACCACTCACACGAACACACACACCACACACGCAAACACACACCACACATATACACATACACACACACACACTCACATACACACACCACACACACACTCACTCACACACCACACACGCAAACACCCACACCACACATGCAAACACACACCACACATACACACACACACACACACACACACACACACACACACACACACACACCTTGTAATCTTTTTAAACCAGCAGAAGAAGGAACAAACACCAGAAACAGCACCCTGGGAAGCAGCTCGCACACCACCCAGCTCACCCCTCCGCTCACTTCTCTCGTCCAGCTCCATCTTGGTCAGATATTCAATACTTCCTTTAGGAGAACACATACATTTGTTTGACTTGCAATATTGAATTTGGAGGCCGTTCAGCAATTTCAAATTTCAGGAGTGGGGCAGTGGGGAGACACTGTAAATTAAAAAATTCTTTCCTCTTCGGTTTCTACCCAAGATTGTATATTTTTTGATGGCAAAATTAGGGATTAACTATAAACATGTGTTTGTTCGATACTGACGCGGTTGCGAGAACAATGGCGGAACCCATGGGGGTGGGGGAGGGTCTGCAGGCTGCAAATCTTCTGTAGGGGGAAAATGCTCGTCTCATACAGACTTCTACAAGGGCGGAGAGAGAGAGGAGCTGGGCTCGAGGGAATGGGGTACTGGGAGGGCGAGATCCAGCAGGGAGCAAAGAGGAGGCCCCTCCATCGGCGCACAGACCCCAGGGTACTGCAAGTCCCCACTGCACCCAGGCACCACTCCGCCCTGTCCCCGGCCTTCTGGTCCTGTTCGTTTCCCCTCTTTGTCTCGTCCACAGCTCCTCATAGGGATCTCTCGTGTGCCAGCACCGTGCTGAGATCAGGAGACTGCCGTGGCAGGATAGGAGGTGGCTGCTCCCATGGCTGCCCTTCTCTGTGTGGCTAACAGCCAGTGGGCCACTTGGTTCATGAAGAGCAGGCTCATGGCAGTGATTACAGATGGGTGTCATATCAGAGGAAGAAAGGGCCCTGAGCCTGTGACTGTCCCAGGTGGTGGAGACCAGGGTCAGGGAAAGGTCTGAAGAGAAGGAACTGAGCAGAGTTTGATGGCTAAAAGGAGTTGACTAAGTGAGGGATGCTCAGAGAATCTTCCAGGCAGAGGCAGAGACCTGTGCAAAGGCCCGGGAGTAAAAGGACATAAAAATAAGGCCTGAGTAACCACATATGAAGAGTGAGGCTCAGGCTTAGAGCCCCAGAAAGACTCTGAAGGGTCTTAAGCCCAGCCAGGGAAGACAATCAGGTCTTCTGGAAACTTCTACCAGCAGAAATCAATGCTTGAAAAGAAGCGCGTTGGATGCTCTTCCGGGAGGGGGCGCCCCATGGAGGCGATGAAGCCGAGTGAAGGCAGGATAAGGAGTGTTGCTGATGGGATTGGAGGGAACCCGATGGGAACGTGGCAGGGAGCTGAGGAAGGGTGGAAGGCAGATGAGCTCGGGGTGTCAGCGGACAGCTTAGGCCCTTGGGCAGAAACCTGAGTCTCAATGTGTGACATCAGGGGCAGCCGTGCTGGGCGTCTGGGAGGATGGCTCACAGTGGGAGGATCAGAGCAAAGCAGACCCACCAAAGGCCCAGGACTGGAAGAGAACAGAGGTGCTGGGTGACAGAGGTGCTGGGTAGACGGCCTAGTCTGTAAGTGCTTGCCATACAAGTGTGTGGACTGAGCCCTAGCACTCATGTTAAAAACAGTAGTGATACAGCGGCATGCACCTGTAAACCGAGCCTTGTTTAGGGAGAGGCAATGTCCTAGCCACCCTGTATCAAAAGACAAGGTGGAAAGTGGTAGTGGAATATCTACCTGACATCCATCCCTGGTTTCCACAGTCAGATACTCACACACACGTGTGTGTGCGCACAATGCACACACACACACACACACACACGTGAGTGCATGCACACAATACACACACATACACACACATACACATGTGTGCATGCACACAATACACACACATACACATACACACATACAAACACACATACACACATATATGTGTGTGCATGCACACAATATACACATATACACATGTGTGTGCATGCACACAATGCACACACACACACTCACACACATACCACACATGCAAAAATACACACCACACAATACACACACGTGTACATACACACACATGTACATGCACACAATACACACACATACACATACACACACATACAAACACACATACACACATATATATGTGTGCATGCACACAATATACACACATACACATGTGTGTGCATGCACACAATGCACACACATACACGCACACACATGCAAACACACACACATACACGTGTGTGCTTGCACACAGTACACACACACACACCACACACACACACACACACACACACTGTACAGAGATAGAAAAAATGGAGAGGAGTCCTGAAAAGGAAGGGGGTGGGCAGGTGGAGGAGACCACCACAGCCATCTGAGTGAGCATCCAGTGTGTTAACTGAGTTCTTTGAAGCTGGGCATGAGTGTAGAAGCTGTGAGCAACGAAGGCTACAGGCAATGGGGAGGGCGGCCCCTAAAGAAGTGTGGCAGCCGGGCAGTGCTGGTGCACACCTTCAATCCCAGCACCCAGAAGGCAGAGGCAAGGGGATCTCTGAGTTTGAGGCCAGCCTGGTCGACAAAGCTAGTTTCAGGACATCCAGGACTATTGCACAGAGAAACCCTGGCTCAAACTCCCCCCTCCCCACATACACACAAATAAATGAAAGCAAAAAAAAAAAGAAAAGAAAAAAGAAAGAAAGAAAAAAAAGAAAGAAAAAAGGAAAGAGGAAGGAAGGAAGGAAGGAAGGAAGGAAGGAAGGAAGGAAGGAAAAGAAGTGTGGGCGTTGGTGGCACATGCCTTTAGTCCCAGCACTTGGGAGGCAGAGGCAGGCAGATCTCAGTGAGTTTGAGTCCAGCTTGGTCTATGAGAGCTAGTTCCAGGACAGGTTCCAAAGCTACACAGAGAAACCCTGTCTCGAAAAACAAAAACAAAAAGGAAGGAAGGAAGGAAGGAAGGAAGGAAGGAAGGAAGGAAGGAAGGAAGGAAGGAAGGAAGGAAGGAGAGGCTGTAATGGATGTGTCGTCTAGCTGTGCCAGGTAACAAATGATGTTACCTTACTGACTTGAAACAGCGGTGTGTGTTAGGCTTGACTGGGCTTCTGGAGGATCTCTGCAGTCCAACTTGGCACACCCACATGCTGACAGTGGGTGGGAGCCATCGGTGGAGCCCCTTGAGATTGTCCCCTCCGTGTGGCTCCTTGAGCTTCCTCACAACATGGCCACCAGGAGTGGAGACCCAGCACTGCTGTCAGACATTCTCCGGATGCATTGCTTACGGAGCTTCTGTTTACATCACGCTTACAGTTGCTAATGCCTCATGGGCTATTCCCTGACCAAGCCCAGGGTTAGTGTGGAAGGTATTGCACTTGGCAGTGAAGTGGGGGTGCCTATCCATAGCATGCCACAGGGAAGACAGGATAAGCACCAGAGGGGGTTGCAAGGTTGCTAGAATGTGTTTTGAAGATGCCAATGACTTGCTCACATGTCAAGAACAGAAAATGTCAGTAGAGAAGGTGAGGCGGAAGGAAGTCTGAAAGGAGGTTGAGGTGAAACCCAGAGAACCATACTGAGCTCTTACCGCATCCCATGCTCCATTCACAGCCCATCATACAGGCAGCAGGGGGACCCTTGGGCTGAGGTCCCTGCAAGAACTCTCCTGTTGTGCCTAACCTCCAAGTTGTTGCCCCAAAACACAGCAGCTGATCCTTTCCAAGCACAAACGTGATGATGTTTGTCAAATGTGCTCTGTCCCACCACCCACTCCTTCACGTGCCTGGTTTGTGGTCACTCCTTGCTGTGATAAAATACTTGAAGGAAACGAGGTTAGGAAGGACTTGGCTTGCACTACCATGGTACAGACCACCATGGCAACAGGAGCTGAGGCCACTGGCCACTTAGAATCTGTGAGTTAAGAAGCAGAGAGCACTAAGTGGGCATGCTCAGCTCACTTTTTGCTTTTTATAGATCCTGAGATCCCAACCTAAGGATGAACCCAGGGACAGATGTTAGATCCCAACTCAAGGATGAACCTAGGGATGGGTTCATCTCTATTAATCTAATCTAGATAATCTCTCATAGCGTGCAGAGACTAACCTAACCTAGATGATTCGTCACAGGCAGGACCAGAGACGTGTCTCCTCGGTGATCTGAGATCCTAAAAATTGATAGTCAATATTAGCCATCATGGGCCCTGACCCCCTAGACCTTAACATTCATTCTTATTTGGAAATAGAGTTGTTGCAGATGTGACTAAGGTGAGGGCACACTGGTGTAGTCTGGGCTCAAATGTGCATGGCTGAATCCTTAGAGAAGGGAGAGATTTAGACACGGGGGCATGCATGTGAAGGGTGTTGTCTACAGACAGAGATGGGTAGGAAGGCTCAGTGATAGAGGCTGAGTATAAGGCCCTAGGTCCCTTTCCTAGCACTGAAGACCAAGAGAGGGGAGGGAAGGCAGGGCTGGTACTTATTTGGGAGACTGCTTGCCTAACATACGTGAAGCCCTGGGTTTAATCCTGAGCACTGGATGAACCAGCAGTGTTGTGCATATCTGTAATCCCAGTACTCAGTGGAAATAAGAGTATTAGAAAGTAAAGGTTATTCTGAACTATATAGCAAGTATGAGGCCAGCTTAGGCTGTATGGGAATTTGTATTTTAGAAAGAGAAATGGCAGGGCTGGAGAGATAGTTCAGTGGTTAAGAGCACTGTCTGCTCTTCCAGAGGACCAGGTTCAATTCCCAGCACCCACATGGCAGCTCACAATGGTCTGTAACTCCAGGATCCAACACCCTCATGCAGACACATACAGGCAAAACTCCAATGAGATAAAAATAAATACATTTTTAAAAATACAATGGTGATGGAGAAGAAAAGATGGAGGCAGACGCCAGGACATGGAGCTAATGCTTCTACAAGCCTAAGAATACCAAAGCTTGGCAACAAATCCCCAGAAACTTGGGAGCAGGCAGGGGACAAACTCTCCTCAGCGCGGGAAGGAAGCAGCCCTGCCCACACCTGGCTCTCAGATTTCTGACCTGCAGTACTGTAGGATAATCAATTCCTGCAGTTCGGGCGCGGAGTCTGTGGAGCTCCATCTCTGCAGCTCCAGGAAGCTGAGTCCCTGGAGAAGAAAGAGTTCAGGAGGCGGGCAGGAAGGCAGAAGCTCAGGCAGAGATGGCTTCCAGCAGGAAGGGGACCTTCCTACAAGACAGGCTCTGTAGACACAGCGTGAAGAGATAAGCATGGTTTTCTTCTAAGAAGAGACACAGAGCTGCTCATCCCCAAAAGCGATGAGAGAAGGTAGAGTGATGATAGATCAGTTAGCTGTTGCTGGGTTGGAAGCCCTTCCCCGTTGCAAAACTTAGTGGCTTCTATCACAGCTGTAGCCCCTGGCTCGAAGTCCATGAGCAGCCTGTTCCTATTCGCGATTGGTGGGTTGGCCATGGCTGGCTCATCCTCTGTGACGTCACAGACCTCCCAGACTCCACGAGATTAGAGCAATCCTGTCCCCAGTGACAGGGGCTGAGAACTAGAGGACATTAGTTCTGGCACATTCTACTGGCAGAGGCAGAAGGGAATACAAAGCACATAAGGAGACTTTTCACCATCAGTCATGTGACGAGGCTTGGAGTCACCATCACTGCAAAGGGTGGGGGAAAAGGTAGTCAGGAACTCCAAACTGCACTGCCCCTGCCCACTTCAGAGACCCTAGTGTCCCGGGGGGAGGCCAGGCACGGGGTCCTTTAACTCGGGTTCTCTGGCTCCAAGGAAATGTGGGTGCAGAAAGCGCTCGTATGACCTCTGATGAACTGTCCCATACTTGTGATGGGACTACAGCAGCCGCTCAGCTAATGTCTCATGCACCTCCCTACTGGCTGTGTCCTTGTTGGTGAAATGAAATCCAGGAGTTCTAATCCAAAAAGCAGGGAAACGGCAGTGTTTGTAGGGTTGCGAAAGGCCAACTTGGAGGCCTTCTGTAACTATTTCTCCACTTGGAGTCCTTGGTCATATCCTATTCCGTATATACACGAGACATACGTGACATTGTCTCCAGGTCTCAGAACCTCCAAATGCCTCAAAGCCTGAACCAGCAACACTCATATTTGATACAAGGTGCTTGGGACTGAACTGCTGCCGCCACGGAGAAGCCGACTGCGGCCCACCAGCTGCGGTGACCGGAAATGGTGCCTCATGTGAGAGTTTCCTGTAGGAATGAGTGCTGGGGCGATGGGGCGATGGCTCGGTCAGTAGTGTTGACTATACATGCACACGTGAACATGGTCATACGTGGCAGCACACACCTGTATGCCAGCACTGTGCGGGTGAACACAGGAAGCTTCTATTGGAGCCTGGCAAGCACAGGCGGAGATGGAGGAAGCTGGCCTCGGACTGGCACAAAGGCTGCCCTGAGGAAGGGCCCTTTACTTGGTTTCCACTTGGCCACAGTGTTTGGGACCCGAAAGAAGAGTGTCAGGGTCCAAACATTGTTATCTCTCTGCCCTTCCCCTCCGGCCTCCAAAGCAGGCCTGACTGGAGACATGTCAGCCCTTCCTAGAATAAGCCGCAGAAAGTGTTGGGACGAGGAAGTTCAGCAGCTAAGTCTCACTGGTAGAGAGCCATTGACACTGCATTTGACCCTGTCCTTGACTGCTGCTGTTTCCTGATAATGCTACCATCCAGCATGGCTGGCCCTGCCCAAGACAGAGAAGGGGGTGATGGAGGGGGTGATGGAGGGGGTGGAGGGGTGATGGAGGGGGTGCTGGAGGGGGTGATGGAGGGGGTGATGGAGGGGGTGATGGAGGGGGTGATGGAGGGGGTGATGGAGGGGGTGATGGAGGGGGTGATGGAGGGGGTGATGGAGGGGGTGATGGAGGGGGCTTCCACACTCATTCTCCCTCTGACAATTCTGCTCCCAGGCCTAACATCCAAGGACATCCTGCCTGACTCAGAGCCACAGGTATGTTAAGGGATAGAATAGGGGGTCAAGACAGTCTTGTCACCACTGGAAAATCAGGCATGGGCTGTGGTAGGCACACCCAAAAGCTCACAGGGACAGCAGGCTGCATGGCTCCCAGCCACACAAATTGGCCTTGAAAACCTACAGTATAGTGGGAAAGGAATGCCTCATAGCAAGGCAGTGTGATGACATCATGATCCAACCACCTAAATGAAAAGCTCACTTCAGTCATTCATTTCATTAGAAACTATAGTTAGAGGGCCTGTGTGTGCCAGGCACAGTCCCAGATTTCCAAAGAATAACTAACACATTTTACATGTGGTGCGAAAGCTCAGCCATTCAACCCATCAGAACAGAGGTCGGGGAGAGGAAAAGTGACAGCTATGGTGTGGCTAGTTCTTACTCGAGGTCACCGGCATGCTTAGAAGCCACATGTGAAGGGCAGGCATCAGCTCTCTGAGCACTTCAGTCCAAAGTCCTCTGGGCAGCCTTTGGAGGGGGCAGGAGGCCTCTTACAGAGAAGCTGGTTTCCTAGCATATTACATACAGCTCAGGGAGTGAATGTCAGCGCTGAACCTTCCCCCTGTAGGGGGCAACCTTGAGCAGCACAGAACCTGCAGAAATGTGCATGACTGCACTGCGTCCTGGGCAACCCAACGGTGGCACACCCAGGTAGCCGCAGAGTGAGACTCACCCTGTGGTCTCCTCCCAGGGCTCTAGAACACTTACTGGGTACCCACAGTGTCTGGGTTGCTGTGGGAAACAGAGAAACAGACACGTGGTCAGTGATGACAGGGACATTAATGTGGGGAAAAAAGGAAGAGCAGCACAGAGGCCTTGCTGGGAGTCTATTTGACCAATAGGCAGAGAGCAAAGTGTCAATGACAAGGTGGGCCAGGGGCAGCCACTGTCAAGAGGGCGGCTGTGAAGCCCCATCAGATACACAGCCTGTGTCACCCTTAGCAGAAAGCCACACTCCAAGCTGCCAGCCAGCCCTGCCTAGTCTCCTCTTACTCCTGCTGGGAAGCAGCGCTCTTGATTGGGCACCAAATGAACCAACTGGCCTGGACTGGTTGTAGTGGTGTTTTCAGGTGAGGAGGAAGGACTAAGGTTGTCCAAAGAGTTAATCCAAGCTCACCCCCAGCTCCAGACACACGTGCAGGAAGGGCACATGCTGACTGGGTCACCCAGGCATGTGTATTGGAACTGTGGTCGTGGCAGAGGGTCTTCATAGAGTATGGAAATCATTCCTTAATCCAATGAAGAACAAGGAGCCAGCCCAACAGGAAGGGGCCACTGAGATATCTCTATAACGTGCTCTCTGAGGGCCTGAGCGTGGGACTCAGGACTCAGGTGAAAATGAGGTGGGCTGCAGGGGTGGTGATGCACATTTGTAATCCCAGACCTGGAGAGGTGGTGGCACAAGGATTCCCATCTTCCTGTCAGCCAGAGAGACCCTGGTGTCGTTTTCATTGTTGTTTCTCTTTTTTTAAGACAAAACAAAGGAGAAGAAGTGGGCTGGTGAGTGGCCCCCGCAGCATTTGCCGAGGATCCGGATTTGGTTGTCAGCCCCACATCAGGTGGCTCACGACCACCTGTAACTCCAGGTTCCTGGATTACAATGCTACCTGTGACCACCAAAGGCACCTGCGCACATTCAGCACACACAAACCCACCCAGACACATACACATACACAAATAAATAAACGTACTTTTTAAAAGGTAACGCCGAGGTTGCCTTCTGGTCTACACATATACACACCACACACACACACACACACACACACACACACACACACACACAATGCACGCACACACACACACAAAAAGAGGAGGAAAAAGCTAGGTAATAGGCAGGAGCACGATGGTGTCAAGGTTCACTTTCGTGCCCACCTCCCTGCGGAGACAGGGGTGTCCTTAGCATTTTCCTGCTATTGTGAACCTTACTAAGTCCGCCTCATGAGGCCAGGACTTGGGCTGCCTGAAATCTGATCTGAGAGCACTACTTTTCCATCAGCCCCTTCTCTGAGACCTTGGAAGTGACTGCCACCAATCTGGAGTAAATGACAATGTGAAGGAAGCTGGAGACCCAAATGCCTAGGCCACAGGTTCTGCAGGGCCCTAAAGGGGTGTGTCAGGGCCACCCAGCAAAAGCACGCCATATAGCTCAGATGTGAGCTGTGCTCTATGCTGCCAACCACTCTCTGATGCCATAAACACCCCAGCCTTGGCAGAGACGCTCCCGCTCCTGGTCTCTACAGCCTAAATAATACACCTTTAATAGAAAGAAACACACAGCCCCATTTATACAGAGTGTAAAATAGATTAAAATAGTTTTAAATGCATGAGTCACTCATGGAGACTTTAAAAAAAAAATCACAAACAGCACTTTGTGATGAGGAGAGCCATGAACCGAGACTTGTCCAGCGGGGGACCCTAGAGGATTAGGACCTGTCCATGTGTGGGATGCCTACTGCACACACCTGTGCTTATCTAGGGGTGGGCACTGAGCTCAGCCTGTGCCCGCAGGATTAGTGACAGAGGGAGTATACCCTACTTTGATCAGCATCACGGATACCTCAGGACCAGGAGGTGACTCTATGCATTAGGCATTGGAGGGTGCAGCAATAATGCTGAAGATGTCACCTGGAGTGCAGCCTTGTCATTTACTAAGTGGCACTAAAGGCTGGAGGCACACATGTGGTAAAGTAGTCCAGGAGTCATCCTGCCTCTTGTGACGGGAAGCTCGTGACAGATGCTGGGGGAACAGGCCCTCTTTATCCATGCCAGCTGCCCCCAGAAGGGCTCCCAGGACCTGCTTCCCAGAGTGTCCTGTGGATCAGAGCCCCCAGCTTATCCCTGCTTCCAAGACTCGGTGTACCTTCTCGTGTGCCCCTGACTTGTGCCCTCCTGACTGGAAACTGCTTGCTGAGTGTCACCCCACACTGTGACAGGTAGCTGGGGGCCTTCTGCTCCCCGGGCTCATTCCCACCCCCACACAGCTCAGCCAGCCCTCAGCATGCTCCCCTTCACGTCTCTGTCCTAGACTGCTGCAGCCCTCCCCACAACTCCTGCGGGGGGGGGGGGTCTCCATCCACCCCTATGTGCAGAAAGGGGGCTCCCAGACCTCCATCAGACCTTCCTGAAGAAGAAAGCCAAGGCCTGGCTGAGCCTCCTGGCTTCTAGCCGAACAGCCTAGGAATCTTAAGTCTGCTGCTCCTTCCATCCCTCCTCTTCCTTTCATCTTCTCTGCCCCTTGGTGGTGCTGTCAAATTCATCACATGCCCTCCTAGCCTGCGCCCTTTTCTCGGAAGCTCATACTGCATTCTCTCTTTACTCATTCGCTCACTGTCCGTCCCTACCTGCAGGTACTCATCCGTGTTCATAGAGCCATTAACAAGTGAAGCCCAGGGCTGGGGTTTGGCTCAGTTGGTAGAATGTTTGGCTAGGACGCAAGAAGTCCGGTTCAATTCCTAGTACAACATAAACCAAGTATAGGGGTGGATGCCTAGAACAATTTCAGTACTTAGCATGCAAAGGCAGGAGGAGCCCGAGCTTAAAGCCATCTTCAGCCTCATAGAGAGTTCGAGACCAAGGGCTGGAGAGGTGGCTCAGTGGTTAGGAACACTGGCTGCTTTTCCAGAGGACCCAAGATCCAGCTTCCAGCACGCACTTGGCAGCTCATGACCCTTTGTAACTGCAGTTCCAGGGGATCTGAGACCCTCTCCTGGCCTCCACAGGTGCTGCATGACATGGTGCACAGAAATGCAGTCAAAACACCCACTCATATCTAATAAAAATAAAATAAATAATCCTTGTTTTTAAAAAATCACTCTGTGTGGTTTCATGGTTTTAATAGCATTCACATTGTACAGTCACATCACCACCTCCTGATATCACATCGTCAGGACCAAATCTCCCTGAGATCACGTCCTCAGTACCAAATATCTGTGCCCGCTGAACACAGTGCCTAGAGGAAGTACACTCACCATGCCCTGTGTCAACACCAAATGTTTGTCAATTCCATGCTGCAGGAACTGCCACAGCCATCTGCCTTGGCCCCACGTTGCAGGGCCAATCTGTCGTAACCCAGCCTCTTGGGGCTTCAGTCAGAGCCAGCGGACTTGCCGGGTTCATACCTGAGGCAGGGAGTGTGAGAAATGTCAGGTAAAACAGCTAAGAGAAAGACAGAGGCACAGGATAGAGGCAGAAGCAATTCAGTGAATACTGGATGCCCCAAGTTTATTCTTCGCCATTCTTAATACCCCAACCAAAAAAGGGAACGTGGCAGAAGACTTTGTTATCATGTACACGGGACAAACAGATTTTCTTCCTTAATTCTCCAAGCATTTGGTAACCACGCCTTAGACTCAGCTTCTCATTATCTGGCCTTGAGGGTCAAGAGTAACCACACCTCAGACCAAATCTGTTGTTATTTAGATAAGACACTTAATACCAAGATGAAGCATCCTGCAGTAGCCGCGCCTTAGACCTTTAGGTTTTAACAACTAACTAAGGACAGTTTTGAACTCTCTGACCTTGAGCCAAGATGAAGCAGAGTCATCTTCATGGGCCCCGACAAGGAACAAGGGTCAAGACCTGCTCAGGAGCCACTGTGAGCTGCTTCTCAATGCGTGGGACCTGCTGGGGCCAGAGGTGGGGTCTTGTGTACGTGGGCCACCACTTACATCCACATCAATGGAGGCAGAAAAGCTCTATGGGTTTTATAAGGGGCAAGTAGCTCATTGGTCAAAGGGCATCTGTTTCCTACCCACTGCTCCATCCAGCCTCATCATCTGCCCAATCTCAAGAAGTCTCAACTGGTCTTGAGGATATTCTTAAGGATTATAGGCAAGAAAGGGGAAGAAGCAGTCACCCTAAGCTGTGTATTCTACCTCCTGTCTCTCCTAGGGGTCTTCTGCTCATGAGTCCCATGGAAACTGTCCTACGATAGGCTCTTTTTGCTGACATTTTTGTTGTTTTCTAAAGCAATACACCCCCCCCTTTTTTTTTTAGCATATGCCATGGTTTCCTTGCTTTCAAGGCTGGATAACATTCAAACATAAGTACACACCACATTTTGTTGTCAGTAATGGGCCTGTCTGTGGGGGAATTATCTGGATTGTTCATTGATGTAGGTGTGGGGGAATTATCTGGATTGTTCATTGATGTAGGAGAGCCTGACCACTATGGGCAGTGCCATTCCTTACACAGCCAGTCCTGGGATAAATAAGGACATTAGCTAAGCATGAGTGAGTGAGCCAGCAAGCAGCATTCCTTCATGGCTTCCGCCCTGACTTCCCTCATTAACGCACTATGGCTTGAGAAGAATGTACATACATCCTTTCTCCCCTAAACTGCTTTCAGTCAGTGTGCCATCACAGCAACAGAGAGAAAACTAGAGCACTGGGCATAGAAGTTATCTTGTTTGTTTTGCTTGCTTTTCAAGACAGAGTTTCTCTGTGTAGCCCTGGCTGTCCTGGAACTCTCTCCCTGTAGACCAGGCTGGCCTCTGCTTTCCTTGTGCTGGGATTAAAGGTGTGCTCCACAATCACCTCCCTGGTTACTCTTTGTGTTGCCATGACCAAAATACCTGCACCCCCCCCCACAAAAAAAAGAAAGAAAGAAAAAACAAGAAAAGAAAAGGCAACATGAGTGGGAAGGGCTTGTTTTGGCTCCATTTGAGAGCATGGTCCATACAGAGGAGGAGTCATGGTGTCAGAGATGAAGGCATCCACAGTCAGGAAGCAGAGACAGGCAATGCTGTCCTCAGCTTGCTTTCTCCATTTCACTCATCCCAGAATCCCAGACTGTGAATGTCATGGTGGATCTTCGCCCTCATCAGTTAACCCATCCTAAAAACTCCACCCTCAGAAGTTCATCTTCTCTTCTTCCTTCCCTCCCCTTTCTTCTCTTTTTCTTTCTCCTACATCTCTGTGCTCTCCCCCCTCTCTTCAGGCAGGCAGAGGCCAGCCGCGCGCGGATGCACGCATGCACACACACACACACACACACACACACACACACACACACCACCTGCCCCTTCCCCCCAGCAGTGCCCCCTCAACCGCCTAATGCATTTCGCATGGCCAGTCAGTCAAACACCCTCCTAATGTCCTTAAAGCACGCAGAAAATTGCAACCTTATGAAAAAGAAAGTACATGAACATGCATGCTCTCTCTCTCCCTCTCTCTCTCTCTCTCTCTCTCTCTCTCTCTCTCTCTCTCTCTCTCTCTCTCACACACACACACACACACACACACACACACACACACACACTGCCTGGCTGAGGAGGAGCTGCACTGGGCTCAGAGTGTAATAGAGCAATAGGAAACGCAGCTGGGGCCCCAAGCCTGCCTCCTGGAGGCCACCTTCCTTGCAGCTCCTGGGTCGACCTGGCCTTTCCCTCTCTTCCCCACTTGTGCTTGTTATTTCTTTCACACCTTTAGAGCAAGAAACAGCCTCAGTACCTTCGCACCTGCTCTGATCCTGGTCTTCCCCCAGGGCTATCTAGCACAGACACTTCCTTCTTGTCAATGAGGCCCCAGCTTCAGAATCTTCTTGATCACCAGGACTGAAGAGCCACCCACTCTAGGTCTATCGCCTCCTTAGCTTTTTTCTTCTCTCTTCTTCCTTTCTCTTTCTTCTTCTTCTTCTTCTTCTTCTTCTTCTTCTTCTTCTTCTTCTTCTTCTTCTTCTTCTTCTTCTGCTTCCTCCTCTGTCTCTCTCTGTCTCTCTGTCTCTCTGTCTCTCTGTCTCTCTGTCTCTCTGTCTCTCTCTCTCTCTCTCTCTCTCTCTCTCTCTCTCTCTCTCTCTCTCTCTCTCTCTCGTTGTTTTGTTTTTATTTGTTTTGTAGTCCTGGATGTCCTGGAACTCATTATGTAGACCAGTCTGGCCTAGGACTCACAGAGATCTGTCAGCCTCTGCTTCCTAAGAGTATTAAAGGTGTGTGTCACTATGCCCAGCACACCTGCTTAATTTTCAGCGGACCTCTGTCACTCCATGCAGCCAACTCTGGTTTTAATTGTGGCTTCATTACCCTCTGTCTAGCCTGTTCCCGCTGGCAGTGGAAGCTGAGGGTTGTGGGCACTGTGCCTAGCATAATGTTTGTTCACAGCAGGTGCTTAGTACTTACTGAACAGACACTAAGATTTGTCATGGGTGGGTCAAGGCACTGGAGACCCTAAGGCATCTGACACACCCCAAACTAGACTTCTAGGCTGCTAGTCAAGCTGTGGTGACTCCCTGAGACAAGTCGCATCCAAATCCCACTCTCGGTGTCTTTGTGCTCCTTGCCTAACATCCCTGAACTTTCTGTTCATCTTCCAAATGAAGCACCGCTCTTGCTTGCCTGCTGATAAGCAGGGGACACATCCGGATGGAAGCAGCCTGTGTCCCCAGCACTGGGAGCTACCTGCCATAGTTCAGCAGGTTCTTTGGGTTTCTTCTCACTGTTTAGTTTGCTTGCTTGCTTGCTTGTTTTTTGAGATAGGGTTTCTCTGTGAAACAGCCCTGGGTATCCTGGCACTCACTCTGTGGACCAGGCTGGCCTTGAACACACAGAGATACAGCTGCTCTACTTCTAGAATGTTGGGATTGAAGGTGTGCACCACACCTCCTGGCTGAATGCTGGTTGGAAGGAGGAAGAGAAAATGGAGGAGCCAGTTCAATCAGGACACTGCCTTTCCCATAAACATGAAGATCTGACTATAATCCCAAGCATTCTTGAACAAAAGCCTAGTGGTGCATGCTTGTAATCCCAGAGTTGGGGAGAAGGAACAGAGAATCCCTGAGACTCACAGGCTAGACTGTCCAGCCTAATTGGTGAGTCTCAGATTTCGATGACTCTGCCTCAAAACACAAGGAGAGTGGACAGTGGTGGTGCAATCCATTAATCCCAGCACTCAGAAGGCAGAGACAGGCAGATCTCTGTGAATTCGAGCCCAGCCTGGTCTACAGAGCAAGTTCCAGGATAGGTTCTAAAATTCCACAGAGAAATCCTGTCTTGTAAAAGAAAACAAACAAACAAACAAAAAACAAGGAGAACAGCTCTTGAAGAATGATACCTGAGGCTGACCTCTGGCCTTCACACACATGCACACATATATGTGTGCATACTTGCACATATGTACATATGCACACATACATAAATATTCTGAAAGGAGGAAAGGAAGCAGGGCTGACCACGTAGAGGGTTTGAGGTGCAATGATGTCACATGATCACTTCCTGAAGCGCTAGGGGGGATAAAATGTCAACATTGCCAATGAAGCTGCAGCCCATCGCTTTCCCACCACCTGGGAATTTTACTCTCTGCTTACTCAAGGGTTTCTTCCAGCATCGTTAGGACATAGATTTTTATTACAAATCATTCTTGGGTTTACATTTGAAAAGTAACAGAGGAGCCTGGGAATGTTACTCAGTGGGAGAGCAATTGTTCAGCATCCAGGAGGCATGGACTTGCCCGGCACATCACACACACACACACACACACACACACACACACACACACTCACTCACACATACACACTCACACCACACACATACTCACACATATGCACACATTCATACACACACACTCACACACACACACTCTCTCACACACACTCACACACTCACACCACACATACTCACACATATGCACACATTCATACAAACACACACTCTCTTTCTCTCACACACACATATACACACACATTCATAACACACACATACACACTCTCTCTCTCACACACACACACTCTCTCTCTCACACACACACACACATTCACACACCACACATACGCATATATATGCACACATTCACACACACACACACACACACACACACACACCTAAAATCTTAAGAGAGGGGAGAGAGGCTCATCAGCTAAAACGTTGCTCTCCTGGGTTCCCTCTGGTGCCCTTGGCCCTTTTCCATACTAGTTTAGCTTTTCTGCCTCTTGGCTAAGGCAATCTTGACTCCCTCAGATCTGCTGCACATGGTCCCTGTCCTGGGCTGGGTGATGACCCCTAGCCAAGAGACACCACAATCAATTCTGACCTCCCAAGAGAAGGCCCCACCTGTCACAAGAACCTGGAGGTTGTTGTGGGGGAGCTGGGGGCCTTTGAAGTCTTACATGTGGGCTCCCTTTCTCAAGTAGGAAGTACCCAAGAGGGAAAGCCTTGCCCTTGACAAGGTCAAGTGCCAGCCCGGGGCCCACCTACCGCCCCTCAGGGTGTTAGGAGCCCAGGGTGAGTGAGGTGTCCTGGCTCCTTCACTTGCTTCCTATAGGCCAGGCAGATCTGAGATTCCCATGAGTTGGCTTCCCAGGAGCTCTTGGCCTGGACAGGATTTAGCAGTAGGCTTGTCTCCTGAGTTTCTTCTCCCTTGCTGGCCCTAGGTCGGGTTTCCCAGGATGTAGAAACAAAATAAGAGCGTGAAACGAAACCAGGCAGCGGGACTCTGATAAACAGAGGATGCATCCGATTTCTTCTGGGACCCTCGAGTTGCCAGGACATAGCAAACCAGAGACCAAGCCTTTCAGCCACCAGCAGCTGGGTCGGTTCTGGTCCTCGGTTTCCCCAAAGGGGCTCAGAGTGGCGACCTCTCATTTCAGGAGACCTTAAACTCGGTCGTGATTAACCAGACCGGGGCGTGTGGTTCTTTCTTCCACTTTGTAAGTTCCCACCAACGACTCTTCAAGAGATCAAGAGCAAGGAAGTGAAGACAGCGACCTTTATTATTTGTTTGGGGAACGTGGGGTACCGGCTCGCGGCCCGAGACCACGCTGGCTGTGACCGGGGCTGTGAGCGCGGCCAGCCGCAGGGCAGAGGCTCCGAGGCCAAGTAGGAATCCCAGTTCTCGGCGAACGAACGGCCTTCACTAAGCCCCAAAGGCAGCTTTCCCAGCAGGGAGCCCGACTGCCGGCGCGGGGACGTAGATCTCAGGACCCGCGGAAGCGCCTGTGCCGAGCTCTGCCATCAACTTGTCCTGGATTCCCGCTCACTGCTCATCCGCCACCAACTCGGAGCGGAAAGCGCAACCGGAGAGCGTCCGCTAGCGCAGCGGGCGCCGGGTTTCCAGCGCTCCTATCGTGGGCTGCTCTTCCTTCCCCCGGGTCCCTCAGGTCCTCGCTGCCCCAGGCCCACCGCCGGGGCACCAGAGCCTGCTCCCCCCCCCCCCGCAGCCCTCGGCTGAGGCTCCGCAAAGCACCGCCGGGAACACGGCCGCCCGCGACGTCTCTGAGGTTTGTTTCCCAGGACCTTGGGGGCCAAAAAGAGACTTGTGTGGCAAGGGTCCAGGAGAAATGAAAGGGGACCTTCCCTTCCCCCAAATCGCCCGCCTGGAGTGAGGGGCGTGGTTGATGGAGGCAGGGAGGGGGCCTCAGCCCTGGGGGCCTAAGCTAGTGGCACACAGCCTGTGACTTAGGGCTCCGGTGGTTAAATGGAGATTGCTACTCCGGGAGCCACCTGCCTGGAAGTTTCCATGAGTCTCAGGTACTCTCTTGAAGCGGATTTGCCCGTGAAAGGAAAGGCATTCCTTTCTCCCTTCCCTGGCTGGGTGACTTGTTTGTATTACCTGATCCTGATCTATGCCAGAAGCTCCACCGCGCAGACACCAACAAAACCACCTCATTCTGCACCAGGATAAAGAACCACCTTTTGAGACCCTGTTTGTCTCCAATGCCCCACTGATAACTGGAGTCAGGGTCCCCATCTGTGCCCGAAGGACTTGGCACTCTGAAATACCGGCCCTTGTGCTGTGTGTCCAGTAACAATGCTGGGGCACGCCAGTAAGGGGCTGCCGGGGGAAGGCTTAGATACACTTAGCAAGTAATTTCCGTGAGATTGGGTCCTTCAAATTTAGAAAACGAGGGGGTCCTATGGAAACCTGTTAAGTTAGAAGCCTCTGTATTCCTCTGCGAGCACCCCAGTGGGTTCTACCTTTTCACAATTTGGCATAGTTGATTGACAAAAAGCTGGAATCCGAACTCAGACCTTTTCTTTGAACTGCTAGGATTAGTCTAAATGACTACTAGGGCCTGTTGCAAGAACATTTCGTAATAGCACTCACTGCTAGGCTGCGCTGACCTGGGGGTAACTTCAGGGGCCGGAAGGAATTAGAGGGATGCAGACAGTCCTCTCTCTCTGTCTCTCTCTGTCTTTCTCTCTCTCTCTGTCTCTCTCTCGTCTCTCTGTCTCTGTCTCTGTGTGTGTGTGTGTGTGTGTGTGTGTGTGAGAGAGAGAGAGAGAGAGAGAGAGAGAGAGAGAGAGAGAGAGAGAGAGAGAGAGAGGTTCCTTCCAAGCAGCCAGGGTTGCAGTCTTTTCTTCTTTCACAACCGTTGGCAAGGCTGAATTAAAACCAGAGAAGACAATCTCTCAAAGACTACCTAGCATGACTGGGGGCTGAAGAAAATCTCTTGCAAAGCCTTCACAAATGTCGGTTCTAGTTTCTCCAGCCCCTGAGGCTGGAAATCCCTGGGAGAAATTCAAACTGGGTTCTAGGAAGGGACCACCTAGTCAGAAATGCAAAGCCTGGAGCTGGAGGAGCAACCCAGCAGTTAAGATCGTGAATACTGTTCTTGCAGAAGACCCCAGTCCTGCTTCCCAGCACCCATATCCCTTGGCTTACAATGCCCCAACTCCAGCTCCAAGGGAATCTGACACCTCTGGCTGTCCTTGACCTGCAACTTTGCTCAGGTGCTCAGACCACATCTCCAACCACACAGAGAGAGACACACAGACACTTGAAAATACAAAATTTTGAAAATAAAAAGGAGTCACCAACAAGGGTGACTGTCATATTCTTAAACTTGCCATGCATGGTATGAATTTTTTAATGCCAGCATTTGGTAGGCAGATGCAGGTAAGTCTCTGTGAGTTCAAGGCCAGCCTAGTCAACATAGCAAGTTCCAGGATGGTGAGGGTACAGTGTGAGACCCTGTTTTAAAACAGCCAGCTACCACCAAAACAAAAAACAAGACCTATCAGGATTTGGAACCCTGAGACAGCCTGGCTTTGCATACTAGTGTGTCTGGAACTGCATGATCGAGTTGTGTCACCTTTCTGAGATTTAGCTACATTCCCATTCACCATGACCCCCAACCATAGAGACCTCCCCTCCCCAAGGACAAACCACTGAAACTTTTTTTTTTTTTTTTTTTTTTTTGGTTGGGAGAGGCACCAGTGGGCATCCCCTGCCAAGTTATACCCCCAATAGGACTGCCTAAGACACACTGAACTTCCCATTCACCTCAAAAGAGCTGGCCAGGAACATGTAAGGACCACAGAGGTCAAGTCCCAGGAGACCTAATCAACAGCTTAACTGGCTCTGGACTCCAGGACACTTCAGGACTGGTGGCCTACTGCTATCACTGATGGTGACCCCCCCCCCACACACACACACGCAGAGCTGGGAAGAAGAGTCCATCCTGGTCCCTCACACCCAGTGTTTATTCCGAAGTAACCTAACTGCTGCAGTACTTGGGACTCCATTGAGGGGAGAAAGTTCCAATTTCGAGTGCCCTCCCTACCTCACCACCCCTCCATCCTTCGCAGACCCCTCCATCCCTCGCGGACTGGAAGCCCACCATCAAGCCCCCCGCTGTGTCATAAAATATTTTATTGGAAAAAAAAGTCACCATCTCTTCTCTAGAGGAGGGTAGAAACCCCAGCGACATCGGGACCAGGCATCAGCTGACTTGCCAGGTCTTCCAGGAGCCAACTCTGCAGGACAGGACCGTAGAGGCCTGCACCTCGAGGCTCGGTCCCCAAGGCGCGGAAGCGGGTGTGTGCCTGCCGGTGTCGGGGCCCAGAGGGCCGACTGGAGGCCGGGGAAAGGTGTGGGAAAGGAGCGGGGCGTGAATGCGCGTGGAGCGCCAGGCACCGCGGAGCTCGGAGAAAGACCAGAAGCTTCCATCACACGGGACGCGATTCTCCCAGACTGGGGGCAGAGACAGGGGTCACTGAGACCTGGGCTTGGCTTCCAGGCTTGTGTCTTTCCTTGTTTGGCCCCTAATTGTCCACATTCAAAATAGTAATGAAATGTTTAGAAAGCAAACGGCATGGGCACGGAAGGGCCAGCTCCTGGGTCCCCCGCTGATGGCGCACCCCGGGGAAGCTCAGTCCTCGCAGTTCCGGTCGCTGGGCTCGCCTGGCATCTCTGCTGGCTTCTCTGCCTCCTTGGCACGCTCCTGCTCCGTGAGCTGCTCGCTGGTGGGGATGGAGTTCTTCTTGGGCCGCCCCTTGGGCTTGGTAGGGGACTCCAGGCCTCCACCCTGCAGAACCTGTCCCGAGAATGAACAGTACTAGGGTGAGGTGCGAATCAGACCAAGGACCGCCTGGTGCCCAGGGCCCAGGTGGGACCAGAGGATCCGACCAAGGAGTCGCTAACGACTGACTCCAAGCCCTAAAGTTAAAATGCTTCTGGGGAGAGCGAACGGAGGAGTTAGAGGCCTCCAAGGATGCGTGGGGTGGGAGGGAATATCAGCTCCATAGTGAAGCCAAACAGAAAGAGCAGAGTGCACTGGGTCGGCTGGACCGAAGTCTTAGTGTGAGTAGGGAGGGGGGAGTTCTTGGAGGACACGGGGACAGTGCCCAGGAAACCCCGGCACACAGGAAGCAACAAGCCACACTCACTATTTTCTTCCACTTCATCCTCCGGTTTTGATACCAAGTTTTCACCTGCAATTGGCTCAGGCCCAGGGACTCAGCTAGATCTATTCTGGAAAGAGCAACGCACAGCCTTAGCGGGTCAGGCGACGACCGGCCTACTGCCCGCTGAGCCCAGCCTCAACCGACACTACCTGTCAGGAGTGGAGAGATACTTCTGTTTCTCGAAGCGTTTCTCCAGCCCCATTAGCTGCAGCTCGGTGAACACTGTTCGGCTCCGGCGTCCTTTCTTGGCTTTGGTGCCGGGTTCCCCAGAGCCCGCCGCCTCCAGCTTCCCACGGAGTTGCAGCTCCAGCGGCAGGTGCGAGGCGCCTGCGGTGCCGGGCATCCCAGGCCCCGCGGCCAGCAAGGCCGAGCCCAGCCCCGAACAGCCCAGCGGTGCCAGTGGGAACTTGAACACAGCGGCCTGCTCAGCCTTCAGCACTGCTGCAGCGGGAGAAAAGAAAGGGTCGGGTGAGCTGGAGTAGAGCCTCCCGAGGCCTTGGCGCTGTGTGGCACCTGGGGCCTGAGCTCAGTCTGACCCACCACTCCCTGAGAACAAGAACTTAACCCACTCGTCCTGGGAAACCCTCCTTGACGTGGGTGTCCCGAGAAGTCTAGGTCAGAGTATCCTTCCCACCCTCACTCCCCCGCTCTGTTCTGGCGTTCCCAGGCTCCAGCTGCCATTGAGATTTCCAGGTTCTCAAGAGCAAGTTCGTTGCTTGGAGGACATAGAATGTCTTTTGTGTAAAAGAGAAACCAAGAAAAAAAAAATCGGGTGAATTCGGAAGGGGAGCTTTGCGTTGGGGGTGGGGGACGAACGCGGTAGAACTGTGAGTATTTGCTTTTTTTGGCACTGTGCTGCAATTTACAAGGATGCCGACCGACCGAGGGCCCGAGGGTCTCCAAAGCATCCTTTGAACCCGAAAAGTGTCTTTCTTGTTTTCTCTGTTCAGGCTTTCCCCCCTCCCCCTGTGAAAATCTTCCATGTTCTCTAGTCCTAAACCGGCTATTTGCCCGCTTCAAACGAATTATCAACAATAGAACCCTTGACAGTGGAAGGCAGAGGAGAGGCTGCGAGGCAGATGAACCGCAGACAAGCAAGCTGGAGCTACTGTCACCAGCACAAAACAGGGGCTGGTGCTCATCCCGAATTCCGCAAGCTGAGCTGCAGTCTGTAGGAGGCTTCATTTCCTGGTAGGCTTCTCGAAAAGGAGTGAGTCCCAGCAAGGGACCCATCAGGGTGAGAGGTAAGCACAGGGAGGACGGTAAGGAGTGGGAAGAGACTCTTAGGAGGAAGCGGGTAGAGGGGAGACAGATCCACTCCACCAAAAGGCGGAGGTGAGACGGAGGTCAACCAAAGAGAGTTTGTACAAGCCCTGTGCCCAGATGGAGAAGGCAGGCAGAACAGGACAGGCTGCTCCACAATTCCCCAAGAGACAGAAAAGGTCTGAACCAATGATTCAAGACGCTTGGAAGCCCAGCTGGCCTGGGAGTGGAAGGGCCAGCCGGGCAGCGGCTCACAACCAGGCCTCTTCTCCCCAACAAGGCCCAGGGATCCTGGCCGCAGAGGCCTCGGTTGTTCGCGGGCTCTGGGAGGCTCCTGGATGGCGTGGGCCACCGTCAACACCCAGCACTGGGAGACACAACCCTCTTCTCCAGAGGGCTCAGCTTTCCCAGTCTGGGCAGCTACTGCCTTGCCCAGTCAACCCGCTACCGCGAGACTCGCTCTTCCCTCGACTGAAGTCATTTCGATCCAGAGCGATCGGTTGGCTAATTTTGCTACTGATAGTCCCTGGCCTATCACCCGATTGGAAAACCCGAAGCTGCCCTGAAGTAGAGGGCAAAACTCTTTTTTAGCCTGGCCTGTGGACGTAAGGCCTGATTTCTGCACAGCCCATTGCCCTTACCCTCTACTTCCCAGTTGGAGTATGTAAAGAGATGCGCCTGGGGCCTGCATCCCAGGTCGCTCCTGGAACAGAGGGGGGAAGGAGGATGGATTCTGGGTAGCCCCGCGGCTCGACTCCCACCCTCCCGTCAAGCCCAGTCCCTCTGCACGTACCCAGGTGGCTGTGAAAGGGCCGCGCAGCCAGCAACGCCTGCACGCCAAACTTAAGCAGCTCGCCCGCGGCGGCAGCGGCGGCCGCAGGCGCTGCGCCCTTGGGCCCGGGCGGCTCGGTGAGGATCTCTTCGATCATGAAGCTGCGGTAGCGATGCGGCCGATGGTCAGCACAGCCTTCGGGCGGACCGAAGCGCGCAGCGCCCGGCTCCCCGGGCCGCTGCATCGCGGCTCCCGCGGATGCACCCGCGGCTCTGCAGCGACGGAGGCTAGGCTCGGGCGCGGGGCCCGCGCGGGGCTCTAGGCCCGCCCGCAGCTCCCGGCGGCTCGCGGGCGCCGGCTCATGCCCCCTCCCCCGCCGGCTGGCCGGGCGGAGGCGCAGGGCGCGGGCGGGGCGCGATGGGTTCGGCCAGTCGGACCCGGGACTGCGCCCCCGCCCCGCGCAGCCGCGCCTCTAGCCCGGCCAGCCCCCGCGTCACCACCTCGCCCCGCCCGTCCTGCCCCGCCCCGCCCCGCGCCACCCCCCACCCCCACCCCCTAGGCCGCGCCGGAGGGAGGGAGTCAGGAGGGAGGAAAGGAGGTTTGAAGGGAAAGAACCCTGGGATAAGGGCTGGCGTGCCGGTACCAAGGGAGGAAGAGCGCAGCGCACGCCCAGGAGTACTGCTTCGGGGACCGGACACTGCGGACATGGGCGAATCAGGGATCACGAGTGAGAGGTGAGAAGGATTCTGGTGATAGACAGCAAGGAGCGCGCAGAATGCCATGCAGTGCTGTGAAGGTGCTCAAGACGCCACCTGGACGTGAGCGCGCTGGGACCTAGAGAGGAGAGCCCGAGGTGCGGGAGGGCGCCACAGCGAGGTCGCTGACTGAGAGGATGGGGAGGGGCTGGAGAGATCAGGAGGGGGAGGGGCAAAGTCTTGCTCATCGGGAAAGGGGCTAGCCCTAAGCAGCCCCCCCAGGACTGGGGGATACTAAAGGGGTGAGGCGCAGCTGTACACAGAGGTGTAATTGGCAGGGTGGCCAATACACCTCTGTGCCACCACCCTGCACTGTCCGCCTCAACCTCAGTTTAACATTCTGGTCTCAACTCCCTGGAAGATGCCTTGGGGGTGGGGTGGGGGCTGGAATTCCCCAATTTCGAATTTAAGCATACCTGAACACATTTTCCTCGGCAACCACTAGACTCAGTGCACTGAGCTATGATTCCTCAAATAAAGCAAGAGGCAGCACGACACTTCACCTGTTCTTAGTTTGGAGGAACATAAAAAGGGAAATGTGTTACTGTATGGATTTGGGGGCGGGGATTCGCGGGGTGTTCTGAGAGTTTGGGGGTCCAGTTTCTCACAGGACTAAGGATGAGGCTTCCCCATCTTTCTCCTTTCCCTTGGCACACCAATCCCCAAGCTAAACTCTTGTTGAGTTTAAGCCCTTGGCTCTTGGCACTGCTACTTTCTGAGCCTTCTCCTGCCTGGAGGAGAAACTGACGTTGGCTCCAGGAAGTTTGTGGGTACTGAAGGTGCCAGGGCGTGCACGGGAGGGAGGAAAGGGGTACTACACAGGTTGCTCAGGGATGACAAGAAGGGTGGGGTATCCCCCAGGAGGTTGAAGAGGAGTTGCTGCACTTTCCACCTGCCCAGCTCTGGAGCCTTGGGTGCTGTCTCCTTGTGTCGACTTTGTCCAATAGTCAGCGCCTGCCAGACTAGACTCCGCGTCTTAGGCCACCCCTACTTCCAGTGTGAGGTCTCTGCAGAGCCCGAGTCCTCACCTTTGGGAAATTGAGTTCACCACACCCACATCTCACCTCCTTTCCAACTTGAAATCATTCCTTGTACCTGCTACAGGGGACCTCTGAGGCCCTGGACTATAGCATCTGAGAGAGACACTAAGAGACGGCCAACATTCATTGCCCGCGAGGACTGGGGAGGGGACAGAGAACAAACACTAGAGCCCAAAGCTCATTGCCACAGCTCCCCTAATCGTTTAGTGACTTTCTGAGCAGAAGGGATGATCCGCTAGCCAAAATAACTGTTCCAGGGACTTACTGGACCCCAGGCAGGCCTCTCAGGAACGGAGTGGCAGGGGTTTGCTCACTTTCCTAGACTCAATAGTCACCTTACTTCCCACTGGACACAGGACAGTCAGCCCGATTCCGGACACACGGATTCGAGATGGTCCCCCAGTCTGGATGGTGAGTCCAACTACTTACTCTCTAAGACTACTGAGTCCAAGTCCTGGCCCAGGCACTCCAGGGACTAAAAATGGCTTTCTATGGTGCCCTGTCCGTACCGGAATGAAGGCCCTTCCACCTGCCTCCTCTGTCTCCACTCAGCCCATCCCTAGATGGCTAAACACCAGGCCCCACCACTTCCTCTTGTGCTTTGAAAGTATAGCCCGGAGTGGTTTCTAAAGGGGCTCAGTCACAGTCAGCCCTCACCCTGGCTTCTCTCCTCTTATTTTGAGCCTGACTGAAGTCTCCAGTCTCTGAACCCTCTGTGCCCTCTTCGAGTTTCAGCCAGGCCCTGGAATCTGGGGTCTGAGACACCAAGACACGGTCGATTCCCCAGTCACCAAATCTATTTTTATTGCCAGTAAGCCACTTCAGGTCAAGCTGAGCAGAGGGGGACTCATTTTCAACACGAAGGCCTTAGTTCTAGACGCGGAGAGTCAGGAGATATATGCAGACTCACCCTCACTCCATCCCACAGGTGTGCCCCTCTCCCGCCCCCGCCCCCTCGTACCCCAAGCTCCTTGGACTCTGGCCAGGGCTGTTTCAAGCCGCCCAGCCGAATGCCTGCAGTGATTCGTGCCTGCTGGGAAGGAGGCCCCCAAGGGCTAAAGCTTTGCCGGGCACCAAAGGCTGAAAGTCAGTCTGTGTCCTGATACACCCTTTCAGCTCGAGTCTTTTCTAAGTACATTCCTAAAGCCCGAGAGACCCTTAAGCAACCCTGAGAATAAACCCCCTTTAGGCGAAAAAAAATGTGAAGAAACGGCATTAGGGAGGGACTCTTTGTTTAGAAATTTTGCATTGGCAGGCTGGAAGGGAGGTTCACCAGAAAAGGGGTTTCCCCTTCCACAAGGAACACACGAAAAAAGGGAGTCCCCACTAGAGGTGCAGCCTCTGAGTCTTAAACCTGAGACCCGCTAGGGCCTCCCGCCGACGCCTAAGCGAAAATCCCGGAAACTGGTCGCTCTGGGAGAGGCAGGCACCATGGAAAAGGTGACCTCAGCGCCCCAGACCAGCCACCCTCCCGGGTGGCCTGGTAATAGGGACTCCAGGCGGCAGGGGATCCTCGACGCAATCTCCTCGCCAAGAGGGGGCCCTTGAGCAGAACCCGTCCCCTTTCTCACTTGCGAGCCCGAAGGATCCCAGAGACTCAGCCGGCTGTGGCGGGTAGAAGAGAGGAATGGGTTACCCGATAAAACAGCCATCCCCCAGAGCAGGAGAGTGAGACTGTGACCCCTACCACCCCCAGCTGCTGTTTCTTTCCCAAGCGCCCACAGGAGGGACGGCATTCCGGAGCGGATCGACTCGGGAAGTGGTCCCTGTGCCAGGAGATGGAGCAGCCCAAGGCCAGGTCAGTGACCAGCATCGGGGCGCTTCTAAGTGTGTCTCCCCTCCAAGCCTCCCCGGACCGCGAAGGTTTCTTTTTGTCTCCTTTTCCACTCGAGACGGCGAGTGGCTGGAAGGAAGATTTCTTAAAGTGGTTACTTCTCTGGGTATTGACAACCACCTGACGGGATTCCGATAGCCTTCCGCAGTCCACAGCAAACTCTGAGCCTCCCCAAATTCGCCACACTCCCAGGGCGCTCTGGGTAAGTTTTCTTTCCAGGAACACCCTGGAGAACCCCAAATGGGTTTCGTTCATCTGGTGTTTTCTTTCTCTAAGCCTGCCTCTTGCTTGACTCCAGGTAGATTCGCTGTGGTGGCAGGAGCGCTGGCATTCGGTAGGAAGGACGGCTTCAGCCTCAGATGCATGGGCTTACAGGGCATTGCGTGGTCTGGGCAGGCTGCCTTCTGCCCCCTGCGCTTTGCTAGAAAGAGGTCATCAGATTGGCTTCAATACACAAAGCCGTCGAGGATATAAAATGACGCGGTCACAACACTCACAGATTACATGTAAATTGCTTTTTTTCGTTGGAGAGCCGGTCTCTGCAACCCTTTGGCTAGTTCGATGTCCGTGTGGACTTTCGTTTTCAGACTTTTCTGACTCCCTGGAACTTGGAGGTTAGAATGCATTTTCCCCAACAGTGCCTTTGCAGATTCGATCTTTGGAAATGGCTCCTTTTTGTTTCGTGTGGTTCGTTGTTTAAGAACGTGTTTTCCTTTGGAAATTTACGTTAGGATAAATCTATAGGACTTTCTGAGGAAACGGTTCTCGCTGGTCAAGATCCCTGACAACCCTGTCTGGTTTCACACCCACGGCTGCCTTTAGCGGCTTCTGGTGCAACCTGGGATCCCAGAGTTAAAGAACCAGGTCACTGCCAAGACCCAGCGGCTGCGGAGTCTGCCGTTTCGTGGCTCGAGTGGCGTGGGCCACAGCTGCTGGGAGAGGGGCAGCTCGCATCGGCTCCACTAGGCAGCTAGCTCAGAACTTGGGAGACTGTGCCCCGGCCGGCTGGAAGAGGTTTGAACCCCTCGGAGCGCTGGCTGGGGAGTGCAGGCTTTCAGTCGCTGCGGGGGGGGGGGGGTTAAGAGGCGACTTCAGGGTAAACGTCCCGAGGCGTCTTCTAAGCCCCCTGTGGGCAGGTGCCGGGTCACCGCGAGGGCACCCCGGGTTTGCCAAAGTCCTAGAGGCTGTGGCTCCCGCGGTTAGATTCAAAAGCGCGGAGTGGCCTTCCACGAAAGCCTTTTTTGCGGAGAAAACATGAGGGAGGCCCAGAGAAGTGGCTCAAAGATGGAGAAGGCAAGGGAAGCTAGAAAACGCCCCCGCGTTTACTCCCTTCCTTTCGTTTTTTTTTCTTTTCTATCCTTTCCCCCTCTGACGTCCCCAACTCTATCTCTGGCACCTTTCTGTTCCCTTACCTCTGGATCGCTAACTCATAGTTCCCCATTCCCTCTAACAGCAAAAGGCCTTTGCCTCCAGAAGCAGACATCTAGGTCTTTAAAGCTTCTAAATATGGGATTAAACTCACAGAGCCCATAGGGGGTTCTCTAGCCTGTCTGTGGGGCAGAGTCTCCTTACAGCCTGACACTCTGGGGTGAGAGGTGGGAATCCAAGCTCTAGGCCATGTGTCCTGGCCCCTTAGGTGCATTGCCCTGGCTGGAAGAGTTCATGCTTGGGTGGTCCTTACTGATAGCACAAGATATAAGAATGGCCAGGAGAAGGGGTGCAGGTGAGATGCCCCCCCTGGGCCGCATTGGCTGCTCTTCCCCTCTAGGAACACCTCGGAGGACGCTGTCCGCAAAGCTTTTGCCTCAGTCAGGAATTTGGGCCTTGCCAGGGGTGTAAAGAAGACACAGCTGTTCACTACTCAGATCTAAGTCCAGGACCCGAAAGTCCAGGCTGCCCTTCCGAATTGACAGGCGATAATTCCTGCCAGGGCTGTGGTTAGTGATACCTCCACAGGCCCTGCACTTTCCTGGGTCCTCTCTGCTCTCATCACACTTTTCTCATGGCCTCAGATTCACTGTGGTGTCAGGAATGGTCTTAAAAATCAGGCTTAACTGATCACATGTCACTTCACTGGGCACCAAGCTCCCCTCATTCCCTTTCATAGCTCATTTCCCCAAATTGAAAGCACACACACACACACACACACACACACACACACACACACACGAACAAAAAAACAGAAAGAGATGGGAATTTATTTTTGGTTTTTGAGACAGTCTCCCGTAGCCCAGGCTGGCCTTGAACTTGAACTTTCTGTGTTGCTGAGACCAGCTATGGGCTGGAGTCACAGGTGCCTGACCCGACCATGAGGGGGAGTGGGTCTCCCTTGAAGACTTTCCTGCCCACTCTTGACAGCCTCCAGCAGGAACCAAAAGCCTTTTTACCATAGGGAGCCAGACAAGTTAAAAACAAAACAAAAACAAAAGCAACTTATGCTTTTCATGTCACACGGCCTGTTTCAGAGTGGCCTCAGTTCAACATTGTTTGTGTGCACTGAAATTTGACTTGGACACAATTTTCACATATGAAATATTATCCTCGTCTTGAATGTTTTTTCCAACCACTGAAAAATGTAAGGCCCATTTTAGGCTTATCTGCCTTATGAAATCAGGCAGAGTTCACCATTCACCAATTCCTGGGCTAGAATAAATTCTTCTGATTGCAAAACACTCACACTCATGTTCAGAGGGTCATCTTAGTTTTAAAATTTTTTTGGTTGTTCTGCGAACTCCCAGGGAAGCACCTGCTTATTCAACAGTGCCCTTACAAACAGAGTCCCAGGAATGATGCCCGCTACCTGTCTCTGGATTTTCAGCAATTTAAAATGTTCTTTCTGGGAATTCCATGTCCAAACACTGAACTAAATGAGGCTCAATTAGAGTCTGTCTATGTAGATCAGGCTAGCCTTGAGCTCACAGAGCTCCATCTGCCTGTCTCCCAATATCTCCTTAAATTTTTTTTTTTTACTATTAAATGTGCATTAGTGTTTTGCCAACATGTATGTCTGTGAGGGTGTCAGATCCCCTGGAACTGGAGTCATAGACGGCTGTGAGCTGCCATGTGGGTGCTCAGATTTGAACCTCGGGTCCTCTGAAAGAGCAGCCAGTAGTCTTAATCACTGAGCCATCTTTCCAGGGCTGCCCCCCAATATCTCCTTTTCCTTTTTCCCTTTCTCCCCTTCTCTGTTTGTGTCTTACATAGCCCAGGCAGGACTACACTATGTAGCCAAGGTTAGCCTTAAACTCCTCATTCTCCTCGGCTTCCGAGGTGTTGGGATTACAGACATGCACTGCCAAGTCCAGTGTTGGTCATCTTCTCAATCAATTCTCACGAAAACAAAAACAAAAGCTTCGGAGTTAGCTATTTACCCTGCCTCCCAACTGCTTGCACACTGCTTGTGACAGGGGGCTCATTCCCTCCAGTGGCAGCCCTAGCAGCCTTCTGAGAGCCCGGTGACCTGGAGCATTAGTCTTGGGGGAGGCCACCACTGGGGAGGGAGTTCCCATCCAGGCCACATCCTTTCCCATCTCCCTCACTTCCATCTAAATCCCCTCCAGCTGCTGAAACATAGATGGACAGGGGGCTGTGGCCCGGACTTGCTGGGAGTTTCCCAAGCCCTGAGCCTTTGCAGCTGCCAAGTGACAAATTTTTTGCAAGGAATAGGCAAAGGGGAAGAATATGACAGAAGAGTGGCTATTATGAATGTGAAGCCAGCTAAGAGTTTTTCCAGGAAATTTTGCTCAGAAGTGGGCTCATCGCTCCACCCCCTCATCTTCTGGGATTCTTCCGCCCTCTGCTGGTCACATTCTGCCTCAACTGGACTCACTGTGGACAGCTTTCCTCAGGAAAAGGAAAACCAGAATGTTTGGGCACCTAGTACATGAATCTAAAAAGGCCCAGCTTCTGGAAACAAATGGATTGGGGATTGCCAGGAGCCAGGGGAATGTGTGTGTCGGTCTACTTTCTATGATTTGTGTGTGTGTGATGTGTATGTGTTCATGGGTGTGTACATGTATACGCCGATAACCATGGAGGCTAGAGGTCAATATTGTGTGTCTTTCTCTACTGAATTGCATCTTATGTTTGTGACAGTTTCTAACTGAACCTGGGACTCCCCAGTTTGGCAGGACCAGCTGGCCAATGACCTCCAACATCCCCTGGTCTCTTTCTCCCCTGCACTAGGATTACAAGTGTCACCACCTGTGTCCCTTATGCTTCTGTTCAATCTCTTTATTGACTGAGCCATCTCTCCAGCCTCAGTTCTGAGTAAAAACATGTTTAATCATTTGTGTACTTATTTATTTTTATGTGTATGACTGTTTAACCTGCACGTGCACACATCACATGCATACTTGGTGTCCACAGAGGCCAGAAGATGGTGTTGGATCCTCTGGAGCTACAGTTGTGTATAGTTGTGAGCCAACATGGCGGTTCTAGGAACCAATCTTGGGTCCTCAGCAAGAGCAGCAAGTGCTCTGAGCCATCTCCCTAGTGCCCCCCCTAAGTAAAACTTTTTTAAAAAGAAAGAAAAACAATTGAGTCCATTCTTTCCCTGGTCAGGTTCTGTCTTACTGCTTCAGATACAAAGAAAGCAGCATTTTATCCACATTAGGGGAGCACAGCCCAGCTACTGAGATGGACCAGGAGCTTGCAGAGATGACACAAGGCTGTGGGAATGTCAAGGCAGGAGCCAGCTTCCCACATATGTTGCACGGTGTAACTCGAAGTCCAGGTTACTTCTGGAAGCACACAAGGTTAAATGTGTGGCTTTTTCAGAAGGGTATTCATGCTCCAAGCTATGTCAGACTCAGAAGCTTTCCCTGTTCCCACGATGTCTCATCTCATATCTCCCCCTCTAGGAAGCTGCACCACTGCCCTGTGTGTGTGTGTGTGTGTGTGTGTGTGTGTGTGTGTGTGTGTGTGTGTGTAGAGAGAGAGAGAGAGAGAGAGAGAGAGAGAGAGATGAGAGAGAGAGAGAGAGAGAGAGAGAGAGAGAGCCCCAATATTTAGCTAGGGTGGTCTCAGATTTGTCACCCTTCTGCCTCAGTCTCTCAAGTACTGAGATCACAGGTGTGTGCCACTACATCCGGCAAGATGGACACTTTTACCCATAACTTGCAAACAAGGATACTACAAGGAGGCATGGGGGGTGGTGACCCATTTGCTGGATACCACAGTGCCACGTTCTGACCGCACACCAACTCTTCCTTGACACCCAGTGCTACTGCGGCTCAGTCCTGATGCACAAGCTACCTGGAAGTCTCTATCACTGTGTTCCACACACTTCATGTTTGGTTCTCAGATCTGAACTCAGCACATGGGCCTCATTACCTCATGCTGAGTTGAGATGGGCTGGAGTAGCCGTTTCGCTCTGAGTTTCACGACCTGACTATTGGACAGGGAGGGTTTGCGAAGGCCCAGGGGGCAGCTCATACAGCAGGGTAGGCATCACCATTCAGAGGACAAAAAGCTGTGGCTTAGGATACCTGGACCTCTGCCATGGGCAAGGCCCTGGTTTTGCCCCTTCCCTGTTCCACCATATCTCTGTCTAGGAGGAGAAGATTTCTATAGAAGACTGCACGGCTTGTGGGGAAGTAGAAAACTTCCTGACAAACAGCCCTACTGATTATTACCTTCTGTTCACACAGGGACAAGTGGGGTTGGAAAGAATATTATTTTAAGCTCTTTAATGTCTGTGTGCCCCTTTCTGAGACGATCAGCAACCTGTGGGAGAGAAGGAGGAAACACATTCTATTTTTGTGCTTCCCAATCAAAACCCACTTTACCTTGGAAATTCACCGGCTTGCTATCCTGTTTCTGCTGCAGGTCTACTGAAGTACGCCTGGCAGGCTAACTTCGAGGTTGCCCCCTGGTGTCCACTCCCTGCATAACCTGTCAGACTGAAGGTATAGACAGGTGCCTTATCTGTGCTGTAGGAGTCACAGTCCACAGTGTGGTGAATGTAAATGTGATCCAGCCTTTAGATAATTGACTATGCATTTATGAAAAAGGGAGGTGACCTTGGGTTGACATAATTGAATGAGGCCTTTCTTTAAAAATCCGTAGGGGCCTTCCTGAAGTCAGAAATGTTCTGCAGACCTTGGAGAAATGGAGGGGGCTTAATGGCCAGAAACCTGGAGCAAGAAAGAGTCTGCCACCCACCCATAATCTCAAAGCAGACACTTGGTTGAGCTGAGGCCACGGCAGGGCAGATATTTTGACTTCAGCCTCATGAGACCAGCAGGGAACTCAGCAGATCCTGTCTGCCAGGATGCCCAGCTGGCTCTTTGACACCAGCAACCAGGACAAACCTCAGCATCGCCGCCACATCAGTAAGCCTGCCTACTGAGGGGCCGAGACCTCTCTGAGTCCCTGTGAAACCTGCCACTACCCGGGGAAGTCCCTTTGCCAGGCTAACAGGCATGGGAAGGGACCGTGTGGTATAACGGGGTCCATGCTCTGGCCATCTCAGTGTCTTGCTGTCCATCAGCTATCATCTGACCATGACAGAGAGTGACTCAAAGCTAGATGTTGTGTTGCAGTATTCTGGAGGCGGAGGCAGGAGGATTGCGTGGAGTTCAAAGTCAGCCTGGCGAAACCAGGAAAACCTAGCCAAATCAATCAAACAACACAAAAAACTACCCAGAGGGGGCCCTGTAAGAGGCAGGACTAACCTAGGCAGGCCCTGAGGGGGCCCTGTAAGAGGCAGGACTAACATAGGCAGGCCCTGAACTGGGGTGGTGGTGACATCCAGTCTAGCAGCAGAGCCCACCAGCAAGGAGTGTAGACCAAGGTGGGCTGACATCAGATAGATCTGTTGGTTTCATCTGTTCCTGTGAGTTTTTTTTTTTAACTGGTCTGGGCTGTGGGAGGCGGGAGTACAGTGCACAGAATTTGGTCCTGAGACAGCTGCTTGGCCCCTGGTCTGGCGTCTGCTGTGTGAGTCCTGCCCCTGACGCAGCTCCACCATCGAGCTATAGGCTCTACCCACAGGAGGCCTCCCTCTTTCTCCATGACAGGTGTCAGTGACCCATCTCAGCCTCTTACTGGAGGCTTGGAGGCTCTCAGAGGCTCCCAGGGCTGGGTCCAAGCCCCCACAAAGATCTGCTGAGAGGCCTGAGGATTAAAGGCACAGCCCAGGAGGAACTGGTTTCGGCTTTACTGTGGCCAGCCTCTCCTTTCTCTGAGTGGACAAGCTGGGGGAGTTGGTTGGCTCCTTTCACCACGTGGAAGTGACTTTACCACAGAACTGACCGTCCACCTTATTTTTTTTTGAGTCAGGGTGTCTCACTGAACCAGGAAGTTGCCATTTCAGATTGCTTGCCTGCCAGCCTCACCTGGCTCTTATGTGGGTGCTGAGGGTATGAAATCAGGCCCCCACTTTACCAACTGCATCACCCCCCAAACCCTGAAATAGAATTTAACATTAACCCAATGAACACCCTTCAGCCTGTCATAGCCTCTCCTTGCCTAGACACAGGGTGGATAAGATCTGGGGGGAATGAATCTGGGCCCCTAAGTCACTGACTGGTGGCCTCTCCCTCAGACCAGCAGCAAACACACCAGACAAGCAACAAACAACCCTGAATTTAGCGCCAGGAACCAGGGCTTATTTGTTAAAACTGGCACACTGTTCTACCCATTGGTAATGAGCCAGCCTTTCAAAGCTGCCAATTGAGCTTGGGATGTGAGTGTAGATACCAGAGGGGAAGACACAGCCCAATAAATGTGAGGGCAAGCTGAAGACAGAAGCAGTGATTCTGGGAAGGAGACGGGAGCAAGGGGGAGGGGTAGGAAAGCAGGAGTAAGGGGAGGAGTCAGAGACAGGTCTGAGACACACTATAGAAACAGCACAGCTTTAGAAGAGAGGCAAATGCCACAATGCCTGCCTGGATCAGTCCCAAGGGCACTGGACAGCACATGGATGTTGAAGACAAAGAAATTAGGGTCTGGGGATATTTGAAAGACTGGAGATTTTAGGACAGAGAGTTGTCCTGTTAAGGAAGAGGTCTAGAGATTGCAGAAGGACTCATGAAGCGATTCCTTCAGGGGGCATAGGAGGAGAGAGTTGGGAACCATCGACCTCATAACATGTAATGATGGGCAGAAGACCACATTCCAGGGTCACGTGCTTAGAAGTAGGGTCAAAATTTCCTAGGAGATGAGCTGCTGTGGGGCCACTTTAAAGCCAAATTTACGAGCCAGGTGGTGCTGGCACAGGCCGTTAATCCCAGCACTTGGGAGGCATAGGCAGCCAGATCTCTGAGTTCAAGGTCTACAGAGTGAGTTCCAGGACAGCTAAGACTACACAGAGAAACCTTGTCTTGAAAAACAAAGTACACAAAACAAAAACAAAATGACACATCAAGCATCAAAAGAATCAAATTGTTCTGCAGATAAATTGCCTGTAGCCAGACCAATGGAATAGTTTCTAAATAATATAATAATATTTGGAACTGAATATCACGGAACTTATATGGCCAGGATCCAGTCACAAGTTATCAGGTATGCAGAGAAACAATAAAATATGAGCTGTAACTGGGCCAAACAATAACAAAAAAAAATCAGTCATTGAAAACAGACTAAAAAATAGCAGAGGCAATGAAACTAGTATACGGGATCATTAAAACAACTATTGAAAATCTTATAAGTACAGGAATGGATATAAATAAAAATATTATGAAGTAAAGTAGAAAATATTAAAAAGGCTCAAGCAGAACTTGTTGTGGTGAAAAAAAATTAAATCATAAAAATAGCTACCTCCCCCAAAATACTACAAAGAAGAAAAAACAGGAACAAACCCACATTTTTAAAGTAATTCAGTAGATTTGATCCTGCAGAGATGGCTTAGTGGTTAAGAGCACTTGAGGACCAAGGTTGGGTTTCTCACACCCGTTTGGTGGCTCGAAACCATCTCTAAGTCCAGTTCCAGAGGCTCCAACACTCTCTTCTGGCCTTAATGAACATTGTTACACATAATGATAGGCAGGTAAAGCATCCATACTCATAAAAGAAAAATAACTCTTTAAAAGACTATTAAAAAGTAACACAGAAGACTTGAATCTAACCACACAGAGAATTACATTACATGTAAGTGGTTTAAACGCTAACACAGAGAAGCAAAAAATAGAAATAAGCATAGATAATTAGGCAAAACTCAACAATATGCTTTCTACAACAAACTCTTTTAAATAGAAAAACATAGACACATTAGTAGTTAAGAATGAAAAAAAAAATCCAACACAAACCAAAGCAAAGCGAGAAACAGAAAAAAAAAAAAGTCCTTTTTAACTGGAGATTTAAGCCTTAGCTGCTCAGATCAATTGATAGAACACATTTGTCAAAAGAAAATACAGATCGGAATGTTGGGGTTGGAAAGATAATTCAGTTGGTAAAGTGCTTGTTGCAGCCATGTAAAAAGCCGGTCATGGTGGCCCACACTGCTTACTCAGTATGTTCTCTTCCCAACACCTGAGAGGAAGAGAACAGAAGACCCCGCCAGCCTGCCCAGCTTAACCAGTGACCTTCAGATCCTAGAGAAAGTTCTGCCTCAAAAACCAAGGTTGCACTGGGACATGGCTTAGTCAGTAAAGAGCTTGCTGGGTGTGCAAGGACCTGGATTTGGATCCCCAGCACCCAGGAAAAAAGCTGAGCGTGGCATTGTGCCTGTGGAATACCAAGGCTGGGGTAGTAGAGACAGGAGGGTTCCTGGAGCTTGCTGGCCAACTAGTCTGGTACCTAACCAGTGAGCTAGCTCATCAGGGAGCTTCTGTCAGTGAGCTTCATGTTTAGTGAAATGTACTAAAAAAAAAAAAAAAGGTGAAGAGTGATAAAGACATCTGATGTCAACCTATGTCTTCTACATGTCCATGCACTCATGTGCATCTTCACAGACATGTGCCCACATGTAACACACACACACACACACACACACACACACACACACACACACACCCAAGGTAGATGGTTCTAAGAAACAATATCTGATATTGACCTTGGCCTCCACCTGCATATGTACGCACATGTAGCCATGTAAACACATGTGTACCTGTACATACACAATCCATGTGCAAACTGAAAGAAAAATAGATCGAATATGTGAACATCACTACTAGCCACTTTGACTAAAATAACACTTATAGCAAAGGGTTAGGGATGCAATCAGCAGAGAGTGCTTGCCTGACATATGCAGGGCCCAGGCCTGAGCCTAAGCTCTGGGTAGCAGGGTGTGAAAGAGAGCAAAGCAACAAAACCTTGAAAGAGTGGGGCTATGGGGCTGTAGCTATTCATTTGTGGATACTGAAACAACACAGACTCCAATTGCCCTCCAGTTAATCAACTATAAGGAGCAGTGTGACAGGCCCGAAGGTCTGTATTGGGGAGAGATGACAGCTGAACAGCAATCGGTGTTGGAGAAGCCTAAGTCACCTGCTTAAGCTACTCCACCTTCCATGAATAAGGTTGACTTCTTGTACACCACTCGCAATTGTGATGGTTAGTTTCAATTGCCAACTTGCCATCAATGGAGGATTGTTTTGATTGCCTCAAGTGAAGACCCAGCCTGAAAATGGGCAGTGTCGTTCCTTAGTTTGGGACTTTGGACTGCATAAGATTAGAGAAAGCTTGATGGGAGATGTCTTCTGTAAATATGTTTCTCTTATTGGTTAATAAATAAAGCACTGTTGGTAAATAGGAAGGCAAGATAGGCGGGACTAGGAGACAAGGAGGATTCTGGGAGATGTAGTAGGGGAGTCAAGATGTAAAGACTTGAGAGAGTAATGTAGTAGTGAGATATTCACCTTGCCTGCACCTGTGGCACTGACCACACCCATCGGGGGTGGAGACAGGGGTGGACATTACTTGGGGAACTAAGTCTGAGGAGGGGCCCCTGGAGCACTTTCTTGCTTGCAGCACAGGGACAGGAGAGCATCTGAAGACATCCTTGGGACCAGGAACCTGCTGGTGTTCATCTGTCTATGTTGGTAGTTATTTCTCCCTGAATAAACATCTATTTGGCCTGTTTGTTTCTCCTGATCTATATTCAACCTCAATAGAGGAAGAGGTCTGGACCCTCTCTCCAATAAGACACACGGAAACACTTAGATTGATAGAAATGGGTTAATATTTAAAACAGAGCTAGCCAATAAATAAGACATGCTAGTAACTGGCCAACAGCTTTGTATCTAATACAGCATCTCTGTGTGTTTTTTCGGCTGACTGGCTGTGGGACCAGGCTGGTGGGAAAACTGCTCATAACAAAATGGTGCCTACAACGAGGGGCTCGGGAACTTTCACTTGAAACTTGACAAGAGCTTAAAAAGGGATTTTAGAAACAAAAGAACAGAGACTAGCTAGGCATCTTGGTAGCAGCATTTTTCTCAGTTAGACTGTTTTGTTAGAGACAAGCAGAGATTTGTGTGGCTCCTTTAAGGGAGGTTTCCTGACTCAGCATAAGTGGCAAACCCTGCTAACAACTGAATGGTGTGTACAAGAGCTGGCAGTGGCAGTGACCACATCTCCAAGACAGCAGCATGCAGCTTGATGGCAGCATAGACCAAGGCAGTGAGCACAGCTCTCAGTGCTGGTGGTAAATGTACCCCACCATCTTGGATAGATCACAGCTAATACAGCTGTGGCTTTCATTTTAGCAATGTTGTTAACAGATAAAAGACTGGTGGCCTGAAAGAGATAAAGATATACAGTAAAGACAGATTCAGATTAAAGAAAAACTCTAAAAGTTTACAGTATGTTTTAAAATATACATACGTAGTCTTGGGAGAAAAAGAGAAACAGGATAAAGTGATTTTAAAAAATAATAGAAAGAAAGAGAGTATCTGGGTGTGGTGGCACACACCTTTAATTCCAGCACTCAGGAGGCAGAGGCAAGCAGATTTCTGTGATTTCAAGGTGAACCTGGTGTACAGAGTGAATTCCATGGCAGCCAAAGTTTCTCTGTGTAGAGAAACCCTGTCTCAGTAAATGAAAAAAATGAAACTTAAAAAAAAAATTAGAGTAAAAGTCACGTGAAGATGAAAGGCACACAGAGAGTCTGGATACTGTATGCTATTGTGTTGTCTTTGTATTGTTTGACTGCTGAGGAAATAGCAACAACTGTTAAAAGAAATGCTGCTGGATTAATCATTAATATATATATTGCTTTGACTTCCAAATTTAAGTCTAAAGAGAGGTTACAGATAAAAAGAATTTCTATTTTTGTTTCTAGAGAAAATGAAAAGCTGTGGATTCCTTCCAGACTAACATGGTTTGATCAAGCAAGACCCCCTGAAGCAGTGTCCCAGGTGATCCAACATTCAAAACAACTGGGACAAGGCAGCCTTGCAGACCACTACAGCCAGGATTTCTGCGTCTTATTAGGATCCCCATGACAGCGCCTCCTACCAGCATGGTTTGGAAAGAATGATGTCCAAATTCCCAAATATTGTTTATAAATGTTTGTTTTCATTTAAATGGGGTTGGTTATAAATGGTTAATGATCATAACTAATCTCTTTTTAAAGGCAAAAAGGAGATTTTGGTATAGAAATTAATACTTTGTTTTGGAATGGACTTTCATTTATTGATACAAATTTAAGGTCAATTTTGTGATAAGTATATTTCTCCTCTTGTTTAGTTATTGTGTTTGCATAGCTCATTTAAAAATGTAATATATAATTTAGTACAGATTATAGATAGTTACCTATAATAGTGAAAACTTAGTTATGTTGGGATTTCTAGATATACAGAGATATATTTCAATTGGATAAGAATTCTTCAAAACTTTCAAAGGCCTACAGAATATGGCATTTAAAATGGTTTAGGGTTTTTCTTAACAGCGAGGCACAATTGCGCCTGGCAACACTACCTGCTTCAGAAAGGAAGTTGGACATCAAAGAAACTTCCTATGGAATTTGCTTTCAATAGGGCAAGACTAGCCATTTGGGCAAGACACTGCTCTTGTCTGGACTGTTTGACTTTATGCTGTATAAACTGGACATGCAGGACCCACGGAAAAGTGACTGCTGAAACAAGATGGACATTGCTACAGGGTTCCTGCTTCATGGAAGAGTCTGCCAGATAGTCTGCAGGACACAGAGAAAGGTGATTGACAAATTGCCAACACAGGTGGGACACTTTGAAATTTCCTATTTTGCTGAGAAGTCTGCCAGACACACATGGCCTGTGGGCTGAAGATGGAACATTACAGAAGAACTTCAGGTGACTGACCAGGTAAGATGTCTGTCATTTCTAGAGTTTATATACTATCCTTCTGTGGTCTTTAATGGAGTTAAAGACAGATAGTTATGGTTATAGTTTTTCTTAGTTAGGATTAAAGATAAGTTACATATAAGACTTTAGACTCACAAAGATAGGATAGATGATGGAATATTTTCTTTAAATCTTGCTAAATGTTAATGGACTGAATATTATTAACTATAGTTCTTATTTGGGAGCTGTTTTGTTATATATTTTATATGTTAAAGTTAAAACCCTTCTTTTTATTTTAGACAGAAAAGAGGAGATGATGGGAGATGTCATTCTGTAAATATGTTTCTCATATTGGTTAATGAATAAAGCCCCGTTGGTCAATAGAAAAGCAAGATAGGCGGGATTAGGAGACAAGGAGATTTCAGGGAGATGTAGGAGGGAATTCAAGATATAGAGACTTGAGAGAGGAAGAGGTCCGGACCCTCTCTCTGGTAAGACCATGTGGAAATACTTAGATTAATAGAAATGAGTTAATTTTTAAGACAGAGCTAGCCAATAACAAACGCTAGCAATTTGCCAACAGCTTTGTATCTAATACAACGTTTCTGTGTGTTATTTTGGGGCTGACGAGGCTGTGGGACCAGGCTGGCGGGAAAACTCATAACAAATCTAGTTGAAATCTAAGCATGCATATTTTTATTTCTTTTGCTCTTGACTGTGGATATGACTAGTTGATTTGGGTTCCTGCAACGATGTATTATAACCTGGAGCCATGAGCTAAAATAAACCCTTTCTTCTCAAGCATGCTTTTTATCATAAAACTTGCATCTTATCACAGCAATTGAAAAGGAACCATGACATCATTTGACGATGACTGCTATTGCACCACCGAGTATTATGAGGCAGACAATGCCGTTTTGTGACAGAAAGCTTTGGCCACACGGCCACTTCACATTCCCAGTTACGGCATTCAGCCTCTATGGAGATCTAGCAGCAAGCCAAGAGTTTCCAAAAACTGCCCGCTCCATAAGCCCAGGACTGTGCCTGTCCTGTGCCTGTCCTGCTGAGTGCCAGAGGCTCACAAAGGTCCCACTTGGCACCAACACATCGACCACCACTTCTGCTACATCGTAGGCCAAGGGGCAGGTGTGGGCTCTGTTTCCACTCGCCATGGGACCTCTTGCTGCCAACTCAATCAGGGGTTCCATTCTGAAGAGCCCACACCCCCCAGAGCCTGGAACATCAAGAAAGCAGTTTGTTCTGACTGCCCTTATCCAGGTCTTTCATCTGACTGCTTCAAAGTGTCTTTTCCACATTAATTAAGTGATGAATTAATCAACAAAGTCATTGCCTAATTGGCTTCATTTCTGGAAGCTCTTTCACAAATGTCAGGAAAAAAATGACATTTTCAACATTTAAAAATATATCCCACAGACTGAAGTGTTGAACCACAGACGGTGGCTTCCTGCTAGGCAAGATCAGACTGAAGGGGTAGGGATATGAAAGGCAGGAGGATGATTTCTGGACTTATGGCAGTATGTCACTGTTTGGAGCAGGCACTGTCTGCTCTGCTTTGCTTCCAATAGGTGCAAAGTTATCAATGTTCTCCTCTTTGACATCCAGATGACTGATCTTGGAGGTTAATTTCCCCAATCCTTATCTCTGAAGTGGATGTACACCTAGCACTTTGGAAGAAACAAAATTATTATTATTATTATTATTATTATTATTATTATTATTATTATTATGTGAAACACTTTATAAGGGGCAATGATTACATAATCCTCTTTCAGAATGGACATTTAACTCAGGTTGGGGCTGAGGCTGGGGAACAGCTTCCTGGAAGAACTAGTAACTCTGTGACATCGTAAAGAATGTAGAAAGGAAGGGGGTGCATTCTAGACAAAAGAGGAGCCTGAGAAGGGCAAGAGGGGGCTTGGTTTCTCTGACCAAGTGGCCAAAGTTTGCACAATGGGGTTTAAGGATGGGAGAGAGGGGCTGAGAAGAGAGTGAACGAGCAAGGATCACAAAGCCCCTTGCGACCATCTTAAGAAGTTTAGACTTGTTATGGGAAAGAAGAAAGACTTTTGAAGAGTGAACGGCATGATCAGACTTATATTTAGAAAGTTTTCTTGTGTGCTAGACAGACTAAAAGCAATCAAGACTGGGCCAAAGGACCATGCAGGCTGGCTCAGTGTCCAGGGACTGAGACAGGGGGATTGAAACACAAGTGGAGAAGAGCATGTTACCTCAAATGGTACTGAGGCGGTCCAGCCTGCAAGTGGTGGTCAGGAAGCAGAGAGAAAGAGATGGAAGATGACCTGAGGTTCTTAATGTGGCTAAGGGACCAACAGCAGTGGTTAAATGTACTCCGCTGGGCTGAGGTCCAGTGTGCTAAAACAGTTTACACTGCCTTCGGAGCTACCTGAGGGATAGGCAGAGGCATCTCACAGACTTGAATATAAAGTTCGAGCGTACTGGACACCTTAGGTGGATAAACATAAAACTATTATTATACTACTGATAGTATTGACTTATCACTAGTACAAAAGATACTTTCCATCCAAGGGCTAGGGAGATGGCTTAATCAGTGAAGTACTTGTCACACAAGCATATGGCCTGAGTTCACATCCCCAGAACAGATATTAAAAAGGATCTGTAAGCCCAACAGCAGGGACATAGAGACATGTAGAACCCTGGAGTGTCCTGGCTAGCCAGCCTAGACAGATCAGTGCTTTCCAGGTCAATGTGAGACATTGCCTCAATAAGTAAGATGGAAAGTGACCGAAGAAGGCAGCCAGTCTTGACCTCTGGCTCCCATATGCACACGCCTACATGCTTGCAGACACACTTTAAAAATTAAAATAAAAATAATGATACTTTATGTCTATAGGTTTTCAAACTTCACACCCTTGCTTCCAGTCCAATAAGGAATTGCAATGGCTAATTTACATTTAAGGATTCTGTATATCATTTAAGCCTTCATTTCGCATGAAATCATGCTCCAAAACCCTGAGGTAATGATCGCTCTAAGGAAACTGTAGCTCAGGGATGCTTTTCAAGGATAAGGAAGCACCAGCAATGTGTCCAGTGTCACATAACACTTGGTTGAGAATTTTCTTCCACATTCACCTTAAAATCTTGCCTGCTCAGGCCCATTGTTCTGGTCCTTGCTGTTAGCCTGTACAATGACTCAACTTTAAACCCGTGATTGACTCTCACATATATGAATGAGAAGTAAAAACTCGAGCTGTCAGGAGGTTTTAAATAATAGTGTCCACTCTTTACTGTTTTCCCATGGTCTGAGAAAGGATCAAGAGAGTTAATGTGGTCCAGAGGCCTTCATGATGGAGACGGTAGCCTGCCCCTCTAACCCCATCTCATGGCCTTCTCCCTCTTGCCACTCTTGTCTTGCCTTTTTTGGGCTCCTTCCCATGCCTAGAAGTACCCCGTTTTATCTTTTCTAATCGCTTCTTTAATATGACTACAAAAACATTGGTATACAAGTTGGTTCTTTCCTTCCTCTTGGATCTCAGTCTCCATCCTTTTGAAGGTTGAACATGATTAGGGCTGAACTCCTTAGTTTAACTTCGCTTTTGGGTTATCAAAAATACAAATGAGGAATCAGTGACTTTAATAAAACCGTTTTCTCATTAAAAGAATATTTTTAAGTACCACCTACTTACTAGCCTCCTTTTTAGAAGAGGAAGTAATGCCAGAAGCAATTATGACTTTATAAAAGAGAGAATAAGATTTATAAGGTTAACTATGAAAACAACGTATTTCCTTTCAATTGAAGCCGTATCAGCTTAATAACCAAGATAATTTAGTTAGGAAAAAAGAAGTAAAGTACACATTTGAGACATACTGTTCAAAATATGGGTCCATAAGGAGGCAGATGATCAATGGCACTCAGTAAAAGTTGGAAGCCAATTGACTGGATACTTTCTACTGCAGAGAGGGTGGCTAAGACCACTTCGCAAAAACATGTGCACTGACAGCCACATGCCACAAGATGGTGCTGTTCTCAGAAAAGGATGCAGTTGGTCCAAGATGGAAATCTCTCCATATTGTTCAGATAGAATACCCATGTTTCAGAAACTCAGTCCTGATTTCTCAAGTTCTTAAGAACTTTCTACATTAGTGTTATTATTCCTTTGACCTAGGATCTTTCTCAGTCTTTGCTCCCTTCATCCCCTTTTGAACTCACATTTCTTTATCACCTAAAATATCATTTCCTCAGAGAATCTCACTAGGCTTGTTCTCATAGTGTACACTACCAGAACACCTAATCCTCAGCTAGTATGTATGTATGTATGTATGTATGTATGTATGTATGTATGTATGTACGTACATAGTAGGTCTCACTGGCCGTCCTGGAACTCACTCTATAGACCAGGCTGGCCTCAAACTCAGAGATTCACCTGCCCCTGCCTCCTGAGTGCTGGGACCAAATGTGTGTGCCACCATACTCAGCTACTATGTTGTAATGCCTGGTGTCCTCAGAGGTCAGAAGAGGGTGTCAGCTCCCCAGGAACTGGAGTTTCAGACAGTTGTGAACAACCATGAGGACATTGGGATTCAAACCCAGGTCCTCTGGAAGAGCAGCTAGTGCTCTTAACCAATGAACCATCTCTCTAGATCCTTCTTATGGGATTTCTGACTTCTAGATTAGTAAATAAAGAACCACATTGATTTTTTTTTTGCAGTTTTAACCTATAAACCAGCCCAGTGAGTGAAGCTATGACAGTATTCAATGCACATTTGTTCAAGAATAGATTACTTGTAAACTACACAGCAGACAAGTAATCTATAAAGACTCTTTTAGACTCAAAAGATTTGGGGAAAAAGGAATCCATCCCATCACACACACACACACACACACACACACACACACACACACACACACAAGTTAACCCACAACTGCCCAGGTTAAGTGTCTTATTTGACTCTCTGGTAAAGTGTGCGTGATCTGGTATAATGATGGGAAATTAGCAAGGCTTCCACCTGTTTGATAGTAATTAATACAACATAGCCAACGTCTCAGGGAGCAGCCAATCAGAGCCACCAGGGTCTCCTCTTGGTAGTTGGCAAAATGACTTCTGCCTAGAAACAGCTGGAAACGTGGCATTCCCACCTGAGCATAGCCCATCAGGAAGATCGTCCTACAATCTGTTTCTTTTTATTTGAAGTTAAGCTCAGCTTTTCTCAATTAAGTTTTACTAAGTGCTAAGCTTTGCCATGGAAAGAACAGCACCGAGGGCTTTAAATACTATTAAGATGGGGGCAGCAGGGCTGTGTTCAAGGAGCCTGCAGCCTGGCAATGCTGGGTTCAACTGTGATTCTGTAACTCACGTTATATCTAGAACAAAGTCATTTTTAAGTTAATGTTTTCTTTTTTTTCCAGATAGGGTTTTTCTGGCTGTTCTGGAACTTGTTCTGTAGACCAGGTTGGCCTCAAACTCAGAAATTTGTCTGCCTTTGCCTCCAGAGTACTGGGGTTAAAAATGTGGGCCAGCAGACCTGGCATTAAGTTAATTAAAAAAAAATGTGACTGTGTGGAGGTTAGAGGCCGACCTGGGGTTGTAGGAATCAGTTCTCTCTCTCTCTCTCTCTCTCTCTCTCTCTCTCTCTCTCTCTCTCTCTCTCTCTCTCTCTCTCTCTCTCTTCCTCCCCCCTCCCTCCCTCTCCTCCCTCCCTCCCTCCCTCCCTCCCTCCCTCTCCCTCCCTCCCTCCCTCTCTCTCTCTCTCTCTCTCTCTCTCTCTCTCTCTCTCTCTCTCTCTCTCTCTCGTTCAAATGCAGGTCCAAGCTTGGGAACAAGCTCTCCTACTAGCTGAGCCATCTCACCAGGCCCCTTCAGTTTTTATTACATTTGTCTGGTGTGTGTGTGGGGGGGGGTCAAAGGTCACCTTGTAAGAGCTGACTTCCCTTGTGCCGTGTGGGTAGACTGAGCCCAGGTCTTCAGACTTGGCAGCCAATGCCTTTACCATTCAAGCCATCTCACCAGCCCGTGGGTGATTCCAACTCCTCAGGACAGACTAATAGGATCTTGCATTGTGTGGCTGAGAAGTGTATAGTCAATATATTATCCATTTTTCAGTAACAGACGTAATCCTAAGCCCTAAAAGCAAAGCTCAACAATGGTTTCCTTCTGAGGGGCCGTGCGCAGGGTCAAATAGAGGAGGAAAGTATGAGTCACACAGCTTGAAACTGGAGGCAGAATCTGGTCCAGAGGAGTGTGGTTTACAGGTCCCCTCCCCGCTCACCACCCAGTGTTTGGGAAGCATTCTCCGCGCCAGCAGTCCCCATGAACTGAATATCCTGAGGCTCTAGGCTGAGGAGGGCTGGCCTGTACAGCCACACCCCTGTCCTGTGCCTTCCTGTGCTGCTCACTGTTTGGACTGCTCTGGCGCCAATGGCCTGGTAAACCCCTTAGCTTCAGTCAGTCCGAGTGTCACACCTCCCTCCTCTGGGCTTCGGAAGCCACTTTGCTGTCACTCTCTGTGGACACAGAGCCTACACACACTCTAGCAGAGGCCTCAGTACACTTAGGAGCCTCATTTCCCCACCTCAATGTGTCTTCCACGGAAGAGCTGTTGCTGTCCCTCCAGGAGTTAGGAATTAGAAATTCTTCATCCTCAACATCCATAGCAGGGCACCCTAAAATGTCATATTACTTTTCACAGGGAACTACCAAATGACAGCCCATGAGGCCATCTGCTGACATTATTGGGCTATATGCCATCATTTACATATTAATTTCAGGTGCATTGTGTTCCTTCAATCTTTGCAAAAACAAGGCCCTTAGGTGTTTTTATTTCACATAATGTGTTGTGATCATATTCACCCCACTCTCCCCTCTATCTGCCCCCTGATCTCCCCCACTTTTCTATCTCTCCACCCAACTTTATGCTCTTTGTTTTTTTTTAGCAACCTACCAAATCCAATCTGTGCTGTCCATGTACACTTGGGTATGGAGACATCACAGAAGTATGGCCAACCAATCAGTGATCAAACTGTAAGTAAACGGACTATCCCTCCCTAGAAGATATCCGCTGTCCGCAACTCTTCAATTAGAGGACCCCCTCCCTTCTCCATGCTAGGATGTTCACTGGCTTGATCTTGTGCCAATAAGCACAGTTGTGAGTTCACGACTATAGCAGCTCTGTCATGTTCTGAAGACACTTCAGCTCTGCTCCTCCCCAGCCTCTGGCTCTTACAACCTTTCTCCCTCCTCTTCTGTTACGGTCCCTGAGACTGAACATGACACTTGTAAGAATTTTAGAATTGGAGATAAGGAAATAGCTGAGCTGGTAAGGTGTTGGCATACAAGAATGAGGAGCATGGGGAACCCGAGTTCAATCCCCGGGACTCTCACTAAAAGCAAACAAACAAAAGCAAAAACCTGGACCTGGTGGCACACACTTGTGAAACCAGCACTGGAGAAGACAGGACACGTGGGGCCCTGGGACTCACTGGCCCGTCAGCCTATCCTAATGGGCAAGTTCTAGGCCAGTGAGAGACCTTGTCTTAAAACAACATCGTGGCAGATGGTGTCTGGGGAACTGAGGTTAACCTAAATAACTGTATTTGGGGGAGGGCTCTAGAAATGGACTTCAAGGACACACACACACACATGCACACACGCACACACACACACATGCACATGCACACACACGCACACACACACACAAACACATGCACACACACGCACACATGCACATGCACACACATGCACACACACACGAATGCACACACGCTCGCACACACACATGCACATGCACACAAACACACGCACACAGGCACACACGCACACACACGCACACATGCACACACACACAAACACACACACACAAACACACACACACACACAAACACACGCACACACACACACCTCAGTGTCATCTCAGCTAGAGAGCACCTGAGAAATGACACAGAAATCATGTGAAAACTAGAACCAGAAAAGGCAAAAGACTTGCTCCAAGTCCTAAGATTTAACAAGAAAAGCAAGACTATTGATTTTCTATTACTTCGTAAATGATTTCAAATTTAGAGGTTTAAAAGAGCAATCACTCACTAGCTCAGAGTTCTTCAGTCAAGGTCTCACTTAGGTGAATCAGAATGTCAGGGAGGCTGTTTCCACCTGGAGGACCTGGGGAGGGCCCAAGCTCATGCTGGCTGGCAGGATTTGTTTCCTTCCAGTTGGAGGCCCAAGGTCCTGCTCTATGGCTGGGCTCTAGCCAAGGATTGCTCTCAGCTCTCCAGAGGCTCTCTCCACTTCCAAGGCAAAAGCATCAGCGACAGGCTCTTTTGTTCTTTGAACCTCTGATCCTTGCTGCCGCGACTAGCCAGAGATCTCTCTACCTTTGAGAGTTTCAGATAATAATTTTTCTTTTTAAGAATGTTTTGCCTGCATGTACGTCTTTGCCACTTGTGGGCCGGCTCCCTGTGGAGGTTAGAAAAGGGGATCTGATACCCTGAACAGGAGTTACAAGTGGCTGTGAGCCAGTATGTGGGTGCCGGGGATCGAACCATGATCCTCTGCAAAAGCGGCCAGTCCTCTTAACCATTGAACCCTTTCTCCAGGGCCCTATTTTCTCTTTCTTAGCATTAACTGTTCCATGTCGCATTTCCTGCCATAGGAATGGGAATGAATTCAAGTTCATAGTCCCAGGGATTATATAGGATGTGAACACAGGAGTAGTGGGGTGGGGAATCTTGGAAGACAGAATCCTACTTACTACACAAGGGCTCTGAAATCATACAGATGTTGATGTAACATCAGCTTTATGGCTCACTCCCTCTGCACCTGGACAAAGCATTAATCCCTGGGCTGGTGTTTTGTTTGTAGGTAAGAATAAATGCTCCATGGGGCTTTGTAGGTGTCAATGAGAAGATAGACATGAAAGGCATTGAATTATAAGGATCTGTGTGTCAGGATCTAACCAAAGTGATACGTCCAATGCAGCCCCACCCACATACTTTCTCTCCTCTCTGTATAGTAGTACTAAGGACAGGACAGATGTCCACACAAATTCCAGGTCAGAGCTGTACTACCATAGCATATCCCCAGACCCAACTGGGTCTCTGAATATGACAAAATCAGGGTCCACTTTCCCTGAAGTGTAACACTAAAATAAAGCTTAGGCCACCAAGAAACACAAAGCATGCTTTCAAGTAGCCATTTATTTCCCATCCAAGGTAAAGCTGGCCACATTCATCTGTGACTAAACTGCTCTAGCATTAAGCCAAAGGTGAAATATCTTTTAGCACCTGGCAACACTGGACACCCAATCTATCATGGCTTCCTTTGTATAGCGTTGGGGATGAGACTCAGGACTGTTCTTCAGAGTGAGACTCTGCAGGCATGGCCAGATCAGAGGTCAAATACACACAGCCTATTTATACCCCTTCCAGTTCTGAACCTTCTTTAGTGTGCAGATTGTGAGCAGTAATAGCATCTTATCTTAACACTCTTAATTTGGAATACTGAGGGGAAAAATGCTCTGGGTCTGCAAGCCAGGACGAGCAGCTGGTGACGGCCCAGCTTTGTTTTGTTACCCCCGCCCCCACTTACTTTCTGAGAAAGAAGGACACCGGCCTTGATGCATCTTGATTAAGAATGATGACTACATTTCATCAGACCTATTTCCTTTTTAAAGTTTTCTTTATTAAATCTATTCATTTTATGTGTGTTTTGCCTGCTATGTATTTATGTGTTCTGTGTGCATGCTTGGTGTCTGCGGGCATCAGAAGAGGGCACCAGAGCCCCTGGAACTAGAGTTATGGATGATCATGAACTAGCATGTGGGTGCTGGGAATTGAACCTGGTCCTCTGCAAGAACACATGCTCTTAACCACTGGACCGGCTCTCCAGGTCCCATTTCTTTTTTAGAAAAAAAAAGTATTAGATGATATCTCCCTCAGCTTTTTCTTTAAAAGCATATTGTGTGTGTGTGTGTGTGTGTGTGTGTGTGTGTGTGTGTGTGTGTGTGTCCCCACACAGTATGACAAGTATATGGAGGTAAAATGACAAGTCACTGGAATGATTCTTTCCTTCTACCATGTGGGTTCTGGACCAAACTCAGGTTGTCAGGCTTGATATCAAGTGCCTTTACCTGCTGAGCCATCTTATCTACCACTGCCTCAATACTTTCTTGCTAAATGCCAATAAACACAGTACAGAACCCCTCACATAATAGGTACATCTGAAAAAGTATTTGTGGGGCTGGGAGATAGCTCAGTTAGCCAAGCATACTTGTAATCCCAGCACGGAGGAAATGGAGAAGGGAGGGTCCTTGAGGCTCCATAGCCAGCCTGTGTAGCATACTCAGTGAGTCCTGGGTCCCAATGAGAAACTCTTGTTCCAAAAAGCAAGGTTGACATCTGCTAAGAACAACACCCATGGCTGATCTCTGGCATGCACACACACGAGCACATATACCTATGTGCACAAAAAAGCATCTGCTCGATAAATGAAATGAGGTTTTAGTTAGACTTAACTGTGCCAGCTCCAAAGCCCCTAAAATTTTTACATCATGGGACCTGGGAGATGGCTCAGCAGCTAGGGGTGCTGACACCATGCCTGAGAACCCGAGCTCACTCCCTGGGACCCACTCAGTGGAAGGAGACAATGTACTCCCACAAGGTGTGCTCAGACCTCCTCATGTGCACCATGCCAAGTACCTGCATGCACCCAAACTAAATACAAGGATTGCAACCAAAATTGGCCTGTCTGTCGAAACTGCCTGTAGAAATAGCCATGCAGGATGGGAGAGGGGTTCATGAACCCCCACCCTCCAGGGAAAACTATTGGCAGTCGGTAGCTTCTGGTGAAAGTTGAGAGTCATTTTTTTTTCTTTTGGTTGTGGGCCCTGGAGAGTTGTCCATGTTCTTGTGGTTAACCCTACACTCATGTGCATATATGCATTGGACTCGGTGGGTTCTTTAAAAATAAAAAAAGGACATGAAGTTGGTCAACATGTTGGGTGTTCAGGAGGAATTAGAGGAGGGAGTACTGTGATCAAAATACACTATGTATATATGAAAATTTCAAAGAATAAATAAATAGCATAAAATGCAAACATAACCACACAGCTGAGGAGATGAGCAGTACTCTGTCTGCCGCCTTCTGTCTCTGGGGATTGGAGCTGATGGCAGTCAAGGAGGCTAATGAGCTCTCTCTGGAAAATGCCAGCTTGCACAGTCTGCGGGGCTGGGTCTCATCCACTTTAGAAGATAAACATCCACTTGAAATGCCCTGAGTGTGCTAATGACAGTATGATAACTAGAGTTCTGCTAGGTGACTTGAGCATGTTGAAGAGGCTATAATGTGAGTGACTTGGGCGCTGTAGTCACTCAGTCCAGGGTTTTAACCCTTCGTTTCCTCCACTTATGAACAGGGTCACTTTGGGTGCTTCTATCTCTTTAAGCTTCCGTTCACAAGTAAAATGGACGTGGATGGGTGTGGTGCTACACACAGTCCCAGCTACCTCAGAAGCTGAGGCCAGAGGCCATGTAAGCTCATGAGCTAGGTATTTGTCTAGGCAACACAGTGACAGAAAGGGAAGGGAGGAAGAAATGGTGAGAAGAAAACATTACCTAGAGAGACGGCTCAGCAGTTCAGAGGCCTTGTTCTTGTGGAAGGCCAGACTGGAGTTTGGTTCCCACCACCCATGCCAGACAGCTCACCACTCCAGCTCCAGATCTGAAGTCCTCCTCTGATGCACATGTGTATATATACACACTGGCAGGCACACAAATAAAATTAAATCTTTTTTTTTTTAAAGTTAGACCTTGTAGTACTACTATGAAACACAAAGAGACATGCAATGTGCTTAGTATAGAAGACATCCGACAGGTGGGCCACTGTGGTCACTGATACCTATGGTTCATTTTGACTGTCAATTAGATGAGATTTGGAATCACCATGGAAACAAACCTCTGGGCATGTCTGTGAGGTAATTTTTGGACTAGGTTAATTGAAGTGGAAAGACTCACTCTAAATATGGATGAAAACACCGAATGTGCTGGTGTCCCCACCAGAATAAAAAGGAGAACAAAGCTCACTACCATCACTGTTCTCTTTCTGCTTCCTGACTGCAGATGCTGCTCCAATGCTTCCGGTGCCACAGCTTCCACACAGCCATGGACTGAGCCCTCAAGCCGTGAGCTGAACAAAACAAAAAACTTGCTTAAGTTGTTTCCTACAGTATTTTACAATAGTACTCAGCAACTAATATAATACTGTTGTGGAATATTGGTTTAAGATGTGTCACATTCATTTATGCTGTGGAATATTTGTTTAATGATGCAAAGATGTGTTGCATTTGGTTAACTATGTAAAGATGTGTTACTTTGCCTGTTTAAAAGACCTGGTTGGTCTATTAAAGAGCTGAAATGCCAGTAACTAGGAAGGAGAGAGATAGCTGGGGCTGCCAAGCAGAGAGAATAAATAGGCTTGAGAGAAGAGCAGAGCGGGAGGAAAGAGAAAAGGAGAAGAGGACTAACCACCCAGCTGCACAGCAAGCCATGGAGCAGTAAGGGAAGAAAGACATATAGAGCTGGGTGGTGGCTCGTGCCTTTAATCCCAGCGCTGGGAGGCAGAGGCAGGAGGATCTCTGTGAGTTGGAGGCCAGCCTGATCTCAAAAGCAAATTTCAGGACAGGGTCCAGAGCTACACAGAGAAACCCTGTCTTACAAACAAAAAACCAAGACAAAAACAAAACAACCCCCCCCCAAAAAAGAGAAAGGTCCATAGGCAAAATATAGAAAAAGAGAAACAGGCTAATTTAAGTTTTAAAAAGCTGGCTAGAAACAAGCCAAGTTAAGGCGGGGCATTCATAAGTAAGAATAAGTCTCCACATACCTATTTGGGAGCTGCATGTCAGAGTCACAAAATGGTAAAAAAAAAAAAAAACAAAAAAAACTACACAATACATAGCTAAATTCCCTCTTGAATAATGCTTACCATTTCTTCAGTCATGTGTAGTATTGAAACCTAAATATGAAACCATTTCTAAAACATTCTTAAGGTGTTTTATTATCTGTCAGTCACAGTGCTGGATGATGGGGATGTAGACTAAGAAGACGGGTCAGAAGAAAGTAGGAAGAAATGAATATTTACTGGCCATCCACACTGAGGTAGGCACTAGGGCCCATGCACTGAGCAACCCAGGCAGTGAGTCCCACATTTGAGTGGGATGCCCTCTTCACATACTTGCTCTGTAAGAGGCTCAGAACTCATGAAAACTGCCATCTCTCTGGTGATCTGGATCTCTCCTCTGAATTCACTGGGGTGGAAGAGCATCCTTCAGGGCCATCCATGACAGCCCAACCTGAGCTGTCTCAGCCTCCTACCCTTTCTCCCCTTGTGGACCATTTGCAGTGATGAGCTATTCCACTCTCTCATTAGAAGCATGGGTACCCTGGAGCTCAGTATATGATTTAGAAAGCAATTAATTGTATTGTGGCAAGCTCATTTGCCCTCTTACTTAAGGGCATCTCCTCCTGGTCAATAAGTCTAACTTACTGCCTTTTGACAGTTTTGTACAAACTGCATGTTAGATAAGATTTTTATGGTAGAAGTTAAAAAACATAAAATCTCAGGAAGACAGAACTGACTTAAAAATTACTTGACAACCTCAAGGCGAAGAAAACAGTTCTCATTTCCCACAAGTCTGTCAAGACACTCAAGTGTGTGTGAAGTGTGTGTGTGTGTGTGTGTGTGTGTGTGTGTGTATGTGTATGTGTGCACGCGCATGTGCATGCATGTCTAAGTTCACAAGTCTGAGGACAAACCACAGGAGCCAGGTCTCTCCCTCCATCTTGTGGCTCCTGGGATCAAACTCAGACTCTCAGGTTTGGCAGGAGACACTTTGATCCATTAAACATTCTTGCCAGCCCAGCAAGATGCTCATTTTAAAAACAGCTCTAGAGTACCCATTTGTAATGATTAAAAGGGGAAAAGAGATGACTAAGTTTGAGACTACTGACCACTCTTCCAGCGGACCCAGGTTCAAGTCTCAGCACCTCATGATAGCTCCCAACTAACTGTAACTCCAGTCCCAGGAGATCGAATGTCCTCTTCTGGTCTCTGAGAACACTGTGCACAGGGGACATACATCCACTTGCAAGCAAAACACTCATGCATATAAAATAAGTAGAAAAAGAGATTAAAAAAAAACCAAGACAAAACCCTACTTCTCATAGCCACTAAACCCTAATCAATTTATTTTACAGCATTGTCATTCTAGAGTAATTAAATATAAATATAAATAGGGAGTTGGGTTGTAACAAGAGCATCAACTGCTTAACTAAAAATCTTAAAAGTTAAAAAATTATCATTTAGATGTTATAAGAAGCTTTGTGAATGTAACATGTCCATATAGTTTTAGTGGGAGGTGTCCTTAAGAAAATGTGAAAGCCTCATATGAAGGTTGACAGTCAGGCTTATGATTCCAGCACTCCAGAAACAGAGGCAGGGGGTCAACGAAAGGGGGAAAATGAATGTCCTACAGTGAGAGGAGACTGTCTCATCCTGGGTGGGCTTACTTCAGGAGTCAGGGTGCTGGATATTCCGTCTTAGAAACCAACTCAGCCAGTGACCCTGAGGTTTTTTTTTTTCATTTTAATTTCAGTTTATTTTATGTGTATGAGTGTTTTGTTTGCATCTATGTATGTGTACCATCGTATGCCTTTGGAGGTCTGAAGGTGTCAGCTGTGAGCTACCCTGAGGGAGCCCGGCATTGAACCCAGGTCCTCGGCAAGAGCAACAGATGGTCTTAACCTCTGAACCATCTCTCCAGCTCTGAGTCTCTCAAATTTAGAGAATGAACTTCACAGACCAAAAGGCTGTTTTAAAGGAGTTTTATTATAGACAGAAAGTTCAAAAGAGAAAGCTCTATTGCAGAAAGTAAGCAAAGCCCCTGAGGGCACCTGTGACTGTTTGAATAGGAATGGCCCCCACAGGCTCATATATTTGAATGCTTGGTCATCTGGAGTGGCCCTACTTGAGAGAGATTAGGAGGTGTGGCCTCATTAGAGAAAGTGTGTCCCTGGGAGTGGGCTTTGGGGTTTCAAAATCCCAAGCCAGGCCCAGTGTCTCTCTTCCTGCCACCTGTGGATGTGGGTCTAGAACTCTCAGCTCCTTCTCCAGCATCATATCTGCCTGTGTGTTGTCCTGCTTCCCACCATGGCCATGATGATAATGAACTAAACTTGTGAAACTGTAAGCCAGCCCCATTAAATGGTTCTTTTGTTGTTGTTTTTCTTGAGACAGAGTTTCTCTGTGTAGCCCTGGCTATCCTGGAACTCACTCTGTAGACCAAACTGGCCTCAAACTCAGAGATCTGCCTGCCTCTGCCCCCAAGTGCAAGGGATTTAAGGCATGTGCCAACACTGCCTGGCTTGGAAAACTTTTTACTGCTTTGATATCAAAAGTTTATTTTGGTTTCTGTTCAATGACGCAAAACTACATTGAATTGGCATTTACAAAAGCTCAGTAAATATTACATACTGAAAAATACAATATACCGAGAGATGTTTTTCACTTGAATATAGAATCTTGGTAGATATTATCCTACAGTAAGCTTTAAAAAATAAAATTTCTGGGTGGTGGTGGCACATGTCTTTAATCCCAACACCTGGGAGGTAGAGGAAGGTGGAGCTCTGTGAGTTTGAGGCCAGCCTGGTCTACAGAGTGAGTTCCAGGACAGCTAGGGTGTTACACAGAGAAATCCTGTCTCAAGGACCACCCTCAAAAAACAAAAAACAAAACAACCAAACCCCCCCCCAAAAAAACAAAAAAGAGTTGTCGTGGTCATGGTGTTTCTTCACAGTGATAGAATTTTTTTACTAAGACAGTCCCTAAAAAAATATGCAACTGTTTGTAGAAGGGCTTTTTAAAAATAGGCTTTATTATGGAAACTGATTGAAGCCTGAGGCCATTCTGTTGAGATTGATTATTCCCTGAGGGCAGTGCACACTGAGCCAGTAGAGGATCCTTGTCTATGGGACGGTTGGGGAGTTATCCCTTCTGGAACGTGTGGAAGCTTACTAGAAGTTGTCGCTCTCACGGTTTAGTCTGTTATGGTTAGTGCATTGGAGGCGAGTTTATATGCAGGGCAGCAGTACTCTCTGCATGTCCTCCAGGGGTTCTGGAGGAGCCTCCTGACCCTGGTTCATATCCCTGTCCTCCCTCTTTTCTGTTCAGCTTGGCCATCTCATAACTGCATGCAAGCCCTTCTATTTCTTACGCCTTGTGTACCTGACACCATTCTTTTAACTTTTGCATTCCTTTTAATCCTAAGCTGGTTTTACTGTGACATCAGGAGTTTAAGGCCCACCTTAGAGACAAGCTGCCTATCTCAGAAAACAAACACTGTCCCCACAAACAAACAAACAAAAAATTTGACAATATAAACTATGTGCATATTCCTATTCTTCTGCCTTTATTGAAATATATTTTCAATTAACACATATATTATAAGAAAAGTAGCTGAGCAAGCCAGAGAAAGCAAGCAAGGAAGTAGGGCTACACAGAGAAACCCTGTCTTGAAAAAAACAAACAACAACAGCAAGTCTCCCTCTGTGCCAGCCAGTGTGGTGACAACTCATAAAGGCTGTATCCCCAAAGTACCTGGAATGACTTACAGTGGGCTCTACAGAGCAGAAAGTCTGTTCTTGCCAGTAGTCCTCTCTACTTGTATAACCATAAGGACCCTTGTAGATCCTGTACATTTCAGGAACGTCTTAAGAATTTTCAGTTATTTATTTCCTGGCTCTCAGACATTTTGTTACTCCTCGAGTCTTAATAAATGTCTTTCTAGGATGCTTCAATTTGTAAGAAACTGCTGCTACACAACAGCATATTTAAACAGCCCTCATCCTCCACCCACTGTTTTCTCTTATTCGTAGCCAATAATGTGATTGGCTGACCTTGTCATTTGTCCATCTGTTGGCTGGGAACACAGGGCATCATAGTGCCACATAAGACCACACACCAGAAGTGATCCCCCCAAAGCAAGGGAGAGAGTGGATGCTAATGGTTAAAGACTACAAACTCCCCAGGGGCAGATGTACACTGTTGTGACTGCATACTGCCTACCCCTAACAGTTTGCTATTCTGTGCTCTTGTTTACATCCATGAGTCATACATGCTATCCTTTGGTAATAACTCCTCTCCATACTTGGACTATCATCCTCTTCCTGACCAGATTCTTTCAAGTCTGGACAGAGATTTAGCTCGGTTATCATTCCCTAGCAAGTCTTCTCAGGCGAATCTCTCTTCTTTTTCTCTAGAATGGGTCCCTTCTCATCCACACAACCCATACACATAATGTCCACATTATATGTATATTTGTCAGTCTCCTCAAAGGCTAATGTAGCATAGGTATGTAATAAGCATTGTTTATTAAAGCATTAACCCAGTCTTGCTTCTTCTTAAAAACCCTAAATGTAGGCATTATTTATGACTTTGGATAGTAATAAAAAATAGCAAGTCAATTTCAATTCTTACTTTCCATTTGACCAAAAATGTCTATTTTGCAAACACTGTATTAATAATTTAATGTGATTTTTTTGTATTATATATTTATATAAGACCTGATTCCTGGGCTACAAGGTGGTATTTTTCCTTATACTGTTTATTGACTTTTTGTTTGTTTGTTTTCAAGAGAAGTTTTCTCTATGTAGTCTGGCTGTCCTACAACTATCTCTGTATGTCGCGCGCTACCTTTGCCGATAAGGAAGACGCGGCAACCGAAGATTTGTCCAGCAGAATCTTTATTGTAGAGCTCTTTACATGTAGATGGAGAAGGACCCCAAGCCCCAAATGCGCTCTGCTTAAATAGCCTGCAGGGCAACGTGCTCGTCTGCAATTGGTGCTCCGCACAATGCCTGATTGGTATACTCTCTCCGATAGGGAGAGCTCTCGTATTCGAATTAGCATAAGGTGGCGCATGTGCAACTGGCGTAGCTAATGCTGTAAACAAGAATCAGGAAGCAGGAAGCCAGCGCCATCTTGTAATGGCGAATGCGGCTCCTGACATCTGTAGACCAGGCTGGCCTCAAACTCATAGGTTATCTCAGACCCTGCCTCTGCCTCTTGAGTGCTGGGACTAAAGGCATGTGCCACCAACACCTGGCATTGTTGATTCTTGTTCATTTTAGTCAGAGTGGAGTTGGTTAACTGAGCATAGAGAATTCTATGCCTCAGGTTTATGTGCTTGCAATAACTAATTCAAACTGGACCAGTCACTTAGTATACCTAAAACTCCTCTATGTTCTAGTTTGTCACCATTTGCATCTATCAGTGTCACATGTACGGTGAAGCTAGTGATGGCATGAATAGGAATATATGTAAAGCGCCTGGCAAGGGTACCACAGAGTATACATTTTCCTAGCAAACTGGTCTGCCCTAGACAGACTTACTTCTATTGAGTTGTATGAGTTAATGCAACTTCTTGTATAGAGTCTCATCAAAGATGAGCAGGCAGATTCATCCCTCCCTTTTTGGATATGGATTTTTCTTCAGCATGGCAAAGTGCCTAGCGAGGCATTTCTCAACTACACAAGGCCATGCTGCTGAGTTGGAGTGCATGCGATCTATAACGTGGTTAACTTGGTGGGTGGGCTTCTAGAAAAGTCCTTTATTAAGGACATGGGGATTGATGTTCCACGTACCATTTTGACCCTTGGACATAACATGGAAGGAAGGATTCTGGAGCCTGGTGTTTATGTTACAAGCAGGGGAGCTCAGTCAGCCACCGTTAACTGCAGGGGGCTTGTTCTCATGCATCGGTTCGACTCCTGGGTGTAGACCTGGAGTCCCAAGAGGCTAGGATGCTGGTAAGGTTTGGAGAAAGAGGGGTTAGGCACTGCGAGAGAAGGAAGCAGCTCTGATGTTAAGAACCAAACAGCTCTTTGAAAGTAGGAGAACTTGTGTTTATCAGACAGAGTAGTATACCCACTCAGGACGATGCTCTGGAGGGTCAGTTTCACAAAGGATTTATGGGGTTTTCAGCACTGGACAATCAATTGCTACAGCACTTGGTGGCTTTACATTGTTGCCTAAGTGACCTTTTGCAGACGCTGTTTCACGACAACCGAGCGGAAATTTCCACTGTAGTTTAAGTATGTTTAGAGAAGCAGATACTGTAGCAGTCAGGACATTCTTTCTTGAGCAGAGTGGATGGTTGCTGGCACAGTTGTATCACCAGATAGCGGTGGAAGCCCCTTCTTGTGACAGCCCTCTGCATAATTCAACTTCTATTAATTAGTACAGTTCTGGGGCATTGATTTGTATTTAAACTGTCACGCTGCAAGTCAATACTTCCATTGTATTAAGTTTGCACTTTAAAGACAACAGATGCATAGTCGGGCTTTGCTTCGCTGGGAGCTGCGACGGGGCACATGGCTGTCAGCGAAGCTCCTGTGCTGTCCTCGCTGCTGCTTCCTCACCCCGCGGACTCTGCATCGGCGCCGGTGGGGAGCCGCTGCCCCCACGTTGCAGGTCCTCGGGCTCTCAGCGCCCAGGCCGTGGGCCGACCGCGCGACCTCGCAGCCCCAGACCGGCCTCCCAGCCGCGCGCGCGGGTTCGAAGCCCCTAGGAGCCATCCCTAGCGTCACGGGCCGCCTCAAGCCGCCATTGGCTGGCGCGTGTCACGTGCACAGAGCGACTCCGGCTATTGGCTGGCTGGCCGGGAGCGCGCAAGGCAGCGTGGCGTCATCGGATGCCGGGCCGCGGAGTGGCCCGTGCGCGCGCCGAGGGACGGCGTTGTGTGCGCGCCCGGCAGGGAGTCAGTCCCGCTGCGAGCGGCGCGCCCGGCGGGGAGGCCCGGCCCGGCGAGCGGCGAGCGGTCGCGGGCCAGCGGGCGGGCCGGCGCCGCGGAACCCGAGCAGCGCTTGGGCCGGCCTCTCCGCCCGCGCCCCCGGCCCTAGACGTTCGAGACCGACCGGCCGGCCGGCTCCAGGGCTCCGAAGCCGGAGAGCGAAGCGCGCCAAGAGGTTCGGAACCTGCAGCCAGTTAGGCGCCCGCCGAGCGGTCCCCAGGCGGTTATCCTTGCGCGGCGGGTGACAGAGGGAGGCGTTTCGTAGGAGCATCCCTAGGGGCGGGGCGGGGTGGGGCGGGGCGGGGTCGGGTCCGGGGCCAGCGGGCTGCGGGCGCCCCTCTGTCCGGCTCATTCCGGCACCTCGGGAGCAGTTGGACGCTTGTTTTGTTTTAGTTGAAATCTCTTGAATAGGAAATAATCGGTAACTAATTTTTCATTACAAATAACACCACCTAAGACAGTCACAGGCTGGTAATCAGACTACCACTTTGTGATCTCTAATTCAGATCTCTAATAGTGAATGAGTCGCTTGACCTTGCCCAAGTCACTTTTCCCTCTGACATGCATCCTCAACATTGGTGAAGATGCCCCTGGTGTACGTGTGTGAAGTCTTACGTAATATAGGGTTTGTGGCCTGTCACAGCGCCACAACATAGATACATAGTACCTGTGGTATTAAATTTTAATGGAAAAGAAAATACAGTAATGGAAGAAAGGCCCGGGGGTGGGGGTGGGGGTGGGGCGGGGTTGAGAAACAGTCCTTTAGGGAAATAACTGATCAAATACTCCGCAAGGGTTGCCTGTGCTGATGAACCACCTATCGCTGACTGAGAGCGGAAAGAACCTGAGGTCCAATTATCCTTGTGTGCACATGTACACATCCATATATACCCCGTCCCTACCCCACCCTGTACGTACCAAATCTTACTTGATTGTAACAACAAAGTGCCACTGTAGTAGTAGTAGTAGTGTAGTTGTTGTTGTTTTTCTGTGAGAGAATGGAAGGCTTGGGTCACTTGCCACAGAGCTATTAACTGAAAGAAATAGGATTTAAACAGGAATGTACGTCTCCCCAAACCACTCTCCCAAGCATCACATGGTTCTGGATTGCCAGTTCCGCTGTAGCCAAGTACCTAGGAATTCTACCTGTGGCTTTTTAAAAAGCACGGATACCCAGGTATTGCTGAAAAAACTAGGATCAGCCTGGGATTTACATAAAACCTCAAAGATGATTCCCATTTGGTAACCCATAGTGCATTTTAGCTATAACCAATCCCTCTCCTGATTCTGGTGCTTTCATAGGATGTGCCCTGGGGACCCAAATTTCCCATCTCAAGCACTGCTCCCATTTCCTCTCCAAGAGGACGATTTTCTTCAGAAGAAAATTGTTGGTGGAATGCAAAAATTGTGACAGAACATGGTTGAATAATAACTCTCTCCTTTTGGAAAAAGCCCTGACAGTTTGAATTTGCTTTTTATCTTGAGTGCTACTGAACACACACACACACACACACACACACACACACACACACACACACACACACTTACTTTAAAGGCTCAAGGTATTTATTTTAAAGTCAATGTGAATCACCGTCAAACCCTATAAAGAAAAGTTTTAAAACCACACTGTACCCATAATACCACCAGTCTAACAAAATGATGCCCATGGCCTTTATATTGCTGTATCCTTGTTAGTGATGCTCTTATATCACATAAATTATTTAGGTTCACAAAACTTAGAAAATTCTCAGAGATGAGCTTGAACTTCACAATTCCAAATTGGGGCGGGAGGGGGAGAATCAGGAAATTATTCAAATCACTGTTCTCTTAAAAGCACATTTCAACCCCTTTTCCAAGCCCAAACCTGGCCCCAGGTCCAAAGCTTTTATTTTTTTCCCCAGTTCTAAAGTAAGCAGTGTAGAGGGAGGCTATTGTGAATACTGCTAGAGTGAGCTTGGGAGTGCAGATTACTCTTTGGAAGACTGATTTCCAACCTTATGTATAACTCAGAGCATTGTGATAGGGGGTGGTGGTGGTGATGGTATCTCAAAAGAAAAAAAAAAGTTATTTTAGGTAAGGACTTTTTGAGTGGCAAGTCAACATAGCCTGGTTCTGACTGCTACAAAATACAGTCTCTGGTTTGGATCTTTCTGAGAATGGGTAAGCATGAATCTCTAGACAAGGCTTCCTGTCTGAATTCTATCATGTTTATATAGCAAGGGGAGCTGTCCACTGCAGGTTAAGAGAAGACCCACAATCACAGGGAGGAAAAATGTCATTTTTTAATGTCTGAGTTATTTCTGTTATAGTTCAAGTACATTGTTCTAAACACACCTGTTCCATCTTGTGATTTGGGACATTATCCCCTTAAACCAGCGCTTGCCTCCTATATGCATGAATTCAGAACAGTCTTTCATCAAAAGTTTTGAGTACTTACTATGTCCCAGATATGATAATGGTTAAGTGTGCCCACTACAGAATTCCATAGCCAATGCTATATGTCTAAGGATTCTGATGTCACCTGCTCAGGAAAACAGAATCAAAAATCAGGAATCTAGATTTACAGCTTTGCAAAGTCAGCCTTTGATAGTTTTATTTATTATTATTATTATTTATTTTTTAAGACTTGGTTCTTGACAGTTTATATCTTCTCCATTGCATTGAGTCTTCTGTTTTAGGGATTAATTGCCTGTTTTTGTTTTTTGGTGTTTTTTTTTTTATGTGTTGTGGCTCTGTTTTTATTTATTTTTTGTTCTTATTACTGCTTCTGAAGAACTATGCAGTATACTATTTTATAAATAAAATGTTTTTCTTCAAAGATAAAGTAACAGTTAAACTTAGAAAATATCAGTAATCAGAAAAGAACACGAAAACATCTGTCATCCATTCTTATTCTTGTGTCTTGTGGTGTGTTTTCTTCCCCTCTCTTATCCATGTGTTTTATGTAGAACTGAGAACATACTATGTGTTGTGTATGTGTAGACTGTATTATTATTATTATTATTATTATTGTGTATGTAAAAGTGTGGGTACATACATGTCATGGTGCATGTGTTAGATCAGAGAACAACTTTCAGGAGTTGTTTCTCTCCTTCTGTAGTGGGATCCAGGGTGAGCATGCTTTAGGGGTAGCCACTTCTACACCATTGAGCCATCCTGCCAGCCTGTGTATTATATTTTGTGACATACTTTTTAGTCTGATGATACATGGTAAAAAGTACATTTTTTACTCACATGACTCCAGTTCTTTTTAAATAGCTGTTTTTATTGCTAGATTTGAGACTAGAAGAATCCAGTTAATCAGTTACTGTATAGGACAAGTCCAGTTTACTGCTGACCCAGGAAAAAGAGCCTCTGCTCTCCTTTCATTAATTCCTGCCCCAACCTCACTTTCCTAGTCCCCAGGACATCCTAGTCCCCAGGACAACGGGGTTTTGTTGGTAGCATCCCTGAAGGAAGATTTAGTCAGAAACATAATCAACATTGTAGTTTCCTTTCGGTTTTTTCCCCAGATATAGTTGGTTCTGCTAGAAATTCTTGAATTTGGAAGTATCCTGTTTATTTAAAAGATGATGCCTCTATAGCTAGAGCTAGCAGAAGAGATGGGATTTATAGGTAGAAAAAAAAAGCAAGGAATGAAACCCAGATTGGTTGTTAGAGGTAGCTGCAGGTAACTTGCAGGTTTAGAATGGGATTTCTGTGTCATTCTATTTCACACAAACTGAATTCCTTCTGAATGGCTGCTGTTAACCTCCTGTTTGGAAGACTGGTTCTCTACAAACTTTGTGATAACCTAACAGCTAGCACACCATTCGGGCTGGGCCATCGGGCCTAGCACAGTCTAAAACAGACTTTTTTCAGTTTTTAATCTACCACCTTCATGATCTGAATTGGATATGTATATGTTGAATATATTATCCTTTTCTCCACCCACACCTCATGCTAGGAACCGAATCCAGGGCTTGTGGCCTGTTAGATAAGTACTGTATCAGTGAGCCATACTCCCAGCCACTAAGTATTTTTAACCTATTTTAATGGTCTTGGGATGTCTACAAATATCCAGGTCATCACGAGCCTTTGAAGAAAGGTGACTAAACCAACTTTAATAAATTACTTCAGTCATCTAAACAAAACAATGAAATGTAAAGAAATTATATAGTGTAAAATGTAGAAACATAAGGGAAAAAAGCTCTCTCTCTCTCTCTCTCTCTCTCTCCCCTCCCTCTTTCCCTCCCTCTCTCCCTCCTTCCCTCCCTCCCTCTCTCTCTCTCTCTCTCTCTCTCTCTCTCTCTCTCTCTCTCTCTCTCTCTCTCTCTCTCTCTCTCTCTCTCTCTCCCTCCCTCCCTCCCTCCCTCTCCCCTCATTTCCATTTCCTTAGTAAGCAACAGGTTCTGTTAGAAGCTACAAGTTGTTGCTTCCTCTGTGTGAGTTAGTAAGCTACAGTTAAAAGGAGAATTGGGTTTTCCAAACACTAAGTGACAGTATCAAAGTTGTGACTTAAAAACACAAAAGTCAAAGCCACCAGTGAAAAACAGCAACCCAGAAAGCTGCCCTGAAATGCCAGCTCTGAACCATATCTAAATTGTTGAAGTGGGCAGCACCCTTCTGGAGAGTAGCGAGCCTGCCTGCTTTTATACAGGAGGCTGGGTACCATGACTAAGGAGGTGACACAGGGCAGGGCCAAGCCTCAAAGCCAGAGCAAATGAAAAATGGCCCTAGCAAGCTTTGGCAGCTCCCAGAAAGTGTTTCCTGCCTGCCCAGCCCCTGCTGTGGCCAGATTGTGGGTCTTGGGCCTGGGTTTGTGGTCGTTGCAGACCTGCTGTGGCTGCTCAGCTCCAGGCCCTTATTCCAGCTCCTGGTATCCCAGGGAGAGAGCTGGTCCCACGGCCTCAGGCTGAGGGTGGAGGGGAAGGAAGGTTAGCTCAGAATCAGCTGTCGCCCCTCAGAACTGGAGTTCAGCACATGGGAGAAGCGGGAAAGAGGTAGGCAGAGCATGGATGTGGTCTCACTCTACAAAAGGCAGGCAGGACATAAGTGACAGCTGTGTCCGGCTACTAACAGTCTTGGACTAGTGCATGGCAGGGCCCTTCCTATGCACATTTATGTTTACCTTGTACATGGAGAGTTCTAGATTCGACTTCCTTTGAATTTTAGATTTCTCCATCGTTCATTGATTTTTCATATTTTTTAGAGTATTGCCAAAATAGTATGGCACATATCTTTTCAACTCCTCTTACACGAGGTTTCCTGTATGCTGTCCTAATTAGAGAGTTTATCATGATTGTTGTAATTTCCTGACTACTTCTCACTTTTCTGGGTCTTTGAGTCAGTGGCCTGTTTGAACAAGCTTACCTTCTCTGTGTCCAGTTGGACATGGTTAATCGGCTGCTGTGTCTTTCTTTCTACCCAGTAGCTGAGTAAGTTTCTGTCATGAGTCTATGTCCCTAATTTGTAAAGGTGCTATTATGCCACCATCTTAGCCTGACTGACGGTGCTAGGCAGGGACTGTGCAGAAGAGCTGGCTTTAGTTCGGTGTTTGCTTTCCTTTGGGCAGAAGCTTTTTAAAAACAGATGACAAAGGACCACAGGGGAGGGAGGGCCTTTCTCTGTGATTATTGTGATTGTTCCTGATGCTCAGGGGAGAAGTATCCTCACTTAGATTCTTCTCTCCTACCTGATGCCAATGGCTAGAGATGGCTCCAAATATGGAAAGCAGAATGCTACTCGTGATTTGTGGGTTTTTAAAGGGTAAATGCCCACAATGATTTAAATTGATGGACACATAAGGCAGAATGTTGTACTTTTAACCCATAACCTCCCATTTCTGTTTTCTGAGTGATTATTACTTAGATCAGTGTAGACCTCCTTGATAGATAAACTCCTTAAATTAATGAACACAGAAATAAAGTTGAACTATTTTTCTCTATTAAAATTTAAACTTCTAAATGTTTATTTTTAGAAAATTAAATTTTCTAGGTGATATCAAATTATAGGGTAAAATATTCTTTTATTGTATAAATTAATTAAGAAGAAGGGTTGAGGAGATGGCTTTGTAGGTAAAGGGCTTGCTGTACAGGCACGAGGATCTGAATGTGGGTCCCTGATATCAGGAAAGGTAGATGAGGTAGCATATGGTTTTAGTAATCTTAGTACTCCGACAGCAGGATGGGAGACAAAGCCAGGGTAGCTCACAGCCGGGCTAATCTGGCATAACTAGCAGTAAACAAGAGTGTCTCAAACAAGGTGAAAGGCAGGGACTGTACCTGAGTTTGCCTTCTGGCCTGTACTCATGTGTTATGGTACATATGTGTCTGCACGCACAGAGATTTTTTTAAAATGACGTGCTTAAACACAGTAAGTTATGTATTGGGCATACGGAGACGAGCCCAATGCAGCCTGTTACAGATTACCCTTCGTCTTGTATAGTCTTCAGATTGTACTCAGAATTTACTTCTCTTGCTTACCCCAGCCCTTTGCGTATCAGCAGCCACTAATCTCAGGGTGTAGTCTCTGATCCTGTTTACTACGCACTTACTTTTTAAAGCACAAAGGCCTTTTTATTCATTCTCGCACCCCACCACCCTACATCTCATGAGTTTTGTGGTGCCTGTCCAGGGCTTGAGTGTTTATCAGATTGAATTAGTTCACGTGTGCCTGTCACATGGTCTCTCTCTCTGAACATGTACTAGTTGTCCATGTCCCTTTTGACCTGTGTTTGTGTATATGCTGTTCTCCTACTCAGGAAACATACGCCTGTACAGTGACATAATTTTTTGCATCAAAAGTTGGAAAAGGAAAAAAGCAGCCCGAGTGGCCTGAGTTTTTCCGTGCTTGTGAGGGGTTGTGGCTGCTGGCCAGTGATGGCAGTGTTGTACTGCTCGTTCTGGTCCTGGCCTGCTCAGCTTTGCCATCAGGAGCACTTTCCTTTGGCCTCTGGTCCTTTGACCTTCTTGTCTGCTAGAGTTTTGAGCCCTTGTCTGCTTTATAGCAGTACAAGATGATCTAGGCTTATTGTAAATATTCCCTGCTGTATCCCTAAACGAGCCATTTCAGCAGGGTCCTTGGGTCCCTGCTCTGATATGCTCATCACGATTAGAGTTTCATTGCTTCCAGGTAACTGTGACTAGAGTTTATATACTTGTATAAGCACACATGTTTATACACCCCTTTATTTGTGGTTTTGCTTTCCATGGCTTCAGTTATCTGGTTAGCTATAGTTTGAAAGTATGAAGTGGAAAATTCCAGAAATAAAAAAATTTAAATTGTATGCCTTTCTGAGTGACACAGTGCAGTCTTGCACCCTCTGCTCTCTCCTGCCCTGGACATGAGTCACCCCTTTGTCCACTGTACCCATGCTTTGAATGCTACTCACTCATTACTCACTTAGTCATAGGCTGTCACAATGCTTGTGTTCAATTATATAGCAATACACGTGTACTTTTGTGTAGCAGGCTAATGGCTGTACCACAATGCCTGTGCCCTTTACCTAACTTCATCTAATCATGTAGGCATTGTATCATCTCACATAGATAGAATATAATAAGATATTTTGAGACAGCTACTTAACTATGAGCAGTATATTGTTAAATTCTATTTTTATCAGTTATTGTTAATCTTTTATTCTGCCTATTTTATAAAGAGTTCTATAGTAAGTGTGTATGTATTAAAAAGAGCAGAGGGTATCTGTAGTTGTTACATGCATGGTTTCAGGCATTCACTGAGGAGCCTTAAAACGTGTCCTTTCAGCTAAGTCAGACTATTCTACTAAGCTTACCAGGGATTCCCCACATTGGGCCAGACTAATGCAGTCCTGGCTCACTTCTCCCTTATTTGCCTGTACCGTCCTAGTCCACGTACAGCATCTACTACCTACAGCATCTCTTCACTGATGTTTCCTGTCTTGGTGTACATGGACTAGGATTGCTAACTTGACCTCCTTAAGAAACATAACTAGTCTGAATTGATACTTCTTTTTCTTCTCATAGTTTCCACTCATTTCCAAAGTTATCTCTTTGTAACTTTCTTGCCATCTCCTCAGTGAGGTCCTGTCCTACTTTTGTAATGCAGTCAAATTCCTTTGCCTTAGTCTGGGGTCTATGCTGCAACCCATCCCCTTCTTGGTTGAACTTTCAAGTCTTGGACTTAAAATAACATTAGTAGATATTCTTTGTGTTGTGAAAACCCATTGTTCAAGTGGATAGCATATTTACCATGACACTAATAAACAAAATAGTCCCTTGGTCTCCAAGATAACCTGTGCTGAAACTGCTCAGCCCTCTCTCCTGAAAGCCCCTGCAGAAACTGGCCAATTTTCTGTCTGTGTGGTTTTTCTTTTTCCCAGAAAGTCTATAAATGTATTCATATGAGATACAGCCTCCTCAGACTAGAATTTTCACTTAGCACAATCCCAGAACACACGTAAAGATCAGAGACAGCTTTCTTGTAGGATTTACCCATGTTGCTCAGATAAACAGCTCTTTTATTTTGGCCACACAACAGCATTCCTTGTACAAAGTGACATTACGGCTGCCTCTGGCTTTGTGCCATCATAAATATTGCTGCTGCGAAGATTCACGGGCAGGTGTTTGAGTGGATGTAGTTTTCACATCATCTGGAAACCATTTCTGGATTTCATGCAAACACTATGTTTAGCTTTATCAGCCTCTGCTGAACTCTCTTCACTTTGTATTTATTTCACCAGCAGTAAAGAAGTGTTCCCATCTTTTCCAGTGCTCGATAAAGTTATTGCTGGACTATTTGTACACTTTAACTTTTATATTGTTATTGTAGCGTATGCACATGTGCACGCCCTGGCATGTATGCAGAGGCAGAGAACAACCTGAAGTCCATTTTCTTTCCACATGACAGTTCTGCTTGGATTCATGATGTCAGGTTTATGCAGCAAGTACCTTTGTCTGCCAAGCCATGTCATCAGCCCAGCATGTATTTTTTTCATTTTAACCATGCTAATTCATGTTTGTGGTATATCATGCTTCCCCTCTATTGACTGTACTGCCAAATGCTTGTGTCAATGTTCCTGATGATATGTCTTTCTAGGTCTTGAACCATTTTTTTTTTAAAAGTTAGCAAACAAACTGAAGCATTTCATTTTGGTGTATTCATACATACATTTGATTTTACTTTGTTCTTATTTTTCCTTGTTTTTTATATCAAAATTTTATTTGTTATTTAAAGTTCAAACAATGCAGTAATATGTGAAGGGAATACAGTATATTTTATCTCTGTTCTGAATTGAAGTCCCTCAAAATGTGTTATCATTGTTCCCCTTCCTGCAATACAATTATCATTTTTCTATTGTTTTGCTATTTTTTCACATTGTGAAAAATCATTATACTGCAACTTGATTTTACCTTTTAACTTGTTATAGCCAAATTTCCACGTCATTTATGTATCGGTCTGACAAAAATGTAACTTACTTGTATTCTGTGAGTATTGCGTGTAATGATTTTTTAAAAAATGGTTTTTTTGTTTTGCTTCTTTCTAAAGGACAAGCTGTTGCTATGCTGCTCACACTGGCCTTGAACTTATCCTTCTCCTCTCTCAGGGGTGCTGGGATTATAGACATGTTACTGCATCCAGCCTCTCCTTACTTAAAAACATTCCAATTATTAATAATTTACTTCCTATAACAAATACAACAATGTTTTTAAATTAACTTGTTTGTGTAAATTGTACAAGTTGGATACATGGCCTTTGTCACTCTGTAATTTGCAGATATTTTTTCCCAGTCTGCCTCCTTTTCCCATTGTCTTAATGTCTTTGATATTAAGTTTGAATTTTTTTCATTTATTGAAAGTAGATTCTTTTCTCATGCAATATATCTTGATTACAGATATACAACCCCTCCCTCTACTCCCCCCAGTCCATCCTCCCCCCTCCCTTCCCTTCCCCCTTCCTAGTCTAGAAATGAGTAGTCACAAAGCAAATAACAAACCGTGTTAAGCTTTTTTGATGAACACTAGTTGTTTGAAAAAAGTTTAAATGTCACAAAGTATGTAAATATATGCTTAGTTATATACATATACATATATATCACTACATATTAAAAGGAATATCTAAATAATGAACATGGTAGGAATTCATATAATGGTGTTCAACGAAGCATTGTATTTGGTCCTTAACCAAAAAGTAGCTCATATTTTGAGCAGTCTGGCTTTGTAGACATTGGCCTTATAGCAATTTCCTAGTTTCAAGCAATTTGGTTTAAGATAGAAGCTTGATAAGAACGTTAAAATCATTTCACCTAGGAATATTAGCCAGTTCATTGATTTAGTTGAGGGCATGGGGTTTGCCAGTATATTTCACGATATTATGGGAATTGGCCCAGGAATTGTAAAAGATGTTTAATGTTGACAGCTAAAGTACCCAGGAAGCAGCCCTCCATGACAAACTCTTTAAAATGTAAATACTTGCTGTTATATGTGTGTACACTGCTCACCTAGTACAGTGGTTCTGAATGTGTGAGCATCACCTGCAAGCCAGTTAAAAATAAGATTCTCAGCCTCGTTACCTTCTGGGCCTGAAATGAGGGGGGACACAAGCAAAACTGGTTTTTATAACATTCATCTAGTTATTTATTTGTGATACTGGAGATTGTTTAAGACAAATGCGCTATTACTGAGCCATAATCCCCAGCCCACCAGGTCATTCTGATGGGTGTTGAAGTGGCAGTTGTCTATATTGATGAGCTTGGTAGTATTTGTGCCTTAATTGAGATTGGTTCAGACCTGGATAACGTGCCAGATGCAGCTACTAGTAGGAAAAAGTTGGGGGATATGGAACGGCCTCAGCTATTGCTACCAATTTACCTCATTTGTTTGTCATGAAGTATTTTCTGAAGAGTATGACTTGAGCAGCATAGTTCTGTAAGTGATGAAATAGGGTGGCTGAAGCGTTGTTTTTCCGTGGTGTGTGACTTGCCTCCTGGGAGCCTTGCAGTCTTCCCTAAGGTGTAGTTAAAGTGTGAGGTCACAGAAGCCAGTGAAGTTAGTGGTAAACTGCCAGGTAGATTGCATTTTTTTTTTTTTTAAAAGATGGCCTTCAGCCCTTTCCCTGAGGACTATAGGAGGCTGTTTGTATCTGAGTCTACATAGACCTGCAGGACAAGGAGATGTGAGTGAGATATGTAATTGACATTTAGGGAGGGATCTTAACAGCAAGGAAGTATGGGCTGGGTTGATAAGAAAACAGATCCAATCCCTTGAGGAATTAGAAAGAACACACATTTGTCAGATGAAAGATTTACATGAAATTAGAGATTCAAATGTGTTCAGGAAAACATCGTAAAATATTATGATGCTATTCTTGTATTTGCATTGTTCTGTCACACAATTATATGCTCTCAGTGTCGCTGAGACAAGTAAGGCATGCTCATAGTTACTACTTTATAGATGGAAAATGGAGTTTCATGTTTTAAGTGGTGGTAGCAGGTACCCATTACTGGATGTCCATTCGTTCACTCATCATATGCTAGGGTCTAGCATGTAGGTCTAGAAGCGCAGTTGTTGGCAAAGCACATTCTCCTCAGAAAATGTGTTTTCTATGAGCTTATAAAAGAGGAAAGGTAGACAATAAATAGGATAAAGTAAATTATATAGTATTCTAGAGTATTTCTTATCATGATCTTATTGAGAAATATTAATAAGTGAGGATGATTTAAATTTTAAGATGGGTTTTGGGATTAGAGTGACATGCTAGGCGTGGTAGCATATACTTGTGAGCTTAATACTTGGGAGATGGAGATAGAGGGTCAGCTACATGGGAGTTAGAATTAGGAGTTGCCTTGGGTCTCAGAAGAGACTTTGTACTTATATATCAATTAGTGTTGAGACTATGAAAAATTATGGGGACTTTTGAAATTGGACTAAATACATTCTGAGTTAAGATATGGCCAGGAGCCTTGGGTGGTGGACTGGGTGGATTGAATGAGAATGTCCCCTATAGGCTCAGATGTTTGAATACAAGGTCCCCAGTTGGTAGGTGTAGGAGTTTAGCTTTCCTGGAGAAAGTATGTCATTGGAGGCAGGTCTTAGGAGTTTAAAGACTCACACCATTTCAAATTCTCTCTCTACTTTTTGCTGAGGTTCAAGGTATGAGAAGCCTTCTGCTTCTGCTGCCTTGTCTAGGCTATGCTATCAGGAACTCTTATATCTCTGAAACCATAAATCAAACTCATCTATAAGTCGCCTTAGTCATGGTGTTTTATCAAGGCATTGGAAAGGAAATCAATTCATTACCCCATCATCAAAATAAATGAATCATCAGACTGAAAATAAAGGAAGGAAACTTAAGTGCACATTTATTTATAAGTAAAAGAGTCTATGGAAAAGGCTTCCTACTGTGTGAGCCTAGCATTTTGGAAAAGGCAAAACTGGAGAGTGGTATGATGTTTAGTGGTTGCCAGAAGCTAGGAAAGGGATGGTTGAATAGGGAGAGCATATGGGGAATTTTAAAAGTGTAAACTACCCTGTGTGGTACTATAAGGGTGAATGTTTTCTAACCCTATTGAATGCACAACAACAAAAGAGAAGTTTAGTGTGAGCTGGGGACTTTGGGTGATAGTGATATGTTAATGTAGGTTCACTAGTTGTAATCACAACTGTCCTACTCTGTCCATAATATTGGTCATATGAGAGGTTGTATTGGGAAGTGGAAAAGGGCCCCAGGGGCAGATGGGAAAATCTCTTACTTTAACTCTGTTTTTCTGTGTGTCTGAAACTGCTCTAAAAACATTGTCGGGTCTAGAGAGATAGCTCAGCAGTTAAGAGTACATACTGTCCTTGCAGAGGACCAGTGTTCGGTTCCCAGAACCACATGAGAGTTTGGAACTGCCTACACTCCAGTTCCAGAGAGTCCAACGCCCTCATCAGGCCTCTGTGTGCTCCTGTATGCATGTGGTGCAAGTATACTCAGGCGCAAACACAGTACATAACATTTAAAATAAATGTAAAAATAATTAAGTCCAGATGCCAGCAAGATGGTTCATACACCAGGCACTTGCTGCTGAGTTTAATCCCTGGGATCCACATGCTAGAAGGAGAGAGCCAACACTGCAAAGTTGTCCTCTCATCTCCATGTGTGTGCTGTGACCTGTGCATACACACTAAATAAATGTAAAAAATAAGTCTATTAAAAGTGGAATAGCTGCTATCTCATGTAATAGGGTGTGCTAAAGATTACGTGAGATAAAAATATATAGAGGAATTGGAATAGTTTCTGGATGGAGTGAGCTAATATAATTTGGTTATTATCATGTTATGAATGAGCATAAAATATGTTTCCATTTGAGCACCATTATGTTTACATGGCTTGGATAAATTCATTCACATTCTGGAGCATGTATGACTATTGTCTAAAATCTTACCATACTGACAGTGTTGCCCGTAAGAGTAGACACAAGACCTCACATGTCAGAAGGATGGAGAGTATAAATTAGTAACACGTGAGTATCGTGCTCCTCCAGAACTCTGGTACTCTGGGGATAAGAAGAGACGTCTTCTTCCACAGGTGCCTAGGGTGACCCTGGTGCATTCCCAAGGTGGAGTGCTTGAGCTGGAAACGTCAAGGGAAGTTTGGAGTGCTTGAGCTGGAAACATCAAGGGAAGTTTGGAGCGCTTGAGCTGGGAACGTCAAGGGAAGTTTGGAGTGCTTGAGCTGGAAACATCAAGGGAAGTTTGGAGCGCTTGAGCTGGGAACATCAAGGGAAGTTTGGAGCGCTTGCTCAATGCAGCCCCTCAGTGCCTCCAAGAAGCATGCACAACACCATTGCATCCGGAAAATAGAGAGAGCGGAGATTCTTCAGGGTCCCACAACTTAGTCTCTGAATTTATTATGAAGTAGAGCATAACTTCGTGACTGTTCTCCTGAACTGTGAGTAACAGTTCACCGCTGTACTCAAGTTTTAAGTAGTAGGTACTAATTAGTGAGATGTGTGACTAATTCAAACAGTTGAGTCATGGGGGGGTGGATTTTAGGGATAAAAGAACTGTAGGACAGAGTGAGCAAAACACTTGTCATTGAGTCAGGAAGTGGAGGGAGTTACATAATGTGCGATCACAGTGAAATGTCAGGGTTAAAACGGAAACCCTCCTTGTTCTGCAGCTAGGCATGTGAATAAATTAGTTGTGAATGGAGCTAATGTTTTCTTAAGACTGCCTGAAGCTCAGCTGTTACTAACTACTAGCAGGACAGACAGGTAACACAGAGAACCTCTTACAAACTATTTTAAGGTTGAAGCAAAATGAAGTGATTATATAGCGTAGGAAGGGAATGGAAAAAGTTACCGTATTGATTTGCAAAGAAAAATAACAAGCATTTGCTTTGTGTCAGGCATTGCTTTAGACATGTTTATGAATGCACATACACACAATCTCTTCCTTACAACCTGTGAAAATGCACATCTAATCCTCATTTTGCAAGAGAAATCAAAGTTCAAACTAGTTCATATACATGACCAGTTGAATAATTAAGATTTAAACACAGAACTTTGACTTTATAATATATTTAAATCTTGATTTTTTTTGATCAGCAATTATGTATAACTGTACTTCGTTTCTATGCAAAGAAGCATACAGTAGACATTCAGAGATCTAAGATTTGAGTTTCAGAGATGAGTGGAGAGATTTCTGCTCCTAACACGTAAATAAGGTAGATGCATCTTCTTACCTTAACTAGAGTTTTATGAAAAATGATTGGAAAACTGGAAAGCAAGCAGCCCATGGCTTCAGTTCCTTAGAAAAGAGATATTAACATTAAGATTGCACCAGCTGCCTCCCTGGGGGCAGTGTCTAGATTTGGGCTTAGGGAGGGGACCAGGCCTTCCCAGAGATGCACAGACGCTGAACTCAGTGGAGCCAAAGTAGCTAGAATTTGCATAGCTCTCAGAGAGAGGGGAGGGAGACCCCATGTCAGAAAGTCCTCAGAGCTTTGCTGAACTGCAGAGTTTGCAGAATACTGGTTTTACAAACCATCTGAGACCAGGGAAATACAAGAAGACAGGGAACTTGTCACAGATGGTTCTGCTCCATCAGCTAGAGTGGGAAGGCCTCTGGACGTGTAGGGGCAAATTCATGGAAAGATTAGCATTAGCAGTGCATCTAAACAAGCCGAAAGTCAAGGCCAAGGAGCAGCCCCAACAAACATCTCAAAGGAAATTTACAAAGAATTCAGTTAACTCCTTTAATAAGAAAAAGTCAAGACCTGCTGGGAAAGTAACCAGGATTTCCTTGACAAAGGTAGATGAGAAGGGGACTAAAAGGGGAGGGGAGGGGAGGGGTCACATGTTTGGGCAAAGAGAAAAGCTCCCGTTTCTAAAGAGTGACACTGAGGCACCAGATTCCCAGATAGGGCAGATGGACAACCACAAGGTGAGAAAGGATTGTGCATGCTGTGCTATAGGCTGAGCAGATACAAGCAGTACTCTGTTTCTCAAATTGACTTTTTACCACTTATCCCAGACCTGTGAGATCTGGCAGTGTAACTCAAGTAATTAGACACTAATGAAAACCAAGTCAAACTTTGTTTTCTTCTACACTATTTGTTTTGTTTTGGTGGAGGCTGTTTGCAGTGAGAGGGCTTGAACCCAGCCTCCAGTGTGCTGGGAAAACACACTAGCACAGGCTGTATCCCCTGCCAGTACCCTGTACAAAGAGATGTGCTCTGCCTGAGCTCAGCTCATAGTGCTACATGGCAGCCAAGAGTTTTGGCTGGTTGTGTGGGTCTTTTGCTTGTTCTGGGATAGTGCCTCACGTCAGAGCCTCAGATTTGAGATCATCCTGCCTGCCTCCCTTGTGTGTGTCGCTTTTGAGGATACCAGTCTACGTGCTGTTGCAGCCACACATGTAATGATATTCAGCGACATGTCTAGCATCCTGAGCATGTGGAGAATGGAGCTTGTGTTAAGAAGCCACTATGGTGGAAAATATTACCAAAGCCAAAACACTCTCCTTTTCTGCTGAAGTATTTTTTTTTCTTCCCAAGGAATCAAAGGTACCCAAGTATGTGATCATGAGTAGAAAAATCGGGTACAGAAATCAGATATGGGCAGTTTTGCAATTTCATTTTTGTATGAATTTTCAATTAAATTCAGGAACATAAAACACTAAATCTAAATGTGACAAAGAAAAGGTTTAAGCAGTTTAATATTATAATAATTGTAAATAAAAATGTAAGCATTTCTGTACAATTATCAGTATCTAGATTTGCCTTTAATTTTTTGGTATCTATGTATGATGTGTGCTGTGAGTATTTGAGAGTACAGATGTGTGCATGTTAAGTCACATGTGGTGGGTAAAGGACAGCCTTGGTTATAAAAAGTTATCAGTGAGAGAGCTCACACTTTTCTTTCCTTTTCTCTTTTGAGACAGGGTCTCTCTACATAGCTGTTGTAGACTCACAGTACTCCAGAAATCAGGCTGGCCTTGAACTCACAGAGATGTGCCTGCCTCTGCCTCCCCAGTGCTGGGACTAAAGGCGTGCGCCCCCATGCCCAACTTTAGCTTACACTTCTTTGGACTAAGGGTTAAAATAGTGTATCTGGGGGTGCAGCTCTAAGGTTGAAAATAGTGTATCTGGGGGTGCAGCTCAGTGGTAGCATACTGAGTGCAGTCATACAGAGAAGGGAGAGGAAAAGAAAGGGCCACATAGTTAATGACTGCCATATTGGGAAGCAGATGTCTAACATGATTAGTTAAGTAATAAAATCTTTTTTTAATTTTCCAACAGACAACTATGGCTGCAGGAGTCTTGCCGCAGAATGAAAAGCCGTATTCCACTTTGGTGAATAGCAGTGGGTATGCTGCAAACATGGATGGTAATAATCTCTTTAGTGTACTCTGTGTCTCTGTGGAAACTCATACTTAATAAAAGTTACTATGTGAAAGTATCTGAAAGAAAAGCTCCATTCTTCACTTCAGAAGCTCAGGTCCACGTGTTGTTTACAACATTTTCTTTCTGTCTCACCACTTGGCCTGGTAGAATTCCTTTACAAAACCCTGAATAATGCTCTTGGCCTTTTGAAATAGAGATGTTAGAAACAGTGTTTGTCTCCTGCATTATTATCTTAAACTGAGATTACACGTTTGTTCCTTCCGTCAAACGCCTACTTGTGAACCAGCCATTATTCCTGTTTCCTTCAGTTACATGCAAGAGTCACTTGCAAAGCATATTCAAAAGCACTCAGGCCCCACTCTGCCAGTGTGTGTGTGTGTGTGTGTGTGTGTGTGTGTGTGTGTGTGTGTGTGTGTGTGCGCGCGTGTGTGTGTATTTTTCTGTGGTACCCAGGCAAGAAAGCATGCATAACTTACACTCCTGTTGCTGTATCTGCCTCTCATCCTTTTGCAGTTATGAACTAGGAAGTAGATGACATGATTCCACTCTGACCTTGTTGGTTGTGTTAGGCAGTTTCCCATTGCTGTGGCAAAATACCCAGTAAAAATCAATTTGGGGCCAGTGAGATGATGGATTAATGGATAAAGGCACTTGCCACCAGGCCTGAGTACCTGAATTTGACCCCAGGACCTACCCAGTATAAGGAAAGACCCAACTCATACAAATTGTCCTGTGGGCTGCATTCTTCTGTACCCACCCAACAGAAGTGAATGTGACATTAGTAAAATTTTAGTTAATTCAAGAGAAAAAATGGTTATATGGCTTATGATTTCAAAGGTTTCCGTCCATAGCCAGCTGGCCCATTCCATTTTGGCCTGTGTGAGGCCAAACACCAAGACAGAAATATATGTCAGAGGAAACTGCTCACTGTACTGGGAGCTAAGCCAGGAGAAGTCGGAATCCCAGTATTTCTGTTAAGGGCATGCACACAGTGACTAACTTCCACTAGGACCCACCCTTAAAGGTTCCACTGCCCTTTAGTAGCAGCACAGGCTGATGACCAAGCTTTAAGCATAGGATCGTAAGAGGGGCATTTAAGATCCCAGCCATAACGTGGGTTGCCATCACAACCTTGGCGATACATTTCAGGGTTTTCTAACTGTACAAGTTGATTTGACTGCTGTCGAATAATAGACTTTACAGGGTTTCTTCTCACAGTGTGGGTGAGATGATAGGATGTTAAAGCAGGAAGCTCCAACTGCAACTGTTGCCTCCCATGATAGGAAAGTACAGGAGGAAGCCCTGACTGCAACACAGGAAAGTGAAGGAGGCTCTGACTGCAACTGTTGCATGCAGCGCTTGCTGAGAACAATCAGCTCTCAGTTCATTGTGTTTTTCTGGAATCTGTCCACTCTAGGAGGGCCTCTCTCACATCAAGAGAAACAGTGTTTCCCACATGGCTGAATCCCAAAGCCTTGTAGAGCTTTCATCTGTCTGCTGTGTCTGGCTTTTAGAGGAACTAATACTGGTAACTACCATTTGGGGACACTTTTCATTTTAATTTCCTTCGTTTTAGAGAGAAGTGCTTAAAAACCAAGTGCAGTGATAGTGTCTATTTCATGCTTTCCTTGTAGAGTATTTCCCCTCAGTATCATCCCAGGCAACACATTTAAGAGTCAGGCAAGCCTTCTTCCTTCTTCTTTCCTTTATCAGGGTTATTTTCTAGTGGATTTTTTTCTAGAGGAGTTTTATTAGCTTTGAGATGGGGTAAACTCATTACACAGGAGAGAACTAGGGATCCATCTACTGAATCCAGTCATCCGGGTTTCAGGGACACCAAAAACCCTCTGCACATTCTCTAATGCCCCAGGGAAGGAGACTGTTGTGATCTACTTGAGAGACTGATTTTTTTTTAACCTCTCAAAAATTTTAATTGAATAATTTATTACTATTTTTCTCTCATAAGTACAGCTAGTTTTTAATTTGGAAAAAGGGTAGAAATTTTACTTACTATCTAATTTTTAAAAATTGTATCTCATTAAAGGTAGTCAGTTATATTTTAGGGTGGAGAATAGTTTTTTGTTTTGTGTTGTTCTGTTTTTTTTGAGACAGGGTTTCTCTGTAGCTTTGGAGTCTGTCTTGGAACTAATTCTGTAGACCAGGCTGGCCTTGAACTCACAGAGATCTGCCTGCCTCTGTCTCCCGAGTGCTGGGACTAAAGGCATGCGCCACCAACGCCCAGTGGGTGATAAATAGTTTTTTGAATGTTGGCTAATGAATCATAGGAAAATGTAATGTCCAGGTTCATAAATAAAATACTTAACTTTTAGAGGACAAAGTTAGAAGGTTCATCAGAAACTGGCTTTATAATGATGCAAACCTAGATTTAAATCTTGGTTCTGCCACTTAAAAATAATAAATCTGAAAAATACCACTTTCATTGGGGAGAATTTCAGACCTTCACAAAAGTACAAAGAATACAGTAAAAGTCTTTGCATTGCCATGTGTGAGCTATCCTCTCAAGTACACACAGTTACCAGCTAACAATTCCTATCACTCATTTCCTCTGCTCACTTTCCATGTACTGACAGAGGTGTCATTTATCAATAAATGTCTCCCTCATTGCCATAATGAAAATACTAACTTATAGTATCATCAGCTATCTAAATAGTGTTCAGATTTCTCAGTGTCTCATAGCTAGGTCCCACAAATATATTTATATATCATTTATATCAGGATCCAAAGGTGCCAATATGCTGTCACTTTTTGTTATGTATATAAAATCTGTGTCACTTTTGTTATGTATATTAAATCTGTTTTAATCTTGAATTTTACTTATATCACTTATTAATAGTTTATTGGCTAAAGAAATTGGGGTTTTGGCAAATCTTGTCTATTATATCTATTAGATATTTCTTATTTTTATGAATATAGAAGCAAATCAGGATAACCTTTTAGTTGACTGGAATATTACATAAGTGGTGCAATATTCCTCCATTAGATTTCCATTCTTTTCCTTCTTGTGATGCTTTGAGGGAAAAAAAGTATATGAGACTTAGAAGTTGTATGAAAAGCATACACAAAGAGGCTGAGGTAATGGCTCTGTGATAGAGCGCTTACTGTGCAAGCATGAGGACCTGAGTTCAATCTCCAGCTCCCAACTAAAAGAGAAATGAAAGAAAAACCAGATGTAGTGATTTACAGCTGTAGTTCCACCAGAGAGGAAGAGACAGAGGGATCCTGGGGTCTTGCTGGATGGCCTAGCCTAAGCCCAGCTTAGTCTGAATGGTGAGCTTCAGGCCTGTGAGAGACCCTGTTCAAAGAGGTGGATGATGCGCCTAAGAATGATGCTTGAGGTTATCCTCCAGCCTGTATTGCATATCCACAGACAGACACACAACACCTGCACACGCACACACATGCACACATAGTCTTCTGTTCACCTACAGAGCCCATGCAAGTTTTGTCAGCGTTTCCTATAATAGCCTGTAGTACAAATAATAAAAAAAATCCAGGGACATATTATGGTTCAAGCTGAAGATCAGAAAAGCAAGGCTGCCAACTACTCCAGAGTTCTTACTTCTACCAAGGCTGGGGCGAGCCTATCCTCAGCCAACGTGCTGGAGACTGAATGCTGAATGAGACCCTGAGCTCCTGTCTTACATTCCTCTCTAGTGTTGAGATTAAAGGTGTGCACCACAGCCCAGCTTGTATGGCTAACTAGTGTGACTGCTGGGATTAAAGGTGTGTGCCACCACTGCTTGGCCTCTATGACTGTGGCTAGTTTTGCATTCTGATCTTCAAGCAAGCTTTATTAGATTATAAGCAATATGTCACTATAATATCCTTTAATAGCATTTTTTCCTTTCTTCTTCTTCAACTTCTTTCTTTTTTCTTTTGGAGACAAAAGTCTTGCCATGTAGCCCTGGCTGATCTCAAACTCCCTGTTTCTCACACTGGCCTTGAAGATCCTCCTGTCTCCTTCTCTCAAGTGCTTGATTACAGGCATTTACCATAATGTCCTGGCCTTGTAATGATTTTTAAATCTCTTTCAAGGACCTTAGACCTTTTCTTAGGACCTTAGTTTGTTTACCATCATGGCTGAGTTATTATATAGCATGTATCTGGGTCTGGATTTTCTGCTCTCAACAATGGTACCTCTGAGGTTATGCAATTTTGTTAGAAGCCTCACAGAAGTGGCCCTCAGGTGACTCAAGATGTCATTTTGCTCTCTCACTGGGAATGTTAAGTTTGATCGTAACAGTAAGCTCATATCTGCCAAGATTTAGCCATTATAAATTTATTCTTTCCATACCCATAGTTAATATTTCATAGAAAGATGCTTTGAAGCTGTGTAGCATGCTGTTTATGTCACCTTTGACTCAGGAGTGTTTTAGCGCTCATTGATGTTTCTCCCTGAGTCACTACTGTGATAGATACCTGTGTTTGTTAAGTGGCATTCTATTATAAGGAACAATTTCCTTCTTGTTTGCTCAGTTACTTCAGTGTGGATTCATATTTTGTTCAGTGGAATCTGGTCTTCCCATTTGTCTTGATGTTTCAGCTTTTCTCTATTCCATCATTCAGAGCCCTTTTGCTCTGAATGTGTCTCCTCCATCCCAGAGATCCAGAAAGATCTTCTAGCTCATTGTCCTCCAATCCTGCCCTAGCTTTGAAAGTGATTGTTTCTCCAAGAGGTCCTGGTTCATTTTAGTGAGGGGTGGCCCTTTTTAAAACCTGAATCTGGGGTGGGAGAGATGGCTCAGAAATAAGAGCACTTGCTACTCTTCCAAGGGATGTGAATTGAGTTTCCAGCAGTCACACCAAGAGGCTCATAATGACCTGTAACTCCAGCTCAAAGGGATCTGATGCCCTGGTATGGCCTGCCTTTGCAGGCACTTACACACACGCGCGCGTGTGCGCACACACACACACACACACACACACACACACACCGCGCGCGCCAAAATAAATCCCCCCCATCCAAAAAAATCTAGATATGTCCACTGCAGTTTCCATGTTGAGGTTCCCAAGCTACCTCAGGCGAAGCTAAGGAATACACACACACACACAATATACACGTAACTGTTTTATATCTTATATTTAATACTATGCCCTCTCTGTCTGTGTCTGTCTGTCTACCCCCTCTTTCTGTATGTGTGTGTATGTGTGTATATTAATTATATATTGAAAACTTCAATTTGGCATTGTTAATTTCATGTCCAATCCAATATTATGCTGCCATCCTAGTTTTTGCCCATTTTTATAATTTACTTCTTCAGGAACAAGAACCCTGCTCTTATCCCCAGTGTGCTTGTTCATCTACTCAGGCCTTCTTTTCTCAGGCTCCCGGCCCTGCCCACACCACCCTCCTCAGCTGATGCTCCTGCACAGGACTGTAACTACTCAGGAAACAGTTTTCCCTACCTAACTCTGCTGGATAACTCTTGTTTCGTCTACCTAATGAATTTTCTCTTTGATGATTTTTTAAACTAATTGCACAGCTGTACAGATGAAATAATGCAGAGAAATCCCACTTACCCTTTACCTAGTTTCCATTAATAGTAACATCACAGCATCACTAGTCAGGATCCTAGCATTGTTACCTGGTGAGAGCAGCTCTACCTGCAAGATAATGTCCCTGTGTACTTCCCAAGGCTCTGCAACAGCTTATTTTCCTGTTCCTGTAACTGTCATTTGGGAAAAGTTACATAAATGAAGGCTATGTACAGTATGTAATCCTTTAGGATGGGCTTTTGTTTGTTTCTTTCTTTTTTCTTTTTCGTTTAGCACAGTTCCCTTGCGTTTCGTCCAGGTCATGTATATAACAGTAGTATATTCCTTATTTCTGAAACATGCCATAGTGTTTATTCATTGACTTACAGAGAGTTATCTGGGTTGTTTCAGTTTGGGGCTGTTATGAAAAAGGTGCTCTGAGTATACATGTGTAAGTTTTATGTGAAGATGAGTCTCTATTACTATGAGATAAATGCTTGAAGAGTTTTCCTTTTAGGTCATCTGGTAGTTACATTTTAATTTTATATACAATTAGTAAACTGTTCTTCAAAATGGTTGTATCATTTTATTTTCTTAAAAATTGTGTGTGTGCATCTGTATATGAGTATGGTGTAGTGGTGTGTGTGTGTGTGTGTGTGTGTGTGTGTGTGTGTGTGTGTGTGTGTGTGTGATATGTGCAGGTGCACACAGAGGCCACAGGAGGAAGCCTTGTGTCCTGGTCTGTCATTCCACATCATTACCTGAGGTGTGCTGTCTTACTGAAACTGAAGCTAGGCTGATGAGGAGCAAGCTTTCTTTCTCTGCCCCTCGCCCCCATCACACTGCTGGGTTACAGGCTCATATAGCTACACCAGATCTTTTAGATTCTGTGGATTTGAACTCAGGTCTTCATGTTTGCACAGCAAGTGCTCTTAACCACTGAGCCACTTCCCCAGACCCCATTTTACTTTCTTTTAAATAAATTATTATATCATTTATGCATTCAGTGTATTTTGATCATATTTTCCATTTCTCCCTCTGATTCTGTCCAACCAAGAGTGTTTAAATTTTAATTTATTTTATAATTATTTGTTGTTGTTGTGTGTATCATGCCAGTGTACATGAGTGGAGATGAGAGGACAGAGTGCTGACGTGAGTTCTTCCCTGCTGTTCTGTGGTTGTCAGGCACGGCAGTGGCTGCCTTCACTCTCTGAGCGTCTTGAGCCCCATCTTTTTTCTTTTCAGCAACGGTCTCTGTTTCTTCTTCTCTTTTGGGTGCTGTCATTATTTAGCTGTTGGAGATGGGGACTGACATTTCTTTGCGGCATTTTGTTTTTATGGTGCTGGGGAACAAATGTAGGCCCTTGTGCATGCTTTGTGAGCACTCTGCCACTCAACAGTAGCTTCAGTCCTCCTCTATTTGTATTTCCCTATTGCACATTGCATTTAGCTTTGGCCTAGTAAAGAACTGAGGGAAACTAATCCATCTTGGCAAATTATTATTACTATTATCATTTATGTATTTCTCTGCCATGCATATATTCTCCTTTGCTTAAGTCTGTAATGTCTTGTACCCACTTTCTAATTCAAGTGTTAGGTTAAGAGAAAACAGCGTCAGGGAGGGAGAGTTCTTTTTAATTGATGGTTTCAGTCCATGTTTGCTTGGTCCCAGCACTTGGAAAGAACATGGCATGGTGGGAATGTGTGGCAGAGGAAGGCCGGTTTTTTCTTCCTGCATCAGAAAGCAGAGGAGGGAGGAGCAGAATGGGAAGACGGTATTACAGAGGCACACCCCAAGGACCTACTTCCTCCAGCTAAGCCGGCCTCCCAGCCATTCCACAGCCTCCTGAGCTACAGCCCCCGGCTGCAGACCAAGTGCTCAAACGTGGTACATCCACTTGTCCTGACACCGTGCTTGTCATGTGCTCGTTTTCCGTGACAACAGCTCATATTCCTCATGAAGTTCAGTTTTCTTTCTCTGAATTGTCCTTGAGTTCAGTCTTAAGAACTGGTCTGTCCCACTGTCCTGGCTTGTGTGTGTGTAGTTTGTCTCCTGTCTCACTGATCTGTCTGTCTGACCCCAGCAGTGCCATCCTGTTGTGGTCACTCTAGAGCGACTCTTTCACTCAGTTTCCTTTTAGTATCATTGTAGCTGTGACCTGTGACTTCCCCAGTAAATTTTAAATAAGCCTGTCAACAGCAACAACAAACTGCTGGAGTTTAAGAATTAAGTTATATAAATGAAATTAAGGAACTTTCTGTCTTTACTATATTGATTCAATCCATAATCGTAATGGCTCTCAAGTTATTCTTAATTTTTATCAGAACTTTAAATCTTTCAATATATAGATCCATATATATTTTAAAAGTTTATGCTTGGTGATTTTATTTGGAATGTTTGTGACTGGTATTGTGCTTTTAATTAGCATTTTCTCATATTATTTTATCTGCAGAAATGCAGTTAATGCTTGTGTGTTGTCCTCTATCATAGAACCTTCCTCGATAGAACACACTGGTTCTAACAAGTTTTGAGACCCCTGTGGTTTCCTGTGGAAATTTTGATGTTGTCTGGAGATAAGGATAATTGAATTCTTCTTTCCCAATCTGTACACTTGTATATGTTTTGTGTTTGTCACTGTCATCTAGATCTCCTAAGCACAAAAGCAGTAGGACAGAAAACAGATACCCTGGTCTCTTACTGTTCTAAGGGAAGAGCATATGTTCTTCTACCCTTTCCTGTGATGTTAGCAGGACATTTGATGTAGATGTTTTAGTAAGTCTCCTTTCTAGCTTGGTAGGCTTTTGTTATTCTGTTAGTATTTTTTTAAAATCAGGAATAGGTGTTGGATTCTGCCAAGTATTATTTATGTGTTAACTGATAGAACCATGTAATTTTTCTTCTCAAGCTTGTTGACATAGTTAATTATATTGGAGATGTTGTGTGAGTAAGTACATGAGGTGGCTGGAAGTCATCCTTGTGTGTCTTTCCTTAGCTGTCATTTATTTTGGATATTGTTTGCTTGCTTGCTTTTGAGACAGGGCCTCTGGCTTGAAGCTTGTCCAGTAGACTAGGCTGCCGTCTCCACTTCCTCAACTCTGCGATTACAGCCACCATGCCTGGATTTCTCATGTGGGTACTGTGGATTCAACTCAAGTGCTCATGCTTGCACAGCGAGCACTTCATTGCCTGAATTCGCTCCACGGCCCTATATTGACTTTTGATTGTCTAAACGGCCTTAGATGCTTGGAATAAGTGCCATTTAGTGGTGGTGGGTAATGCTAGTATGAGGTATTGCTGGATTCGGTTTGCTAATATTTTATTGAAGACTTTTTTGCCTAGGTTCAAAAGAGGTATTAGAATTTAGTTTTCTTTTAAAAAAATATTTTGTCTTTTTGTACTATCTTTGTATCAGAAAAACTCCAGTTTTATAAAAGAGGATATATAACCCCCCTCCCCCATGTCCTAGAAGGTATTTTGTATAAGATTGTTACTGTCTTCTCTAAATGTTTGGTAGCATTCTTCAGTAGTCATGTAAGCCCAGAGATTTCTTTTACAGGACCTTCTTATTTATGACCTAGGTTTCTTTATTTCTACAGGACTATCCGAGTTTTCTCATGTTAAGGCTTGGTAGTTTGCGGTCTTTAAGAAGTTGTATATTTTTTCTAAGTTGTCAGATTTATGATCATGAAGTTGTTCTTACTAGTTCTGTATCATCCTTTCAGCTTACTTCCAGCCTATGACTCAGGGGCTAAATATGGCCAAGAAATCTAAGAATGTGGCCTAACACAACATTGTAAACTAAGTTTTCTATTGTGTGTGTATTGTTGTTGTTTGTAACTTGATTGCACTGTTCTGAGTGTTAACTGTGAGTTTTGTATATAAAACATCACACTGTCAGAAGATTGGACACAAGTGAATGAGTACCAGATTCAAGCGGTAGCTCATCAGCTTGTGTCTTTTGTGTTTTTTTGTGGTTTGTGTCAGCTTTTCCAGAGGTTTATCGGTTACATCAATTTTTCCATAACGCCAGGAGAAAGCTGCCACTGTTTCCCTGTTTTAAAGGTTTTATTTCCTCTGTGCCCTTACCCTTACCCTTCCAATGTCTGCTCTATGGTTTTGTCCCTCGTAGCCTTTCTTGTGACTGTGGTAGGAGCTTGGATTCATTTGAGATCTTTAATTTGAGTGCTATATATTTCCTCTATTACTGTCCCATGTAATTCAGTGTGTTCCATTTTCATTTTGATTCAGTTCTATGTTATGTAATTCCATTTGAGACTTTCTCTTTAACCCACAAATTAATTTATACCATTGATATGTAATTTCTAAAATCTTTAGAGTTTTTTCCTGTTGCCTTTCTGTTAGTGATTTCTAGTTCAATTCTTTTTTTTTTTTAAATTCAGAAAACAGTCTAAGCTTCCAGTTCTTTCAAAAATTAATACCAAGGCATGTTATAATTATAGTCCTTATTGAATAATTTCAATGTTACAGATCTACTGATCATTTCTTCTTATTCATGTTGTGATTTCCTTAATTCTTGGTGTGACAAATGATTGTGACGGATTTTTGGACCCTATATTTTGTTTATTCTTATCAGCAGTCTCCCTGTGGGTATTCAGCTGCAGCTTCATGTGAGATGTGTCTGCTCAGCCTCCCACTGGCATTTGAGTAGAAGTGGAGCAGTGCCTTGCATGGTAGGTCAGGTTGCCTTTGTATCGTGTAAGGTTGCCTCCTGGAGAGATGAAATGATGATCGGGCACCACTGCCATCCAGGGTAGATGGGCGATGACTCATGCTTTGTTGCAGTTGTGGTTGAACCACATTTCCCTGCTGTTCCTGTGAGTCATTTTCTCACCTCCACCATGTAGAGCTGGGGGCTCAGCTCCCTGCTGGACCCCGCTAACAGCAGGGGATAGGAAAGGGACTGTGGACCTTCTCATTGATGGAAGGTTAAGGTGCAGGAGCCTCGGGTTCCCTGGGCTCCATTGACCCGGAGGCAGCAGTGTGGACAGCCCTGCTTCTTGCTTCATTGTTTAGTCTGGTTTTACCAGGGGAATGTGTAGGTCTGTCTCCATAGTAGGCCTCACCAAGACCAAAGTTTGGGCAAAGTAGAGTACGCACTGCTCTCTTTAGTCTTTAGTCTCCTTGCTGCTGGGTCAGGATGGAGGCTCGGCTGAGGAACTGATGTGGAAAGGGATGGCAAGCCTAGTATTGACTAGTCAATCTAAGCATCAAACTCTCATTAGGACTCGCTGCTGCAAAGTGAGTGAAGACCCCGAGGGACCGCTTGCCAGGAGAAGTAAACCATTGTCCACTTGTACTTGATGAGGACGGGAAAACATCTGTACCCAACCTACCACTTCAACCCCAACAGGCAACTCAAAGTGCCACATCCTTCTTTCAAACAGGATGCAGAGAGCTAGCTGTCTGAAGAACCCTCTGTGCCACTCTGATAGATGCTCTTGCTTGCCCTTCTGATACACCTGACTGGGTCTAGTCCACCTCCTTTTCTGTAGGGCTGGGATGTTGGTGTGGGGGGGGAACAGCTTCCTATTTGTCCCCCTGAAATAGGAGTAAAAGAGACTGTATCAGTTGTCACCACCACTGCCACAACCCCCATTCTCCTCCTCCTCAGCAACCCTGTTTCTATACATTTCCTTTCCCCAAATATTCTGTTTTAAACAGAATCATACAATATATGGTCTAGCAATTTACTAATCTCACTTGGCTTGATGATTTCCAAGTTCATTTATGCAGCATGTATCATACTTATACTCTCTAGTTGTGTAGATAATACCATATTTTAACTGTACGAGTTGATGAATGTTTGAGTTGTTACCATGTTTTGGCTGTTGTAAGTGCTGATTGTACAGAGCTATTTGTAGACTGTCTTCACTTACTTGGATTTATAACCAGGAGTTGAATGCTGGTTCATACAGTCACTTTATCTACTTATGTAATGAGCTCCCGGACTGTTTTCCAAAGAGGTTGTTCCATCTTTGGAACACAGGCAGTAAGGGAAGACTTCTTGTCTGTCTATTATCACAGGCACTTAGAGCTTATCTGGCTGTCCAATTATATCTATCCTGGAAGGTGTGAAGAGATATTTCATTGTGGTTTTTTATAAACATTTTGTTTTGACTTGTAGGTAGTGTTGTACATCTTTTCATCTATTTATTGATCATTTCTATATCTGTTTGGTAGAAATTCCCATTCAGATTAATTGCTATAAAAAAACTAACCTCTGTAATTTAATTCTTTCTTTCATATAGGATCTTCTTAACAGCTTGGGTAACTTACTTTCAACACAAAGAATTTCTAGAACCTTTCAAATTGGCATGTCACACAACAAATTCTGTTTCTGTTCATCAGAGATTGCTTGTGTTTCTACTTCAGTTTTGGAAGATGATCTTGTAAGATTTTGTTTGTTTTTTGAGACAAAGTTTCTCTATGTTGCTTTGGAGCCTGTCCTGGAACTAACTCTGTAGACTAGGCTGGCCTCGAACTCACAGAGATCCACCTGCCTCTGCTGGGATTAAAGGTATGCACCACCACTTTTCTTAATTCCTTTTCTCTCTGTTCTTGCATGAATATAATTTCTGTCATCAGGTTCTCTTATTTCTGGGTTTATGTCTGCTGTTGAGTGCCACAGTAAAATATATTTTGTTATTTCTGTGCTTCTGAATTTTGATTTGCTTATTTTAATACTTGTCTATGTTTGAGTTTCATGGCTGTCCTGAGCTAGGACATCACTACAATTGAAGTAGAACAGGGAAGTTTGGGCCTGTTTGCAGCTAGACAGAATCAAGCTTAAGAGTAATAACAAGTAAATGAGGTATTTTATACAAAATGCAAAATTATACATTATCTTGGTAAGCACAATGAAAGCAAAACGCTGACTAGTTAGTACCAAGTGAGTTCTCGGCCTTCTCTAGTTGTTCCAATAGGCTGTCAAATCCCAAGCATCCAGTGCCAGGCCTGGTCATTTTCTTGTGTCCAGGGTTTCAGCAAGGGTTATTTCCTGTTCAGTCAAACCCACATGAGGTCCAGGGGAAACAGCAGTCCACCCGCTTACATTCTTTTTTATATGTATAATTTATTTCTTTTAACTTTTATTTTACATTCCAACCAGTTCTCCCTCTCGTTCCACCTCCCACCCACCCCTACCTCCTCCCCAGCCCACCCCCAGTCCACTGCTCCTCATGGGGAAGTACTCTCACAAGGAGTCAATAAAGTCTGACACAATAGGTTGGGCAGGGCCAAGTCCCCCTCCCATGCATTAAGGCTGAGCGTGGCACCCACCATAGCGGATGGGCTCCAGCAAGCCAGCTCATGTACCAGGTTTGCATCATGGTCCCACTGCCAGGGGCCCCTCTGATAATTCAAGCTTCACAGCTGTCTCCCGAAAAGGAGAGCCTAGTTTGGTCCCCTGGAGTCTCTACAGCTGTCAATCCAGAGTCCATGAGTTTCCACAAGCTTGGTTCAGCTGTCTCTGTAGATTTCTCCATTGTGATCTTGGCCTCCTTTGCTCATGTATTTTCTCCTCCCTCTCTTAGACTGGATTCCCAGAGCTAGGCCTGGTGCTTGGCTGTGGATCTCTGCATCTGGTCCCATCAGTTACTGGATGAGGGCTCTATGATGATAGTTGGGGTAGTCACCAATAAGATCACAGGGAAGCCCACTTCCATTCTTAGGTACACACATGAGCACATCCATGTTTGGCCGTGCTGTTGACTTTCCAGCTCTGTACTCCTTTCTGTGATAGGCTTACTTCCTACAAAGCAACTGCTGTTCAGCTGTTAGTTCAGAATATTTGCTGATGCTGGGGCAGATCTGTATTTCAATAAACATTAATTCTAGTTTTTCCTCAACAAAAAACATTCCTTGAACTTGAAATGTTTTCAAATAATGTGAAGACAGAACTCATATTCCTACAACATGTGATTATTTGCAGACCTCTCACTGTAATTCTTCTGGGGTCTTTCTCTTCACATTTAAAACCCTGCTGACTGTAGCAGCCATCTCTGTCACTTGTTCAGTCTCATGTCAGCTCTGTCATCTGCCTCTGGTGTCCACTAAAGGCTGAGGTCTTTGATGACCCATTTAAAGTAGACTCTGTAGCTGTCTTATTTGCCAAGCAGTAAGAACACAGACCCTTGAGTTTTAATTGCTTAATATCTTTTAGAGGATTTGTTTTCATTTTGAAGCAATCTGAAGCATGTGGGGAATGTTAGAAGTACAGCACAGAGATGTTTTTTTGAACTATTTTGGTGTGAGTTGCAGACATGATTCTCTATCACTCTCAAAAGACCTTCTTAATACTTCCCACATCAGCAAATTAGACTGAACCACCACGGCCTTTCTTCTGCTCCTCAGTGTCACTCCAGCTTTGCAGATTGCCCTACGAGTGTTGTTAACAGTCAAAGGGCCATGTTCTGGGGCCAGATTCTTTACGCTCTAGACTTTTCTTGACTTTGATGACCTCGGTATTTCTGACGAAGACAACCAAGTCATGTTATGTTACCAAATTCTCTCAGTTTGGGTATCCTGTTTCTTTAGGATTACAACCAAGAAACTGTACTATTTATTGCTATAAAAGTTTAATTTAGCCAGTCGTTGGTGGTGCATGCCTTTAATCATAGCACTCAGGAGGCAGAGGTAAGCAGATCTCTTTGAGTTCGAAGCCAGCCTGGTCTACAGAGCAAGTTCCAGGACAGGTTCCAAAACAATACAGAGAAACCCTGTCTTGGAAAAAAAACAATTGAACTCACAAACCAATATCTGCTTGTTGTATGTATTTGTTTCTATCCTATTATTTTCCACAAGGACTTCTTGATTGCTAGAGTTGAAGAATGCATGTTCATATATGGATAACCATACCTACCATGTATCAACACTTGTGCTTACATTTGTATGTATATGTACATATACACATGTATACACACACACACACACACACACCTACACACACACATAAAATCCTGGTTCTCTCCATTCGAACCCAGGTTCACAGGGCCCCTGAACCCTGAGTGAAGTTGCTGAACATGTTTCCTCTTTCTGCTTATGTATACTTGGTTTTCAAAGACTCAACTAAATAAAACTTTGCACTTTGAACATTAGTTTTACTCATGAGTTACATCTCCCCCAAAAGTTTACTAAAGCAAAAATGTCAGAATAAAGGTATTGGTCTTCAAAATTTAGTATCTTTTTTTAAAAATAAAAACTGTTGATATTATCCTAAATGTCCAATAACTAAGGGATTAGAAAATTTTGTGGTATATTAGCTAAATGAGTTTTCATAGTCATTGTGCTTTATTAAATACAAATTTAAGACTGAAACAAAATGGAAGATGATCTATCACAATTGGAGAAAGCAAGAAAAATGTATATGCACTGCAGGTGTAAATACAAGAAAGGTTGGGTGTGGTGGTCTGCACCCTAATTCTAGTACCAGTGCGCAGGAGACAAAGACAGAGGAATCTCTATGGGTTCTAGTCCAGCCTGGTCTACATAGTAAGTTCTAGGTCAATAAGGACCATACACAGTCTCTAAGTAAGTAAATAAATAAACCAGGACAACCCATAAATACATGAGCATACTGGAAAAGGAAACCAAACTAGCCTGTTGGGTGGAAACTAAAGGTCATGTGCCAGTTGTAAAACCCTCTGTGATGTAACTAAAATTTACTCTCTTACTTAAAATTTGTCACATGTTTGGGTATTTTGCCTGTATGTATAACTTTGCACTACATGGCTGCCTGGTGCCCATGGAGACCGGAAGAGGTCTTTAGATCCCCTGGGTTGTGACTTACCATGCACATCTGGAAATTGAACCTGGGTTCTCTGGAGGAGCAGCCAGCCCTTTTTACTGCTGAGCCGTAAAGATTAGTTTTGAAAGAGGATTGGCTGTGAATTGGGCACTTGGCCAAGGCGTAGTTTTTGAGGATCCCTTCAAATGAGCAGGGAAGCAAAGGCTCAGGTGTCTGTCTGTTGTGAAGAGGGTGCAGTTCCAGTTTGTCTGTAAGGTGGATGCAGGATATTGGCAGGTGGGAGGGTGGGGCTACATTTGCCTGTCCAGTCTGTGTTTGCAGCAGGCTACACTTGCGTAGGCTCCCCCACAGGGTCAATATGCGAACATGCCCAGTCAGCTCAGTTGCATGCTGTTTTTGTGTTGGAAGTTAGCCCAGTTCTTAGGATTTTACAGCAGAAATTATTTTTGGTGATACCGAACTATCCCTTCGTTAGTTTAGTCTGAATAAATCCCCCCATCCTCCTCATCAAAATACTTTGGGTTTTTAGTACAATAGAGGACAGAACCGCTTTTGACTTTCCTCTGTAGACATCCTTCAGTGCATCCTTCTGTTTTCTGGAATCACTCACTGACTGGCACCTCCTCCCTGTTGCCTTAAATATCTGAGTCTGCCACAGAGTGGGCCCCTCATGCCTCCTGTGCAGGGTGCTGTGTGAACCAGCTGAAAGCTCTGCTGGCCACTCGCAGTGGGCTCCCAGAAGCACGTTGGCGCAGTCCACCCTTGGCATCCTCCCCCCCCCCACTACTGTGTTTATCAGGCCGCAGTGAGCTTCCTGCATTTGCCTCCTTCAGACTCTGTGTGTGCTGCCAGCTCAGAAGTCTTCTCAGAATCTGTCACCAGAGGAGCAAACACTTAGGGCTGCCCGCCTTCAGGTCACTCCTTGCTCTCTGGCAGTATCTTCTGTCTTTCATATAAACCCTTGTGGAGCTGCCCTGTTTCATTTTAAGGACCAAGTGGGCCTTGTCAAGAATAATTCTCACACTTTTAGGCAAAGTAGCTGCTTGTTAAATTGCTGTGTGTGTGTAGGTGGGGGCACCTTTTCCATTTCTGTATGATACTACAGATAAAGTAGCAATTGGAGCGACTATTAAATTAGACTTCTGTGTCTCCATCTTATTTCCCAGAAGTACATGACGCCAGGGATATGAGGGTGGCAATCTGACAGCATAGATCAGAGCCTGGTAAGTAGCAGCAGTTAGGTTTCCGCCGCACGCCACTGACATACCGCTTGTGCAGAGTGCAGGAGAAAAGGCACGGCCTGACATTAGCGAGGGAGGAGGCGGATAACAAGTGCTTTGCAGTTGTTGTTTGTTTTCTTTATACCCTTTATTCTCAAGCTGCCACCTCCCCCTCATCCAGTCCCTTTAAAAATGTGATACTTTAGAGAATTTTATTCAAATGACTCTGAGGAGACTTAGAAGCTGTTTTTCTCCCATAGCAACGGAAGGCGGAGAATTACAGTTCTGAACTTTGGAAAGGCACAGCTGCTCTTAGTTACTCTTGCTAAGTTCTTTCCAGCGGCGTATAACCAAGAATCGGGTTTTCTTTTCTGAAAGTAAAAATATGAAAATGTCTTCCTCGCTCTAAAGTGTCTTTATTTTGTCCATTAAAGTGTTTCTTTAGTAGTCCGACCAAGCAAATGTAGGGATAATCAGTTCTGAAAAATTGAATGATCCTTTAATAATGCTGTAGGGTCTGGCATATACTGCTGCATTACAATAAACTTATTTTTCCCTGTCCTGTTCCAAAGAAAAGTAGGATTTTCTTTAAAAATACCCGGAGACCAGGTGTGAAAAGCATAAGAAAATTTCAACTTTTAATATGTGTACAAGGCAGGGTTTTGTCATTAAAAAAAAAAAAGGCATTTAAAAGCTCATTATAGTATTTAGGAGTGATTCTTTGAAGAGTCAGATCTTTTAAGTATATGTGAGAAACAAAATAATCTAGATGTAAGAACAAACTACTTTAAATGCATATTATTCTTCCCTGTATTTGAACAATTTGTTCAAAACACAATCCATTCATGTAGGATTTTTGCCTGTTCACATCTAAGTGGGAATCAGTAGTTTCTTTGTTGGTCACTATGGAAACAAATCAGCCTATCCTGAAAAGCTCTTAGATCATACAGAGCGATGCCTGTGTCTCAGCGAGCTCCTCACTGAGCAAGCCAGAGCTGGCTTCTGCCTGCCTCCAACTCTTGCCTGCCTAGAGCCAGTGTCATGCAGGTGCAGGACCCATCCCGGAGGCCTTCGGCTGTGCACTTCCTCAGTGCCTTTCTGCAGGGCCGCAGGCACTCCACTTCTGACCCCGTCCTGAGGCTGCAGCAAGCCCGGCGTGGCTCTGGCTCTGCCACCAAGCTGCTGTCCTCATCGTCTCTCCAGGTGATGGTGGCTGTGTCTTCTGTCAACCGTACAGAGGGGAATTCAACTTTTCCCGAGAGAAAAAGTAAAAACTCTTCTTATAATCTGCTACCCTTTGTTTGTATCTAAGTGTAAGGAGTGGGAATCGGCTGTCATTTTGTCTGTACTTTTAGAATGCTGGCAGTTAATTCTATTTATGCTTTTTACTCTGCTTATGCTAAGACCGAGTGGATATGCAAGAGGAGATAAAATGATAGAATAATTTGTGGTGCTTTTGTTGTTGTTAAAAGTATAGTTCTGAACAAAATTCACCCTCTTGAAAAAGATGAGCACTCTGGTTTTCTTCTCATTACCACTGTGATATGTAGAAATTATTGCATGTGAAAGGGATTTACACTGGCTCCCATCTACAGCCCTGAGGTAAAATGAAACTGTTTCCCATGTTACCCTTCTATCGGGAGGATAGAATCTTGAACCTTACTTTCCTTGTATATTCTAGAAAATTCCGAACGCCCAGCACCAAAGTACACAAAGGTGGGAGAACGCTTACGGCATGTCATCCCTGGGCACATGGCATGTTCCATGGCATGTGGTGGGCGAGCATGTAAGTATGAGAACCCAGCCCGCTGGAGTGAGCAGGAGCAAGCCATTAAGGGAGTTTACTCATCCTGGTGAGTATGGCTCTGGGTCTCGCACAGCCCTGTAGAGTGAAGGAAGCAGGAGTGCTTGTGGGCCCATGGGCAGGCGATGTGGAGGGGCCCTTGCAACCATCCCTGGGTTTGCAAAGTAGAAATAATTAAGCTCAAAGCCTTTACATTCAGTGAAATGATATGCATGGAGTACCTTAAGTTAATGGGTAATTAGATAGTTCTTAAATGCCAGAAATTGATGAAAATAGTAAAAATGTTCAGCTGTCCATTTGAGAAAATTACATGGTCTATGTGTAGTCTTTGGATTTGTGCCGTGCAACATTCACATCATTTGTCTGTTATAAAATACACTCTAGTCTTCCTTGACAGAAGGGCTGCCAGTTCAGCAGGCAGCCCATAAGATGCTGGCACTGGGTCTTGTGTTTAAGCACAATGAATCTACTCTTAAGTCATTCTGCCCTTATTAGTAACTATGAGCTAGTCAGGTCTGTATTTGTGGTCTTGAAAATACTGATAATCAAATCATAATTGAGCTGGGGATAATGGTGCCTGCTTTTAGTCCCAGCACACAGGAAGCAGAGGCCTGTGGATCTCTGTGAGTTCAAGGTTAGTCTGGTTCACATAGTTCCAGGATAGTCAGGACTACATAGTGAGACCTTGTCTCAAAAAAGTCAAAAAACAAAATCATATTTGGAACACACTTACAATTTACTGTTTAAAAGAGTTGTACTGGTAAATTATTTTATACAGCAAGAACCCATTTAAGATCAGACGTTTGCTGACCATTTTGTGGTGGCACAGCCTGAGGTCCACTGTTGTTAGTGTTCCTGAGTCATTGAGCCTAAGGACACTGAAGGTACGAGGAAGCTAACACTCCCGAGTCAGAGTCCCACAAGCAAATGTCCAATGTAGCATGGCTCACATGAGGACTCTCCTTGATCGTCAGCTATGCATGTGAGCCCTTCCCGTCCCTGCTGTCCTCAGGTCAGGCTCCACCTCAAGTCTTTGTGGGTCTGTGTCAGGTTCTACACATTGCTCCTGAGGGGGTTTGTCTTTTGGACACTGACCTACCAGTTGTCTTGTTACTCCTCTGAGATTCCTATGAGTCACAACTCACAACTGACTACCTCACCAGCTTCTACCAGCTTCCTGATGACAAACCTGAACAAAACAGTAAAACAGTTGAAGTCAGGCCCAACTGACTCTGACCCTCCACCTCTTCCCCTGCTAAATTACAGTGTCTCAGTATTTATAGCCACAGGCCAGGATTCGCGCTATATTTGTACATCCACATCATATTGAATTCTCACCCCCACCCTATGTATGTCTGGCATTATTACCTCATTCACACCTCAGGTAGTGGGTGTCCAATGTCAGCCACCTATTTGTCCTCCATTTAGTTGTCACATGGTAAAGTTCCCCTTTATGTTCTCTAGAATCTCTTTAAAATCCTTGGAGGCATTTTGCCAGAATCCATAAGTGGTGTAGGTCTTGACAGTTCTTCCCTGAGATTTAAGGAGCGACAAGGTTCTAATTGTGATGCAGAATTGAAGCCATATTTATGCAAGAATATAGAAGTTGCTGAAATGATAGGGAAAATCCTTTCAGGTAGAATGCTCTTGAGTTTTGTCATCTCAGCAGTCCCATACCCATCTTCAGGGTCACTGACAGCATCCTGGCCATGGCCCGTCCGTCTTCTGAGCTGCTGGAGAAGTATCACATCATCGAACAGTTCCTCGGGTGAGTACCCAGCATTCATGACTGTAGTGAACACAGTCAACATGTTTTCCTTAATTGATGATGGCATCAAGGGGAAAGGGTTTCACTTTAAAAAAAGAAAAGCAGGCAGTGTACAGCTGACTATAAAGAAAACTTTGAGAACAATTAATAATGTCTTACTAATGCTAAAATAAGTTTTTCGGGACTCCAGATCCTTATAACTGATCACTGTTTTTCTTTTAAGTCATGGCATAAAAACAATTATCAACCTGCAGCGCCCTGGTGAGCATGCCAGCTGTGGGAACTCTCTGGAACAAGAAAGTGGTTTCACATATCTTCCTGAAGCATTCATGGAGGCTGGCAGTAAGTTCTTTCCCACCCTGAATTATCAAGGACAGTGCATAAAGACTTTTGTCCTCCAGCCCTCAGGTTAAAGAGACAGTACTTTATCAATAGAATCCGTACAGTACTGGGGCTTCTCATTTCACCTTCAATGATGCTACCTTTCATGGATGTTGCTGTTGTGAATGCAGGGTTTCCTTTTCCTCTACGAGGGGTTGGGAGGAGACCCTGCAGTAAAAGGCTTCTGTTCAGTGAGAGCATGTACCATGTCAGACATGACCTTGTTTTCCCTTTACAGCAGTTGTGAGACTCAGTTTAGGCTTAGAGAATTATCAGCTTGTCTGAGATCACATAGCTTAGAAATCCCAGTGATGACTGGAAGTTGAATAATTTTTGGCTCTACAAGAATATGTCCTCATGGCCAGCCCAGAGCTCATCACAGGAGCTTTGGAGTCGAGTCCACTCAGTGGGATATTCAAACCAGGTTTCGCAAGAGGGGCATGCGGTCTGGGAACGTGCTCTTAAGAGGCTTGCGTCTGGATTTTTTTTTTTTTTTTTTGTCACCCTAAGTAGAAAACTCTGTATCTATATCTATATGAAACTCTGTATGTAGCCATTAATTAGAGAATTTCTATTCTAAAACAACTATACATGTTGTTACCTCCACCTTAGTTTTTAATTCTACTCTGTTATAATTCTTTCCACCTGAACTTCAGCAGGAAATGTATTAGGTTAAAAGGAATGTGCTTGTAAGAAATTTTAAGTTAAGCTTACTGAAAATATAAAAATCCTGTTAGACGGGTAGTAAGGTGACTCACACCTTTACTCTCAGCACTCAGGAAGAAGGGCAGGCAGATCTCGGTGAGCTTAAGACCACCCTGGTTTGCACATCAAGCTCCAGGCAAGCCAGGGCAGCACTGTGAGACCCTGTCTCAAGACATAAAAAATAAAAAAATAAAAAGCCTGTTACTGTGAGCCTGCATATTCAGTGAAACCTCTGTGCCTTGTAACTTATTTTCTTCAGTTGTCCTTGCAAGTATTTTTATGCATATTAATTTTGCTTTTCTTTTTTCTCTTTCACTGCCTAGTTTATTTCTACAACTTTGGGTGGAAGGATTACGGTGTAGCATCTCTCACTGCCATCTTAGACATGGTGAAGGTGATGACATTTGCCTTACAGGAAGGAAAAGTAGCTGTCCACTGCCATGCAGGGCTTGGGCGAACAGGTAATTTTAGGAAGTCATATTACTGTTGTGTGGGCATAATTATATAGGAAGGAAATTTTCTAATTCTAAAGATATCTAGCCCTTAGAGTCATAACAAAGTTTTAGAATTAAATCAAAGAAATAAAAGGTATCAGAAGCATATTAAGCCTGTATAGTAACCATGTATTGATAAGAGTAATATCAATAATTTAGATATTATTAATAATTTAGAGCTGAAAACTCAATGTGTTTAAGCATGTTTCTAAAACCCCTTAAATAATCAGCTTATTTAAATAGAGCACCTCATGTTAATAAATAGTGTTTTTTAAATACTGTTTTTCTTTTTTTCTTTTGTTTTTTGAGACAGGGTTTCTTTGTGTAACCTTGGCTGTCCTGGAACTCGCTTTGTAGGCCAGGCTGATCTTGAACTCACAGAGATCCACCTGCCTCTGCTTCCTGAGTGCTAGGATTAAAGACATGCAACACCACCACCACCACCACCACCAGGCAAAATATTGCTTTCCTTAAAGTTTTGCTTTTATCTTATGTCTGTGAATGTTTACCTGTATGTCTGTTTGTGTACTGCATGCATGCTTGGTGCCCATGGAGGTCAGAAGAGGGCATCAGCTTCCCCTAGGACTGGGCCACAGACAGTTGTGAGCACCACACAGCTGCTGGGAATCAAACTGGGTCCTCTGCAAGATCAGCAAGTGCTCTTAACCACACAGCCATCTCTCCAGCCCCCCCCCAATGCCTTTCTTACTGAAAGAACTGCTGAGATAGCAAGCACTGTTCATCTGCTAGAGTATTTTACATTTGCTGTCCTTTGACGTTAGCAACAATGGGAGTCAAAGTGCAGTTTAAGAAAAATTAAGTGATCTGCTGCACTTAGTGAGTGGCAGGATCAATATTACATCTATAGATGTCTGGCTCCATCTTTCATGTCTTCTCTACTTTGGGATGTATAAGGATAGTGTACTTGAAGAAGACTATTGCATGTAAAGTTCTATGTGAAAGTCAGTGGTTTTATATAAACACTCAGCAAACTTCGTTACATTGCTGGTCTGATAGCAAAAATGAAAGGCATGGGGTCCATATCTTCAGTGCCATGTGATTTAGTCAGACAAAAACACTCCAGTGTATATCCCCTGCCATGAGATTTCCTACCTGCCTAAGAACATCCTAGGCTAGTGTTCAACTCATGTAGGTTTGGGCAACTCTAATTCCTGGGCATTGCATGTTATACCTCTGTAGATATTTACCCTTATACTAAAGATCTGTGATGCCCAGCTGGGAAAGCTGTGTTGTATTCACTGCAAACTGGAGGACATGCAGTTCTCTGAGGCTCTGATTTTCATGTATAACTAGATGTTCACAAACTTAGGAATTATGTGTCTATCTTTTACATTAAGAGTTGTTGGCTATTGTATTATAATCAATTGATTATTCTTACCCATAAGTAACTAATGGAAACCATTGTACTGTTGGAGCTGACATCCTTAATAGCATTTGCTTATGTGACAGAGTCACATCATGGTCTAGAGACATGATTTGGAAGAATTGTCAGGCAGAGAAGTAGCATATACAACTGTAATAATCCCCAAAGCACAACCTTCCCAACCTGGGACAGAGCTCAGCAAGAGTGTCCTGGCAGTGGATGGCAGAGATGCCAGAGCAGGATGTTCCAAGGGCAGAGTGAGTGGTGGGTTGGATGGAAGCATCAAGAGCTGTTTACCCCAAAATATAGAAGCAGGAGTTGGCTTCCTTCCATGCTAGAGTTAGGCAGGAGGAGGCTAGACCAGACCCTCAGCCTAGTTCTTAAGCCCTCCTCACCTCAGCACCCCTTCACCTGCCAGCTGTGCTCGCTCACCTCTGGAGTGCAAAGCTGACTCAGTCACAGGAAGGAACTGCCACAAAGACGTGTAAAAGTATTTGCAGTCATAAGTGCTTGAGAGCTGGGGATTCAGCTCAGATGGTAGAGTGCTTGCCGAGCATACAGGAAGTCCTGGGTTTAACAGCCAGAACTACATAAAACCAGCCTGGTGGTATACACTTGTCATGCTAGCACTTGGAAAGTAGAGGCCAGAGGATCAAGAGTTCAAGGTCATCCTTGCATGTATACAGGGTTCCAGGCCAACCTAGGTTATACGATACCCTACATTTGGAAAAAAAAAAAAAGCAACAAAAAACGGGGAGGTGTCATTACCATTCTTCAAATGTGCTTGTATTTATATGATTTATTAACAGTATTAAAGTTTTAAATCAAAGTCGATACATAAACAAGTCTTTTCTCATATGAATCTTCTTTATGTTTAGGTGTTCTAATAGCATGCTATTTAGTTTTTGCAACAAGAATGACTGCTGACCAAGCGATTATATTTGTGCGGGCAAAACGCCCCAATTCCATACAGACCAGAGGGCAACTGCTCTGTGTCCGGGAATTCACTCAGTTTCTGGCTCCACTCCGTAATATTTTCTCTTGCTGCGATCCCAAGGCGCACTCTGTTACCTTAGCCCAGTACCTGATTCGCCAGCGTCATCTGCTTCATGGTTATGAGGCACGACTTCTGAAATACGTGCCAAAGATCATCCACCTAGTTTGCAAGCTGCTGCTTGACTTGGCTGAGAACAGGCCAGTAGTGATGAAGAGCGTGCTAGAAGGACCTGGACTCTCTGCTGAAATCGAGAAGACCGTGTCTGAGATGGTCACAATGCAACTGGATCAGGAGTTGCTGAGGCAGAACAGTGATGCACCTGACCCCTTTGACCCCACCGCAGAGGTGGCTGAGTTTGAGAACCAGGATGTGAGTCTTTCTAATGAGCAGGACTTTGACCCCCTCTGGAAGAGAAGGAATGTAGAGAATCTTCAGCCCCTGACCCATCTGAAAAGGCAGCTCAGCTACAGTGACTCAGACTTGAAGAGGGTCAAAGCTACCCTGGAGCAAGGGGAGACACCTTGGACAGTGCCTGCCCAGGACATGCTGGGCCACAGCCTCCAGCATCAGAAACACATCACCCAGTGTCACATACCACGGTCCCCAGAGCTAGGCTTAGACAAAGAAGCACTGGTTCACAGCACATTTCCCCTCTGGACCCAGTCTAAGTGTGGAGGCTTAGAGGGACTCAAGGAGGGTGGCTCTCCGCTTTTCTGTAGGAAGGACACTCCAAAGGAAGTACAGCGGAGCAGAACCTTCTCCGTGGGTGTTTCCTGTTCGCACAATCCTGGAGAACCAGTGCCACCCAACTTTGCAAGTGTCCATACGGGTCCAGAGCAAGTCACCCACTGTCGCTGTGAGGCTCCTGGTGGGTGGGTTCCAGCCTCTGTTCAGGAGGAGGGGAGGACTCCCTGCAGCCCTCTGAACTGTGGTTCCAGTCCTAAGGCACAGTTCCCACAAGGACAGGAAACCCAAGACAGCTCATACCTGTCGGAAGCAATGGCACAGGCTGGTTTCCAGTCTGAACTGAGTGCTGAAGCCAGGAGAATCCTGGCAGGCAAAGCCCTTGCAAATCTAAAGGAGTTTGTGGAAAAGGAAGACGTGAAAAGGAAGGTGGAAATGTGGCAGGTATTTGTATTTCATTTAATTAATTATCTATATGTACTTATATTTATAGAGGATATATATATACATATATATATATTCTACACATACGCACACCTAGAAATGGTTTTGTCAGACCAAAAATACGTAACAAATTTTTCTAAACATCTCAGTTACAGAAATGAGAAGATAGGAACTTGAGGTTTCCCAAATATGATGTGAACCTGATGTGGAAATGACCCAGGGCATTTGCGTAGTTCCAGTTAGATTTCTGTGTTCAAGAATCCACCTGGCATGATGTTAATGTTGGTAGCTTTCTTCTAGGGGCAGCCAGGTGCACAGAAGATGTTAGAAACTGGCCTGCAGTGTTTCTCTGACTGAGGACCTGGAACCATAGTTTGGGAACCACTGGTCCTAATGATAAAAATAAAACAATTTACTTCCCAAAGCTTCCTGTACAGATGGCAAGTCAGGCTGTCTTCCTGACCCGCTCTCTCACACACTTGCTGGCCTCATCCCATGGGGTCACTTCAGGCTTAGAGATAGCAAATGAAAATGATCCTGAGATTTGTTTTATCTTGGGAGGGGGGGAATGACTCAGAAACCCATTTCTTGGCTCTTAGAGAGGTAAGTTTTACATTTGAACTTTGTGTGTGGGTATGTGTATGTGTTTGTGTGTGTGTGGGGGGTTATTCTTAGTAAGAAGACAATCTTTAGCTGTACTTTCTTCTTCTTCTTCTTTTTTTTTAATTTCCTCCTGGATCTGAGGACCAAACCCAGGGCCTTGTGCTTGCTAGGCAAGCGAGCTACCACTGAGCTAAACCCCCAACTCCTAGCTGTACTTTCTTACCCAGGATGAGCGCCTTGTCTGGAGAAAAAAAACTTGTCAGAAACAGGAAGCCAGCCCCAGCATGGGACTGACTTGGGCTGACTCAGAAAAATCCTGAATTGGCAGCCATGCTCTTCTATGGAGTACTAGAAAGATTTTCTTTTGTATTATAATATGTGTATTTGTGGGACATAGGGTATGTACAAAGGCATGTAGGTGCCCTCAGACCAGAAGAGAGTGTCTGGTACCCCAGAACTGAGTCAGATTGCAGCATTTATAAGACAGCTGGTACACGTGCTGGGAACTGAACTCGGAGCGTCTGCAGACACATGCTCTTAGCTGAGAACCGCCTCTTCAGGTCATGCTCTTAAAGTAATTGCTACTCTTGTATATTCCACCATTTATAAAACCAAGAACCTAAAACTCCTAAAGCTAGCATATCTCCAGAGGCAGGAAATTGTGTTTGGAGCTCTTACCAACTTACAGTGTACAACAGAAGAGAACCAAATAAAAGCTCATCCTAATAAAAACTCAAACATTGTTTTCCTTCCAATACATTTTCCTTATTCTCCACTATGAACCGTACAAACCCTCTCATTCAGTCAGCAGATATTTCTCATGCATTACTGTATGCTGAGAGCTAGCAAGTAAGAGGACATTTGTGTTACAAATGCCGTGGTGCCACTCCTGGCACCTGCATGGCCCTGCATGGCCCTCGTCCAAGTGCCCACATGAGCTGAGAAGATGTAGGTTTGGGCCACATGCTGGTAGTTCTTGAGGCAGGAACAGTCAAATCTTTGCAAATTCAAGGCCAGCCTTGAGTTTCAGGATAGCCAGGGCTATAGAGACCCTACCTCCAACAGCAACAAAAATGTACACATTTGGTTTGAGACAAGCTGTTTCAAATCTTAGTGTTTATCTGTGAGGTGCCTACCTGTGGGGTGCTGGGAATGTTGGAAGGAAGTCCTGTGCTACCATTTCTACCACATTGTGGTATAGGCTACACGTATTTACTGGGCAACTAAATGGATATTAACAACTGTTGTGTTTTTTACTATTGAAAAGTTTTATTTGATTTACCAAAGCATAAGTCTGATCCTTGTCAGAAATTTCTTATTTCTTTTTTTTAATTTTTACATATCAATCCCAGTTCCCTCTCCCTCCCATCTTCCCATGACCCCCACTAGCTCCCTCATTCCATCCCCCATCCACTCCCTGGGGAGGGTGACGCCTTCCATGAGGGATCATCAAAATCTCTCAAGTCATTTGGGGTAGGGCCTAGGACCTTCCTCGTGTCTCTAGGCTCCTGAAGTCTGTTTGTGCACTAGGGATACATCTTGGTTCCACTGCCAGAGGTCCCATAGACTGCCCAGGCCTCCTAACTGAGACCCTTGTTCAGGGGGTCCGGGTCAGTCCTATGCTGGTTTCTCAGCCATCAGTCCAGGGTCCATTAGCTCCTCCTTAGAAATTTCTTATTTCTTATAATTCATTTTCGTAAGGTGAAACCTTAAATTTTCATGATGCTGGCAGTCTGAGTCATGAGAGATTAATCCTCCAAGCCCAAGTTCTGGTCCCTAGACCTACATAATAGAAGGACAAAGCCATCTCCACAAGGTTGTCTTCTGATCCCCACATGCACATGCTGGTGGCATACACATGCATACGCACATGTACATGCATACACACATGCACAGGCATACGCACATGCACAGGCATACACACATGCACAGGCACACATGCTCATAGATACACACACCCACAGGTATACACACATGCATATACACATGCACATGCATACACACATGCACATGCATACGCACATGCACATTCATACAAGCATGCAAGACATACATACATGCACATACATACATACACATGCCCATGCATACACACATGCACAGGCATACACATGCGCACAGATGTACACACATGCACAGGCATGCACACACATGCATACACATGTGCACATGTATACATGTGTGCACATACATACACACATGCACATACATACACACATGCACATACATACACACATGCACAGGCTTACATGCACAGGCATACACACGCGCACAGGCATACACATGTGCACATGTATATGCACATGACCATGTATATACACATGCACGTGCATACATGCATGCACATGCATACACATGTATGCATACATGCATGCACATGCATACACATGTATGCACACACACATGCACATGCATACACATGCACAGGCACACACATATGCACAGGCATACACACACAGGCACACATGCTCATATATACACACACCCAGAGGCATACACACATGCACATGCATATACACATGCACAGGGATACACACATGCACAGGCATACATATGTGCACACGTATACACACAAACAGTCACATACATGAGTACACACAAATAAATAAAATAAGCTCATGCTTAACCTGTCTTCAGGTATTTGGGAGTGTTCACAAGGCTTCCTGCTTGTTTTCACCCTCCCAGATTGAAGGGCGCCAGACTTCTTTCTTCATTTGTAGGCCTTTCTGTAGGGTTCTAAAGGGCACTTTTAGAAAAACACACACCACATTTACCAACTTTCATGCAATTTTCTGTGTGTGCATGTGTGTGCTTAAAAGATTTAGCTGAGATCTCAGGCTAGCTTATAAATGATCCCCTATTTTTAACCTACCATTTCCTTATATGCATTCCAAATTTCTGTTTTGTTTACCAGATGCCTGAGAAAGAAGACTGCCTCTTGAACCATGTCTGTGACCTCTGAATCAGTCAGGGCTACGTGCTTCAGTGGCACTTTCCTCGGTAGTTAGCCTGCACTGTTTGTGGCAGGGACGAGACCAGGCCTAGAGAAGTTCCTGTGCTAGCCAGACACCCGTGCCTAGAGGTGCAGGCCCCGAGGAAGGCCCCGATAGCACTGAGAGCCCAGCCTTCACTCTAAGCCGCCTGCGGATCCTCCAGTTAGGCTCCTTACTCTTCTCTTTCCCGCACCCATCTCTCTCTCCCTCTTCTCTGCAGAAAGAATTAAATTCCCGAGAGGGAGCCTGGGAAAGAATCTGTGGTGAGAGAGACCCTTTCATCTTGTGCAGTTTGATGTGGTCATGGGTGGAGCAACTCAAAGAGCCTGTCATCACCAAAGAAGATGTGGACATGTTGGTCGATACTCAAGTGGATGCTGGGGAAGCCCTGTTTTTACTAGAGAAGGTAAAGTAGCTATTGGACAAGCTAATGAGTTTAATTAAGTCCCTTTGTATGTTTCACACATGTGCAAAAAGAATGGAAATTTCATTAGGTCTGTATTAGTGGTTTTTCCCCCTAATTTTGTGTATATGGTCTCTGTATAGAGTTTGTATACATGCGTGCAATGCTTGCAAAAGCCACAAGAGGGCATCAGATTCCCCTGGAGCTGAAGTTACAAACCCTTTTGAACCGCCTGGTGTAGGTTCTGGGAACTAAACTCAGGTCCTCTTCAAGAGCAGCAGGCGGGGGAAGTAGCTCCATGTAGACTATTGCGTAGCATGTACAAGAGCCCCAGGTTTGATGTCCACCCCCTAAAATGAAGATATCCATAGCCCTGGGAGACTGTCTTTGCTCCACTCTCAGGAATCATTTCTATAGTGTGAATCCTGGGATAGTCACAGTAAATCCTTCCAGCCCTTGCTTTTTAACCTTTTCAATATTCATCCTAACATAGTAAATACCACTACATTTTAGATTTCATTTTGGCTTAAAAGCGTGCTATTTTGTCAGGTGTGGTAGTACACATCTTACTCCCAGTAAGATGGGAGTCACATCTCTCTGAGTCTGTGGACAGCCTGGTTTACATAGTGAGTTCTAGGCCAGCCAGGGCGACATAGTGAAACTCTGTCCCCCCAAACAAACCCAAGCTGGTGTGAGTTTTTTTGTGAATGGATGAGCATGTCAGTGACTATGATGGGCTCGTGTTGCTCTTTCATGGCGTATGTTATAATGAAACACCATCTCTTCATGGTCACTGTGAGCGTCTTCACTAAAATGCAGGTTGGACTATACATGAATTTTTAGTGGGAGTGCATTATCATTGGCACATGTGTGTGTGTGCCTATGTCTGTATAGCTCACAGTTGTATAAAATAGAAGATAATATCAGGCTGTAGACTGGTCCTAGCGTTAGCCATCAGGAAAGGCTACTGTGGTGAAGGAAGTGAGGGAAACCCCTCTGCACTGCAGCTCCTATCACACACTTTAGGACTTGTAATCCCTTGAGGATACAAACTTCGGAGTTGAAATAGGCGTTGCTTTTGTGTGTGAACAACACTAGCTGTAAGCATCTCAGTGCTCCCAAGTCTTCACAAATCTGGGACTATGTCTACCCACACAGTATGTTCACAGACACGCACGCAGGAATAACCGCTCACACATGGACATCAAGATATAGCACACAGAGAGACATGTGTTGTGTGGTGTATCTGTGTTTGCTTGTTCACATGTGTGGGCGCATGTTTGTACATGCATATGAAGGCCTAATGTTGAAGTCCGATGTCTCCTTCTGGCCGACTCTACCTGACATATTTTGCTAGGCTGGTTAGCCAGTTTGTGCTAGGAATCCCATCTCTGCCTCCCCAGCTGTGTTTACAGCTGGTCCTGTCATGCCCACCAGGTTTGTTTATGTGGGTTCTAGAAATCTGAATATCAGTCTTCAGGCTTACATAGCAGGCTCTGTACCTGCGCCACCTTCCCTGCCCATGGATACCTTTTAAGGAAAGATTTTTTTTTCAGTGTCTAGAATTTTTTTATTAAGAAATTTTCTTAGCCACTGAATTTCAAGAGGTCAAGCAGGAGCTGATGGGAAGGAGATTAACCTTGTTGGGCAGCTGTGAAGACATTTCCACTGTCACCTCTGCCCATCTTGATAGTGCTTGGAGGTGAAGGGCCCCTTTTTTAGACAAGGCAAGGCAGAGCAGCTTACTCGAGGTCCCTGGCAGGCGATTAAGTAGGATTCAAACTTGGACCTTACTGGGCGAAGCTCATGCACTAAGTCATGCCAGGCTGTTTTTCCACAACCGTCCCAACCCCTGTGTAAACAATTATGTGCACCAGGGATTTTTACTTTCATAGACACCTTTGTTATGATAATCTGTCTTCACAGGCTTTTCTGTATTTCAGATTATTCTCTTAGAATAGATCTCCAGAAGAAATGTTGGTGGGTCTCAGTGTGTCACATCTGTGTATATTATTCATGGTGATGGGTTTTCTTCCTTTACTAGGGCAGATGGTCCCTAGCATTCTAGTCAGTGGGCCCTTCTTACAATGTCTACCCTACTCACCTAGATCTACAGCTGCCTCCTTACCTCTGTGTTGCTAATGGGGGGCTTCATCTTCCCACCTCCCCAAATAGCGTCTGTAGTGAGCTGGGCATCCAGGGTACTCAACTGCAGCATTCACTGACAAGCTGAGTGATTCTGTCCAGAAACAGTAGGACAAGAAGGTCCGCTCTGTGCAGTGCAGGAGAAGCATGTGGTTTAAAATCATACCAATCCTCAGATGTATCTCATCCAGACTTTGTGACAAAACAGCCAGCTCTGACCCATCTCCTGAACGGTTTCCATCCGTATTATTGTACTGACACTACATCAAACACTTTGCTGAGTGCGTGGTAACTAAGCCTTTGAAACTGAGCACTAAGTCATAGCCAGCAGCTCCCTCTATGATTATTTGAGTTGGTTTCTTGAGATATTTTCAATTAATTTTTTTGTATTTCTGAAAACAACAACAGGGGCAGTACCAGACCATTCTCTGTGTGTTGCACTGCATAGTGAGCCTGCAGACACTTCCTGTGGAGGTGGAGGAAGCTTGCCTTTCACACGCCATTAAAGCTTTCACCAAGGTGAGTCCCTGAGTCCACTCACACTGTCTCTGTAGGTCAGGGTTCTCAGGGAGAACTCCCAGCTCCTTCCCCTCGACGCACATGAGATTTATAAGAAGTCAGAGTTCTCAACAGTGGTGTCAGGAAAAAGCTGACTTGTCAGGTTGTTGAAGGGCTGTGTGGGAACAGAAAGCAACAGCTAAGGTTTCAGCAAGCATTTCAAGTCTTGTTCTTCATCGGAGGCAGGGGGATTTGCTTGTCCAGCCAGTTCCACCCTGTGTTTAAACAGGCGTCATCTAAGGAGGGTTAAGCATCCAAAATTGTCAGGTTGGTACCCGAAAAAAGATGAAATGGGTGCTTCCAGGAGAACTGCGGTTTATTCTGACCTGTAAGCCTTGTGAATGCCACCACCAAGACCCTCATAGACGAGGGCAGCAGCATCCCGGGTCCCTGGTGTGGCTGATGAAGGGAGCAGCCTTTCCCTCCTCAGAATCTGTCTAAAAAGAAGGAGTTTGTGGCAGCGAGAAGCCACACCCAGGATCCTGGTGCTTTTTCAGCAGGACACACCCTACTCTGGGGACAGTGCAGGGCTGCTCTTGTCCCCTGTCCTGTCACCATCACTCCTCAGCAGAGGAGTCCAGGCATGACAAAAGCTCCTTGTATTCAGAGCCTTCCCAGCAGAGAGGGGACCCTCAGTACAAAACACTCAACAGGAGTCAGATTTTATTTAAACTTGCAGAAATCTTAAAGCAGTGGATATTGGATTTTATATTTATATTCACATTTAGAGGAAATTGAAGCCCACAGGCCAGTGATTCTCAGCGGTGGGTCACAACCTCTTTGGGGGTCACATATCAGATATTTATATTATGATTCATAATAGTGTCAAAATTACAGTTAGGAAGTAGCAATGAAATAATGTTATTGTTGGGGTCCCCACATGAGGAACTGTATTAAAGGGTCTCAGCATTAGGAAGGCTGAGAACCATCACTACAGACATTAGACAAAAGATGGAGATACATAGCTACAAGTGGAAAGCTATGCTGATCAGGTCTTCGGACTGCAGAGCAGAGTGGCCAGGGCTTCTGAACGTCACACAAATAGCCGGTGTGCTTCCTTTGAAAAAGAGACTTCCCTTGCAACATCAGTGACTCTGAACTCACACTCACTGCTGACTTTCTTACTGCTAAGCTGTGTGTATACTAAACTTGCAGCACTAGATTGAAGTTCAGAGTTTTCACTCTAAGGTTTGATATTGGCGTGACTGATAGCTCTAACATAGTCTCCCAGTTAAAATGTATGATGAAGTCCATCATGTGTGTTTTAAAACTATATGCATTTCTATATAAATCTTTGTTGTTTTTTCCAAATCCTTCTTTTCTTTGAGAACAGAAACTTGTTAAAAAATTTTTATTACAGTGTCTTAAATAGAAATTTTTTTTTGTCACCAGATTAGTTTTGATTCTGAAGATGGACCAATAGTTTACAACACCCTGAAGAAAATATTTAAGCACGCATTGGAAGCAAAGAGAAAAATGGCAAGAGACAGCGCTAGGCCTGGCCTTTCCTGAAGCTTTCCCCTCTGGACAAGTATCCACCCCAAGGGCCCATCCCACATAAGGGTGGCGCTTCTGTCCCCATGTGGACGTGGCATGCTGGCTGGCGCTGCCCTTCCTTGCCACACTCCATTGTCAACGCTGCGTCTCTTGCGCTGAGAATAATGGTTCCTTTTTGGAGTAGTTATTTATTTTAAAATATTGTTGGGCCGTGTCTTGAGAACTTGCCATAAAGTTGGTGCCACTTTATTTATTTACTGAATTAATATAGTTGTGTTGACATTTTATGTATATTTGTGTCCTTACTCTTTTTGACATTTTGGAGGGAAAAAATAACCCTTCCAAAACAGTTATTTTCTTAACAGAACTCTCCCTGGAGTTTCTATCAAATAGATCATTTTTGTAGTAAAACCTTACTATGTATCCCCCCACAAGACATATATGTATCCCCTCCTTCAGAAATACAACCTAAGAAAGCCACCAAGTGTCTTAAACGGTTTATATTTGTTACTAAGGAGACTATTAATACATTGTAAAGGACTTTTAAAAACTTTGAAGCTTTGTGGTTTTCTTTTCTTTTTTACAGATGTGGCAAAGGCTTTCAAAGTGTATTATTTTTCAATGATCCAGTGATTCAACTCACTTTAATATGCTGACTGGAGTGGCTGGGATTTTGTAGGAAGTCGCCTTGCTCTTGCCAGGCTTCCAGACAGCCTCTCCCTTGGCTGTGTGAGGAGGGAGCAGCGCTCAGCCCAGAAGCCTTATTCCATTTCCCTATCCTGCTGCTGAGCCAGCTGGCTTCTTTAGAGAAATGGGAGCAGACATGGCCAGTGCGGGCCGTTGCCAAGGAGCAGAACGGGCCTTTGTCCTCCCAGGGACTGTGCAGAAGGGACCGCGGTGCTGGGAGAAGGCTCCTCGCCAGCCTGCTCTCTGGGGCCATGGCCATTCTGCACAGGCAGCTCAGATGTGGAACAAGTCAAACAAGCCACCGTGTGCCCCTCAGCACTGGCATCGCTGCCCCTCCCCACACCCCATGTCCTTTCCCAAGCCCGCTTGCCTTGGCCTCTGACACTAGCTGCTGTTTTGCTATGAGGATTGTAATTTCTAAATTGATCGCTTTAACTGACTTCAAATGAGAACAGATGCTCAAACTTGTTCCTTTAGGTTAGTTAAACCATTAGTCAGCAATTGAAGCCTTAAATTGATAGGAGCAGCACAACCCATGCCATAAAGAGACAAGGAGTTTCTTGATAGAGGTGACGGGCAGACCGATTCAAATGGAAGAACTTGCTTCTCAGAATGTTAGGGACGAAGCAAGACTGAATTAGGACAACTGAAATGTCTGTAACGCATGCATTTCTGAGTCACACTCTAGTATAGCAGAGACTATTTCGGTCACTAGTCTCACCAGCTCTGAAGGCAGAGGCTAAGTGCAGCTTTCTCCGCCCCACATTTTCTTCTTGGGAAGTGAAATGTAATAATTGTTAACGAATTACCCCATGTTGAAATACCTTTTTAAGTGCCTAGCCTAGCAGCAGGAAATAGTTGCATTTTATCTCCTGTGCTATATTCTGGAATGTGATGTTCAAAGGGAGTGTTTGTCTTCATCTCTGTGTGCCTCGCATGGGCAAGTGATGCCTTGGGACTTCGCCACCCTCCATCCCCAAAGCCACCGCCTGTGCATCTGCAGCACTTGTTGTAAGTTCTAGAACAGTCATGTGCCCCCCACCATTGCATGTCAGAAAACCATGGACACCCGCCTGGGAAGCCACACTCAGGCTCTGTACAGGTGTTGTGTTTCTTTGAATAAAGGTGAAGAGAAGAAGGGCGGGCCTGGCCTCGTTTCTCTGCTGTAATACTCCAGAGCGTCGTGCACACGCCAGTGACATTGGTAAGGGTTTGCCCTTAACCCACTCAGTGGCTGACTTGGCTAACCATGTCACCTTCGCTTGGAGTGACCATGCTGGAAAGTGGGTTCCAAGAGAAATGGTTTTTTAAAGGGCTCTAGGTGGACAAGACTCTGCCCTTCGTGCTCTAAATAAAGAAAGAGTTCTTCGTAGTTGAAAGGAGGAGATTTTCACATATGGGAGGAGTGTTTGGTTGCAAAGGCTGCTGAAGAAGAATCGACTGAGAGCAAGCACCCCATACTGAGAACTCGCCGTGGACAGGCGCTGCCTCACTCCCCGTAGCACCCTGGGCGCATGCAGTGTTCATTGATGATGACACAGTCAGGCACACTCTGTGCCCACACTGCAGCCCACAAGCTCTTGACCAGGTGGACCCTCCCAGTCTAAAGTCCCCCCAGTGCCACCGGAGCCCCCCAGCACTGTATTCCATTAGAGTGCCTGCTGCTTTCCGTGACGATGGCGTAGCATGTCTGTGGAGAAGGCTGAGCCAGCACTAGCTGTGACGGTCAGCACACCACACTCAAAGCAGGCACTTTCTGGCTGCTATCCATTTCCCTTACTTGTAGGACTTGCTAACTGCCCTCTGGGGAGAATTCCTGCTCCCGCTGCAGAATTTGTTTATTTGTATAACTCAAATTCTATGTTGACTTACTTAGTCATGTCTTAGCCAGCTTCCTTTCCCAGTTCCTTGTGAATGTGCTGTTGTTGCAGGCGTAGGTATGAGGCTAGAGGGCAGATGCTGTAGTGCCCAGGATCTTGTGCTACTTTGTCCAGATACACAGGTCATCAGAGGAGACCAGATGGTTTCTGGGGGAGACACAGAAGGGCCTGGAGGTGCCCCATGCCTCCCCCATGGCCTGCCTTCAAGAGGGGTAGAAGGCTGAGGAGGGCTGCGGTGATGTCCCAGTGACATTTTATGAGTCATTAACATGGAGCTCCAAATTCTGTGATCCAACCTGGAAGCAGTTTCATGAAGTTTTATCATTTTAAAGAACAAAGACATTCATAAATCCAGGTATATTAGTGGTGTATCAGGGAGTCAAATTTGGCCAGATGGGGGAGATTTTCTATAGGCCTAAGATGCTATCTGATGACATTCTTAGCTTCTGGGTTGGTACAATCTCATGGTCTGCTAAGTTAATAGTTTCCAAAAAGGCTTTTATCCATTAGCCACACGAGTTAAGTTCCAACACAGAGGTGGGACAAGGAATGGTTGTTCTTGAGGTCCAGAACTTCGCCCAAGATAAAGTAATTGACCCTGGAACATCTCCACAATACTGTAGTTCCAGTCCATCCGTCCGTCTCTGCAGACACAGCCTCTTTCTTTCCAGGGACTCTCCTTCACCAAGTGCTAAGATTACAGGCATGTAGCACTGTGCCTGATGTATGCAGTGCTGGGCATCAAACCCAGGCCTGGGTACACGCTAGGCAAGTGCTCTTACTATTTTTTAAATATAAAACTCTCTCTCTCTCTCTCTCTCTCTCTCTCTCTCTCTCTCTCTCTCTCTCTCTCTCTCTGTGTGTGTGTGTGTGTGTGTGTGCACGCACACACACACACACACACACACACACGCTTATGCACAGAAGTTCAGTATCTGAAGAGGCAAAGAGGCAAGCAGAGGTATCATATCCCCTGGAGCTGCAGTTACAGGAGGTTGTGAACCACTACATGGGTGCTAAAATCCAAACTCAGGTCCTCTAAAAGAGCAGTATACATTTTTAACTGTTATCTCCCTAGGCCTCTACCCTTTGATTTCTTGTGAGTTTTTCTTGTTTTCTCTTTTCTTAAGACAGGGGCTGGGGAAATACCCAGTGGTTAAAGCACTTGCCGTATAAGCATGAGGGACATAGCTCAAGTTCCCTAATCCCATATAAATTCAGGCAGGCATGCAGGCCCACCTGTGCTTCCAGTGCTTAGAAAGGAGACAGGACCCATCCAACCAAGCTAGCTAGCCACACTAGCTGTATCTGCTAGTTATTGATTCACTTCAGAGACCTTCCTCAATCAGAGAAAGAAAACAATTTAAAAAGCACCCAGGCTTTTCATTTCAGATTCACGTGGAGGGGCCTTTCTGTAGGGAAGCAATGATCAAGTTGGCCATCCGATGGTTCAACCTAGTTTGATGTCCCTGTGGCTGGCAGGGGGCACCCCTGGGTTTGGTAGGGTCTAGATTGGATGACGATTATTCTAAACAGCACCCTACTTTTTCACACTAGTTTCACAAAAGCTAGAGACTAGAGGGAACCTTGGTTCTTTGAGCAAGACGCGTGCCTGCTCTGCGTTGTGCTCTTGCCAATAGCTACATGGGAATTACTTAGTCATGAGTCCCCTTATTCAAGCATCAAGGCGCTATGGCCCAAATGGGCCCCAAATTCATGTGTTGGGGACTAAATCCCCACGGCAGGAGTGCTGGGAACGGAGCCTGAGGAGGGGAGGTGGTTGGGTCACAAGGTTTCATTCTCACAAACAGATCCTCGACACCACCAGTCAGTCTGACAGTCTGCTTCATTTTCCCCTCTGTCACGTGAGGACACAGCGTTCTCTCCCCAGCCCCCCACCCAGGTTGAAAAATGCCAAGGCACCATCTTGGTAGCAGAGGCAGCCCTCCCACATGGGGCCAGAACCTTCTTGTTAGCAGAGGACAGCCCTTCCACAAGGGGCCAGAACTTTCGCTTGACTTCCCAGCCTGGGCAGTGGTAATTGTTCACTAATTACCAAGAAATTGGCACCACAGGAGTAAGGTGTTGCTGTGACAAGTAAGTAAAAGTGTCTAACCAGCTTGGGAGCTGGGTCAATGAGGACCCACAATAGTTTCGATGTTGTGTGGCCATGACGATGTTGTGTGGCCATGACGGTGTTGTGTGGCCATGACTAGGGCTATAACCTCAACTCATTCCTAGGGGTCGCTACACCAGAAACAGGCAATATTTGTATCTTCACAATGTGCGGACTTACTGAATTAGCTCAACTCACAAGTGACACTGGTTTTATTGGCTGCAATTTATAGAGCAGTCCTAGTTCCCCTTGAGAGCTGGTCATGGTTAAGCCTGGGTTCTTCTACTCTAAGCTTAATTACTAATATTAACTCTCAGATCACACATTATAAGATCATGCAGTAGATAGATATGCTATTAAAGAATTAAAGAGGCCATAGGTGTACATGAGAACCTTACTGGAAATTAGGGGAAAGGCCATCATTGCTACAAAGTGGCAAGGAGTTAAGCATCATGTCTGTTCTAGGAGTTTCTAGGCGGAACTCAGGGCTGAGGGACAAGTATTCTCAGCAGATTTTTTCTGTCAAAGAAATCTCCACGCCCCAGTGTTCCAGATACTGCCTGGCTTCTCTGAGCTGCTTTTAGCAAAGCAAGAGAAGAAATTATTCACAACAGAATTTATAAGAGGGAGAGCACAGAGGTCCAAACCAGGCATCCTTAATAAGAAGCTCAATATGGCCAGCAGGAAACCTTGCACTCTTCATCCACAGCCAGGGAGGATGTCCTGGAGGGTTTTAGGGATCTTCCACGCTGCTGTGTTGTCTGGGGCCTGGGAAGGAATAATGGTTTTGAAAAGAACTGGATGCCCACAGTCCTCCAGGCTCACCCCCAACCTCTTATTCGCCTACTTCCCAACATCACTGATTACAGCTGCTGCGGCCCCACCCCTTAAAAGCTTCATCCCGGGTGATGGCACTGTTAGGGGTGGTAGAACATTTAGGAGGTGCGGCTTGGTGGACGGAAGTTAGGTCACTGGGGCTCTGGAAGCGATAATCAGGACTCAGGCCCGCCTCTGCTTCCTCAGGTCTCTATCCACATCCTGTTGACAAGGTGAATAGATCCCCCACCCCCACTCCGGGGAATGTGCTGCAACAGACCCAAGGAATGGGGCCGAGCCCCCACAGATGGAACCTTTGATCTGTCGCCTTTGGGTCCATAAATCCTTCTCCCTTTATGACGATTCTGTCAGATATTTTTTTTTTCCCAGCAATGGAATGCTGACAGCAGCATTACTTTAAAAATTCCCAAGTATCTTATTTAAGAAAAGACAGCTGGATTCTCATAGCTAGCTGGCTTTTCACGCAATCTGTTATAGTGTCACATGGCACGCTACATCTGGAAAGTTCCACAGTACATTCATGAGAACGAAAAGTGCACACAGTATCTTAGTATTCTGAAGACAGTTTTAACTTTACAGATAACCTTGAAGGAGTCTGAAGTCCTAGATATGGGGCTTGGGAGATAGCTCAGTTTATTGCCTGATCTGAAAGCACAAGACCTGAGCTCATTTTCTGAACCTCAAAAGGCTGGGCATGGTGGTGTGTGCTTTTAATCCGAGTGCTGGGGAGGCAGGGATGGCAGGGTCTCAATGACTAGCTGGCTTAGCTTAGTCAATGACTTCCAAGACAGGGAGAGGCTGTCTCAGACAAAAGAAAAGAGGTGGACAACGATGAAAGAATAACAGCAGATATTGCCCTCTGGTTTTCACATGTATGCACACCATGGCACGTGTGCAAGCACACACACACACACACACACACACACACACACACACACACCATACATAAGGTAAGGTAACTTTAAAAAATTCTTATCTGGTGAAGTAAGACTTAAAACTATACATATTTTTTTAATCACTCCACTTATATAAGAAAAAATAAACCCATTCAACTAATGGTGAGCAATGGTCTAGAAAAATGATCAGATTTTGAAGGGAAAAGGAAAGATTTTGGATTACTAGACAAAAAGATCACTATTTAAATGAAGTCTGTTAACCATAAATTTGCTGCAAGCCTCCTGGGGCAGGAAGTGAGCATCTTTTAAGATGTTTTGTTTTTTGGGCCTTCTGTAATCCCAGCTCTTTGAGAGGTGGAGGCAGGAGGTCCCCAGAGCAAACGGGCCAGTGTGGCTAGTCAGGACAGAAAGCTCCGGGTTCTGGAAGAGCCCCTGCCTCAATAAGTAAGGTGGAGTGATCCTATATAACCTCAAACCCTATCACAGATGCACACACCCATGCACAAATTCCACACACATACATATGCAAAAGGAACATTATAAGTTCCTGAAGATACTATATCTGAGTCATGGAAACTGTATTGGAGACAGTGTGTAGATATCCATCCAATGGGAAACCACAGGACTAAGGACCTATTTCCTTCAGTTAATAAATCACAAGAGAGAATCCGAAAGGAATCTGGGGATTGAAAAGAGCTTGGGTGGACCTGGTTTCGGTCCTGATGTGAACGAACTATCACATAATGTTGATGGCAGTGCCCACTGGAGATCTGATGACATAAGGAAGCATTGCAGTCTTCGTCTTTAAGCTTCGTGTTTTTAATTATCTTCAATAAGGGAATGGGGCTCGGGCATGTGAAGGCCAGATGACTTGCAGGAGTCTTCCTTTCTACCACATGGCATGCAAAGGTCAAACTCCAGTCATTAGACTTGGTATCGGGCACTTTCACCTGATGAGCCATCTCACTGACCCAAAGCTCATATACATTTTTTAAGTTTTATTTTTGTAAGTTTATCTGTGTGCCTGAGCACACGTTTATCCTCTACATACATGCAGGTACGTATGGAGGCCAGAAGAATGTGTCAGATCTGGGGCTGGGGTTACAGATGGTTGGGAGACATCTGATGTGGGTGCTGGGAACCAAACCCAGCTCCTCTGAAAGCTCCACAAATGCTCTTAACCACCGACTCACCTCTCTAGTCTAAAAGTTCATATATTTCAGGAATACCAACAGAGGCATTTCCTTACTGTTTGTTTGTTTTTTGAGACAGAGTTTCATTATGTAGTCCTGTCTGTCCTGGAGCTTGCTATGTAGACCAGGCTGGCCTTGAACTCACAGAGATCCTCATGCCTGCTGGGTGCTGGGATCAAAGGCGTGAGTCACTACTCCCAGCCTTAGTTATTTCATTACAAATGGCAAATGTCTTCAATTTTAGCTGGACTGGTGGCACATGTCTTTAATCCTGGCACTTGAGAGGCAGAAGCAGATGGGTCTCTGTGAGTTCAAGGCTAGCAGCCTGTGCTACAAAGTGAGATCTTCTCTCTCTGAAAACAGAATTCTTTTTTTTTTCCCCCCTGTGGATTTTTTTAGTTAGTTTGTTTGTTTTTAAAGCAGAGTCTCACGTAGCCCAGGCTCACCTCAAACTCACGAAAGGTGAGGGTCACCTTGATCCTCCTGCGTCCACTGCGTCCAGAGCTGGGATTGCAGGCAGATGCCATCACTCCTAACCAATATCTTCAATTAAAGGGAATTAAAGTAAATTAAAAAGTGTCTGTGTGGTCTGGAGAGATGGGTCAGTGGTTAAGAGCACTCTGCTCTTGGCAGAGGACTTGAATTCAGTGGGCAGCTCATAACGGCCTGTAACCCCAGCTGCAGGGGAGTCTGGCATCCTCTTCCGGCCTCTGTAGGCACTGCAGCCATGTGTACAAATCTACACACACACACACACACACACACACACACACACACACACACACACCGTATTTGGTGATCATTTTAAAAAAGTGTTCCTGTAAGACCTGCTAATTGGCAAGTGAGAAGTATTACAGATGAAACAAAAATGAGCAAAAACAAACTATTTGGAAGTAAGGTGGTACAGAGATGTTTATATGTGTGTGAAATTTTTCATAATATAAAGTTTTAAAAGGCAGCATGTGGGCTGGAGAGATGGCTCAGAGGTTAAGAGCTCCTCTGGGGGACTTGGATTTAATTCCCAGCACTCACAGAGCAGTTCACAAACAACATTCATTATTCCAGTTCCAGGGAATCTAATACTCTTTGCAGGACTCTGGACACCAGGCACACACATGTGCACAGACATGGATGCAGGCAAAATATCCATACACATAACATAAAATAATGCTCTTTAAAGGCATGATTATCACATACTTTTTAAAACTTAAAACTATCTATAACCTTTTCCAACCAAAACAGAGCAATGGCGACCAGGTGTACATCCTTGAAATAATCAGACACATGTGAACACAGGTGCATAGACATGCTCTCATGCGTGTACACACACCTACACATGTGCACAAACATGCACATAGAGCATTAAGCAGAGAGAAAGCAGTATATCAAAATCAGTTTTCTCCCATCTTCCTTCTTCCTCCTCCCTCATCTTCCTTCCCTCCTTTGTTTCTCCTCCTTTTCCTGGTTTTTAGATCGTCTCCCTCTATAGCCCAGGGTTGCCGGAAACTACCTGAGCCTCCTGAATTCTGAGACAACACCATGTCTAACCCTCCATTCTTTTTTCAAACACTAGCAATCCAAACTTGAAATTGCAAAGGTAATGTTATTTGTCCTAGCATCTTAAAGGTAAGATGCTAAGCTCAGGAGCATCACCAGCCTGTTGTGTGAGTGCCAGGGTAGCTGCAACAAATTGTCAAACCTGGTGACTTACGGGGACTGGGCACTCTCAGTTCAGAAATCTGAGCAGCAGTTAGAAGGGCGGCAGTCCCCTGGCACCCAAGAGCCCTTGCTGTTGGGCTTGTTGCTGAAACACTTGTTAGCTCCAGTCTGCCTCCTCAGCCACAACCCCCCTCCACCCTGGGCCCGCCCCTCTCCTGGTCTCTTCCCCTCCTCCTCATATATGAACTTTATAACTTTAGGGCCATCTGAATAACCCAGAATGATGCTCTCAAGATACTTCATTATGTCTGTAGAGCCTCATCCAAGCCCTGGAGATGAGGTTAAAGCTGGTATGTGAGGACCATGGTTCACCTTACTGTAAATGGAAGCCTTGAGAGACTGCAACACAACTAAGACAGCTGTTAGCTAAGTGAAAGACATACCTTATTTATAAGTGGGAAGACTCAGAGTTACCAAAATCTTACACTCTCACTGATTTATATTCCAATGTAGTGCTAAGCAAAATTCAGCAACCTTTCCTTATAGAAGTCAAAACACTGATTTTAAAATGTGTATGGACAGGCTTACACCACTTTGACAAACAGCCCCTACCGCTGCCTCTTAAGTGATCCTTCCAGAATGTTACGGTGTGGGCCTGGGATAGTACATGTTCTTCCCCATTTATAAATACTATTTATTTAGATAGAACTAACGCACAATACTTGGCTATTTGGTAAGGTTATTTTTTATGTGTGGTACCAGGGATCCAGTCCAGGGCCTGCTCTTTCAAGGAACTACATCTCTAACCCCGATTCAGTGAGTTTTAAGATATGTACACACCCTCAAAACCAACACCACAGTGAGCATACCAGATGTCTCTAGGACCTTATGTGTCTCCCGAAGCACATTCCTAAGACCTCCCTCCCAGCGCAGGCAGTCACAGAGCTGCCTTCTGTTGCTAGGATGGCTGTGTTCTCTGCAGTTTTATGCATATGGAATCAGACAAAATGTTCTCTTTTTCTATCAGTTTCCATCCCAACATCACTCAGCTGAAGTTCATTCCTGTTATTGTAGGTACTTGCAGCTTATTCCTTTTATTGCTGAATAATATTGTCCCCAGTGGATATTCCACGTTGGTTTAGTTTTTGAAAATAGAGTCTTTCTATATAGCCATGGCTGCCCTAAAACCCACTATGTAGGCCAGGCTGGCTTCGAACCATCATAAATCCACCTGCCTCTTCCTCCTAAGTGCTGGGGTTAAAAGTGTGTGCCACCAGGACCAGCTTTTTCCACGATGGCTTATCCACTCACCTGCTCATGACATTGGTATTGCTTCCAGTGTCCCCAGATGTCAAGTCTTTGTAGATACATGTTTTGTTTTCTTCTTGGATAGACATCTGGGGGTAGCTGGATCATACAGTGGTTCCACATTTAAGTGTTCTGATGTCTTATAAAATTGTGTTCCAGGATGATTGAGCCGTTGTGTTCCACACTGGCGATACCTAGTATGGTGAATTCTTCTTCATTAAAAAAAAAAAAATTGCCACCCCCACTTCCCTCCCCCGTGTGTATGCATATGGAGGCTAGAAGTTGATGCTGGTGACTTTCTCAATTGCTCTCCTGATGGGAGATGTCATTCTGTAAATATGTCTCTCTTATTGGTTAATGAATAAAGCAAGATAGGTGGGACTAGGAGACAAGGAGGATTCTGGGAGATGGAGTAAGAGATTCAAGATATAGAGACTTGAGAGAGCAGAGGTCCAGACCCTCTCTCTGGTAAGATAATACCAAGTGGAAACACTTAGATTAATAAAAATGAGTTAATATTTAAGACAGAGCTAGCCAATAAGAAACGCTAGTAACAGGCCAACGGCTTTGTATCTAATACAGTGTCTCTGTGTGTTATTTGGGGCTGACACGGCTGGGGACCAGGCTGGCGGGAATACTACTCATAACACTCTCCCTTCTATTTTCTTTCACTCTTTCTTTATTTTTGGGCTTTCGAGACAGGATTTCTCTGTATAATAGTCTTGGCTGTCCTGGAAATAACCCTGTAGACTACGCTGGCCTTGAACTCACAGAGATCTGCCTGTCTCTGCCTCCCAGATGCTGGGATTAAAGGCATGCACCACCACTGCCCAGCTCCCCAGTATTTTTTAAGATAGGGTGGGTCTCTGGCTGAACCTGAAGCTCAGCAATGTGGCTAGACTGGTTGGCCTCTGGGCCACCAGAGTCTACTGCCTCTGCCTCCAAGCACTGGGGTCACACAACGCTAGGTCTGTGTTGTTTAAATGTAGGTGCTAAGAGATCTGAACTTGAGTTCTTACGCTTTCATGGCAAGTGTTTTCCTGACTGAGCCATCGCCTCCTGTCATTTTTTAAAGTAAAAAAGAAGTAGACCTTCTTACTGAGCTCTGATGCCTGTCGACTGAACGTCCAGTGGACCTCTGTAAGTTTCTGTATTTTGGCAATAGGAGGCTTGGGTTATTCCACTCTAAAATGTCTTTAAAGAAACTGAAATTTATTCCTTAAGTTTTTTCCCCCTTTTGAGAATTTCTGAAGGATTGAATTTGGAAAAAAAAAAAACAACCTGTGTTGTACCAACCGTCTTATATCCTCCCTTGGTTCTGTCGCCAAATATTATTCAGTGAGAGAAAACCATCATTTTTCTAGACTCTGACTAATGCTTCTTTTTTTCTTGGTTTTTCTGGCCACCACACATTCAGCACACAGCCTCTCTTGCCAGATGTTTGGCTTCCTGCTTTCTATATTTAAAACACACAGAGGAGAGGTAGCTGTGATAACCACATAATTTTTTATTTTCTTCTTTGGGTCAATGATTTAAAACATTGACATCATTTTAATTTGAAGGCACAAGAATGCCGACCTCACTTAGGAAGGGGTACAGGCAAACTGTCTTCTGCAGGGCTAGGACGGAGGTCAGGCCAAGGCCCGAGGCCTCCTCTGCAGGAATTCTGACACGAGGCCTCCTGGCTGTGGGCCAGAAACTGAGTCATGGAGAAAAGCTGCCTGAAAAATAAACCTTTGGGCTAATGAGAACCGCTGCTTTAGAAGGGCCTTTGTCAGGGCTGCAGAGAGAGGCCTGAAGCAGCGCGGGTCTCATTCAGGCCTCACTGGAAATAAACCTGGAGGGCGTCTTCCCAACCCCTCTCAAGGTGAGAAACACAGAAATGTTTTCTACCCTTGAGCAGCCCACAGTGTAGGAGGGGTAAACTTGGGAACAGACAGCAGCCCCAGGCGGGCTGGGCTTTACCATGGGACATGCCAAGCCGAGTCTGGTGAAGAAAGGCAAAACCACAGAGGGGCCAGCTGTGCTCACCAGGCAAAAGGACCCACTTTCTGGACACAGGATCACTAAATGTGAGCTCTTTGTTCCTTTGTTCTGAGAATACCAATTCCTATCCCAAATAATTCAGATTCAAACTAAGCCAAACTGTCCCAGTGTGCCCCCCCATGCTCCTCTAGGCTGATGAAATCCCTTAGTCTTCCAAGACAGAGTCAAGGCTGGAGACAGATGCGTGTGTACCTAGATGTTGGTTCAGATCCTTGCCTCGGCCCTCCTGTTGCTCACCGGGGCTCAGGCAAAGACCTCTAGCAGAGTAGGAATGTACACTATCTTTTCATTGAAAGTCCAAAGTCCCTTTTGGAGAGCAGTCTCCCTAAAGGATAGATGTCTTGCTCTGACCAACAAAAGGTGAAAGCAAAACCTTGACCTCAAGATGCCCCTGTTCCGCAACAGACGGCATCTGACCTCCGCAGCTATGGACATCCTGTTAAACACAGTCCAGGCTCAAGGGTGGGACCAAGGCTTCAAGCATCACAGGTTGGCCTTGCATTCACTATGAAGCCAAGGATGACCTTGAACTTGCAATCTTCCTGCGTCCACCTTGTAAGTACCGGAATTACAGAGATGCGCAGGTTTATAGGAGGCTTCATGTCTGCAAGGCAAACACTCTGTCAACCGAGCTATGTGCCCAGCCTTCTTTCCGCTTCCCTCCATTCAGCCTCGTGTATAGGCTGAATTCTCCGTACATCACTTCCCCATTTCAAGTCTCAGCGTCTTTCCAGAATCCCCAGAAATTCACCAAAGCAGACTCCAGCCAGAGCCCGGTTCATCCCCACCAGTCAGAGCCACTGTCCTGCTCCCTTACGCTAGCAGAAGACTTGGTAGATCTTCTGAAGTGAAAGGAAATCAGTGCCAGTTCCAGGTGGTGGTCCTGTGAGGGTGGGCAGCGCCTGTGGAACACTGAATTCAGTGCTCTGCATCCAACAGAGTTCATCAAACCGTCAAGATCCAGCATTGTGATTCTTTTCTTTCTCCCCCGAGGGGTAGTGGGCATTCAGCTTTGCACCTCTTTTCACTCATCTCCAGGCCTTTGGAAGTTTTTTAGGGTTGGGGTGTGGGGAGGGCAGGCGAGGGGACAGGAGGAAGACTTGGAGGTGAAGATTAACCTGGGGTTAAAGAACAGAGCCCTGGAGGAGGTGACAGAGGTAGTCCTTGATAATTGCTTGTGTGTCAATGGGTAAACCAGAGGCCTGAATGACACTTTAAAGAACTGGGGTTTCTTAGTATGGCCAACGTGGAATTAAGTTCCTTGGCCAGGCTTCCCAGCTTAAACAAACTGGAAAAGTTGGAACTTAGTGACAATATAATATCTGGAGGCTTGGAAGTCCTGGCAGAGAAATGTCCAAATCTTACCCACCCCATGACCTCAGTACAGTGCAGGCTCTGCAAAGCCCTAAAAATCAGAAGTCTTGACTTGTTTAACTGTGAGATCACAAACCTGGAGGGTTACAGAGAAAGCATCTCTGAACTGCTGCAGCAAATCACGTACTGAGATGTGCAAGGAAAGGCAAAGGACCCGAGACAGCTTACACCACTTTGACAAACAGCCCCTACCGCTGCCTCCTAAGTGATCCTTCCAGAATGTTACTGTGTGGGCCTGGGATAGTATTAAATAAATAAATACTATTTATTTAGATAGAACTAATACACAATACTTGGCTATTTGGTCAGGTGTGTGTGTGTGTGTGTGTGTGTGTGTGTGTGTGTGTGTGTGTGTGTGTGTGGTACCAGGGATCTAGCCCAGGGTCTGATCTTTCAAGGAACTATAAAGAAAACAACAGGGCCTCAGAAGAGGAAGACATGGGGGATGGAGAGGAAGATGCGTAAGAAGATGAAGCTGGTCTACCTGAAGGGTATGAAGAGAAGGAAGAGGAAGAAGAGGAGGGAGAGGGTCTTCGGGGAGAGAAAAGGAAACGGAATGAGATGCTGAAGATGATGGAGAGGAAGATGATGACTAGACCCCTCCAGGATGAAGCGTGCAGTAGAGCGACCATATGTCTTTGCTTCTTCACGCATGATAGCTGTCCCTATAGGAGATAATGTGTAACTTTTTATAGGAAAAGTGTGATTTTACTGTCTTTGCCTCATCATTTGGATTAAGATTTGCTAGTCTGTTGATCATAATGTACCTAGAAAAGAATTTTCATTCACCTCCCCATTGTGAAATTCTCTAGCACTGCATTTAGATTCTGGATTTTTATAATTTATGCTTAATGTATTAGACATTTTTAGCCCATCCCGTTGCTTAAAAAAAATAAAATAAAATAATAGATCTGCCATTGCAGCTCTCCTTGGAGACATGCTCTATTATATGGTGCAATCCAGCTGGGCATGGCAGGTATTCCTGAAATTCCAGCATACTCAGGAGGCTGAGGCAGGAAGATTGTGAGTTCAGGGCTAGCCTGGGTCACATAGAGGAAACCTGTCACAAAACAAGGCAAAATCTATCCTTCCCCCATGGAGCACACACGCAACAGGTGACCGTTTGGGCAGGAGCAGAACCCTTTGCCCCCTTCCAGTGCCCAGTGAATGGTGTCCCACAGAGGACATAGACAAGGGGGGGCACGGTGCAGCCCCAAGGATACTCTCCTTGGAATATAGGGCTGAAAGTGGGATGTGAATTTAGAAACAGCACCAATCTGACAATGTCTGATGGACAGAATAACTTCAAAGTTGTGTTTGTATTCTAGTCCTCCTGTTTGTTTTTCATTTTATTTTAAAATTTCATTGAATATATTCATTTTACATGCCACTGTGCTACATAAAGGTACAATGTGTAAGTATACATTGTATGGTGGACACATTTGCCGATCATTTATTTTTGATTCCATCTTATAAAAGCATGGCTCTGGAGTGCTGGTACACATCTATAATCCCAGAACTTGGGGTGCTGAGACAGGAAGATGGAAAGTTTGAGGCTGTCCTGGGAGATATAATGAGATGCTATCTGAAAAACCAAACCAAAGAAAACAACAGGGGCTGGAGAGAGGGCTCAGTAAGTAAAGTTCGCTGGCCAGCAGGTCTGGCCACCATCAGCCCCCCCAGCCCCCAGGATAAGCACCTGTCTCAAAGGTGAAGAGAAATAGAAGACATCCAATGCCAATCTCTGGCCTCCAGGTGCACATATGCATGCATCACACACACACACACACACACACACACACACACACACCGTATCAATCTTGTGTTATGTTAGATGTTTGTTTTAAACTATCTTTTACTATGGACAGTTTGAACAGCCCTGATCTAAGCTGGACTGCAAATTCAGGTCCATCCCTGAGTATCCGTATAAGCCTTAGTGCCACCACCCCACTCCCCTTCCCCACCAAAGTGACTGCAAGGCAGCTCTCCGCAGGCCCTGGGTTGCTTCACAGGAGGCTGAGGACAAAGGATACAGAGGTCATCTTGCATTCTGTTGCCTTGCATTCTAGGATCAGGGTGATGAAAAGGCCTCAGGGGGTCTGGGAACACACAAGGCAGGTGGGTTGGGCAATACGTGGTCGACTATGCAGACATGAACCTGGGCTTCTCCCAGAATCCATCCGTGTTTTGGTAAAAAGGACCATTCTTATTGCCACTGTGGGTTTGGGACTTTGAGGCAAGTGTCCACACTTGGCCCTGACCCTTAGCCTTTGCAAAGCTCTCTTCTGGACTTGCAAACCTTGATGGGACCTCATGGCAGGTCACATGTGCCTCTGCTCCATACGAATGACTGCTCTTGTGGAATAGGTACTTTCTCCCGTCTCATTTGCGTGCCCAAACATGACCTGCCCTTCAAGTTCAGCTCAAACACCACGTTCTCCATAAGCCTGTGAACCAGCCAAGAGTGAACAAAAGAACTGGCAAAGCTTAAGCTAAAAAGGTGTGACTATTACAGAAGTTTCTAGCAAAGTGTCTCCGGAGTTCTCCCTCAACTCACCGACTCTCTGTCACGGTTGGGATAACAATCTCTGCAAATCTTGCTTGACTTCATATTCCTCTTCTTCTTCTTCTTCTTCTTCTTCTTCTTCTTCTTCTTCTTTTAATGATTTATTTATTTTTACTTTATGTGCATTGGTGTTTTGCCTGCATTTACATCTGTGTGAGAGTGTTAAATCACCCCATGCTGGATTACAGACAGGTATGAGCTGCCATGTGATATTTTGTTTATGATCTAACAAATAAAGCTTGTCTGAAGATCAGAGTACAGAGCTAGCCACACTAGTTAGCCAGGCAGTGGTGGACACACCTCTAATCCCAGCATTTAGGAGACAGAGGCAGATGGATCTCTGTGAGTTCAAGGCCAGCCTGGGCTACAGGAAATTGATCCAGTTTAAAGGAGAAACAGCCAAGCACTGGTGGTGCATACCTTTAATCCCAGTACTTGGAGGTGGAGACAGGAAGGGATATGGCTGGTCAGAGAGAGGAATATAAGACGCGAGGAGACAGGAGCTCAAGGCAGTCTGAGGCAGCAGTCTGAGGATGCAGTCTGAGGACAAGATTGTCCCTTTGGTCTGAGCATCGGTAGAGGTGAGAACTCTCTCGTGGCTGGCCACTTTGCTTCTTTGATCTTTCAGCTTTCACCCCCTGATAACTGACTCTGAGCACATTGTTTACTATCTGAGATGAGTAAGGCATGTCTCAGCCGCTATAATCCATTTCCCTCATCTCCTGATAGTTTTCGTATAGTCTACATTTTTAAAAGTAAAAAAATTATGTTATTATTTTATATGTGTGAATGTTTTGCCTGCATGTATGTCTGGGTACCATGTATGTGCCTGTAGAGGCCAGAAGAGAGCATAGGGTATTGTATAACTAAAGCTACAAATGGTTGTGAGCCTCTCTGAAGGGCTGGGAGTAGAACCTGGGTCTTCTGGAAGAGCAGCCAGTGTTCTTAACTGCTGACTCATCTCTCCAGCTCCTGTAGTATATATTTTAAAGATTAATTTTTGCATACATTTATCAAGAGAACAAATGTTTCTAAATTACACCTATATGCGTGCAAAAACACACACTAAAAACTAGATGGTCATTTTGAAATAAACTTTTGGTTCTAGTGGACAGTGGTATCAATAGAATGACCAGGGAAGAGGCACTGGGGCCGTTGTCTGGGCCAAGAGGACTATCTGTGAGTTGGCAGAATGCACTTGGATTTCTGGAAGCAGAAGTTGAGAATTTGGGTTGCAAGAAACCTAAGTCACCCAGTATTGTCCATAAGAGGACCCATGTGGGGCTGGAGTGGACAGGTGGATAAGTGGCTTGAGGAGGGCACAGCTGGGGAAGCCTGCAGGATCTGGTGGCTGGAAGCTGGTGAGACCCTGGGACATCAGGACCAACTTTGAAAGAAAACCTGGGCGGGCAGTATCTGTGTTAACCTCTGTAATCTTCCTTCCATACTAGACAAGGCCCGCTGAAATGAGATTTATTACATTACTTCTTCTTCTACCCAGGCTGAGGTAACACGACCTGGATTTACTCTGCTTTTGGAAACAATAGCAAAAACAAAACATACCAAATAACACTTTTAAAGGCACTGGATCTGTGTTCACTGGAGACAGAAAACAAACAAGGTGAAAGCAGTTATCTACCTTGTCACCTTGAGAGAATTCTCTAGCCTTGGCACTGACACTTGTCACCCAAGGTGTGACAGATTTCCTGAGTTGTAGAGACAGGACCGAGAGTCCAGGGAAACCAAAGACTTAGAGCACACGGGAAGGGTCCAGAGAGAAGCAAGAGCACAGAGAGATGGGCTCTGTCACAGGTATGTGAGGGGAGGGAGTGCACAGAAGACAGAGCAGGCCTAGAGTGATGCCTGTCCTCTGAGCGAAGCTCAGAAACCATAAGCCCTTGGAAGCATTTCCCGGGGTCTTCAGTAGTGAAAATAACCAGCCCTATGCTGACCACTGCTCTGCCCCCCAACAGACCATTTCTAAGTTACTCAACTGCATCCGAGAACAAAATGTAAGGTTTATAGGAATGCAAAAATGCCCAGCATCCAACAGAGTAAAATTTACTGTCTGGCATCTAATCAAAGATAATCAGGCAGGCAACGAAGTAGGAAAACATGAGGACAATAAGCACAGGCTCACAGCCAAGTCAGAACAGACAGATGGTGGAATTCGCAGGCAAAGACATTGAGAATTATAACTAGGGGCTGGGGAGCTAGCTCCTCAGACAAAGGCACTAGCCGCCGAGCTTTACCCCCTGAGTGGTCAGAACCCATATGATGGAGCGAACAGACAACATAACTTTTCCTCTGTCCTCCCAATGTGCTCATGGCATACAGGTGCTCACACACATACATACACACAACAAATAAACAAAATATAATACAATTAAAAATTATTACAATTACTTTGTGTAAATTCCCAAAGAGCTGGAGACAGGAGGTATAAATATCTAGGCGGTGCGCTGGAGAGATGCTTGTAAAGTGGATGGAGTACTCGCTGTGAAGCAGGAGGACCAAAACTCCAGATCCCCAGCACCCACATACAAGCCGGGTACTGTGGCATATGCCTGTAACTCCAGTGCTGGGGGTAGGGCAGGGACAGGCAGCTCCTGGGGCTCACTGGTACACTGGAGTCGGTCGATGATGTATACCTCAAGCTCTGAGCAGCTACTAAAATAACCAGAGTCACAGCCACTAAAACTGCAAAGGAGTTGAATCATAAAAAATAAATATCTGATTTACCCTAAGGAAGATTTTAATAAGGAAAAAGGAACAGAGAGAGAGATAGGATGTATCAAAACAAATGGCAAGGCGAAAGAACTCAAACCTAGCTGGCTCAGTAATCACACGAACCCCAAATCATCTATATTCCTATTAAAGTGGCATTTGTCGGATGAATCATAAGTCAAGGCCTAAGTATCAAACACACATCTCAGGAAGGACTCAAGAGATGGCTCAGTGGGTGAAGGTGGTCACTGTGCAATCCTGATAATGCAAATGCCACCGCCAGGAAGGGGCAAAGAGAGGAATGACCGCACAGAGCTGCCTTGTAACTGACACGCGTGCACTGGCAACCGCAGCCCTAGCACTGAGCACCACCACCACCACCAAAATAAACAATAACTTATATTCTAAAACATTTTAAAATAAACAATTTATATTAAATTCTGTGGAGGGTGCAGATTATAAAATTTTCTTTCAAGTAAGCATAATAGCCATTTACCTAGTAAAGTGGATTTTTCAGTTAAATTTTTTTTCCGTAGCTGGGTGTGGTAGCACAGGCCTTTAATTCCAGCACTTGGAAGGCAGAGGTAGGTAGAGCTCTGTGAATTTTAGGTTAACCTGGTCTACATAGCAAATTCCAGGCCAGCTTGAACTACATAATGAGACCATGTCCAAAAAAAAAAAAAAAAAAAAATTATAATGAAAATCAGGGAAGAGTTTCACTGGTGAAGTCTACCAAAGATTTAGGAAGAAGCAATACCAAGTACACACACACACACACACACACACACACACACACACACACACACACACACACACACAAGTCCAGAAGGCTGAAGGCATAAAGGCATGGTATTATTTTCTAACTTAGTCTGTAAGATCAGCATTAAGTTTTCAATGACAGCTTTTGAGAAGACATAAACATTAAGAGATTGCCGCTTCCTTTCCAAAACGATGTGTTTACTAAACCTGATTATTTGGGGATTTATGCAGGCTTTGATATGTAGGAATGATTGATCAAACCATTATCCACTGGGGATAAACTCAGTCTCCAGCTCTCCCCTCTGCTCTTTCTCTAAAGTGGTGATGCTGAAAGCTCCAGCCTTCCAGCTGTGGCTTTCTGATGACCAGCCCTTACCCTGAAGCCATATAGAGGCCGTGGTGGCTAGCTTCTTGTCACCTTGACCAAGCTAATGTCATCTAAGCGGAGGGAGCCTCAATTAAGAAAATGCCTCCAGAAGATCATGCAGTAGCCAAACCTCTAGGGCATTTTCTTAATTAATGATCAATGGGGGAGGGCCCAGCCCATGGTGGGTAGAGCCATCCCTGGGTTGGTGGTCCTGAGTTCTACAATAAGGCAGGTTCAACAAGTCATGAAGAGCAAGCCAGTAAGCAGCACCCTTTCAAGGGCCTCTGCATCAGTTCCTGTGTCCAGGTTCCAGCTCTGTTTGAGCTCCTGTGCTGACTTTCTTTGATGATGAACAGTAGGACTATGGAAGTGTGAGTCAAATAAACCCTTTCCTCCCAAATTTGTTTTGGTCAGGGTGTTTTGTCTTAGTAACAGAAACCCTAAGACAGGAGCCCACCAAGATTCACCTCATAGTTCAGTCAGGTTTAATGGAAAGACACCTCTTATAAATAACAAAAGATGCCTCACTCACTCAGGGGACCCCAAAGCTTTCAGGAGCTCTGGACCAGGAACTAGGGAGAAAGATCAAACATGTATTTCTCATTATATCGCAGAAAAACTTGACAAAAGGCATTTAGGAAAACCAATAAGAAATTTCACACTTTCTCTTAAAACACTGAATTCCTTAGTCTAAGAGTAGAAAGAAGGCTGGGATGCTGACTCCAGGCAGCATTTCACTAAAGGTCTGGCCCATGCAATTAGGCAGGAAAAAGAAATAGAATAATGTAATGTGAGAAGTCAGAACTAAAAGGGTCTTCAGTGACATCATTTCTGGAAAAAAAAAAGCAAGCAAAGAATAACAACAAAAAAAACCCAAAAAACAAACAAACAAACAAAAAAACAAAACAAAACCAATCTGGTCAAACCAAACTAAGTTTTGCTTGGTTTGTCCAGCTAGGGATCAAATCCCTTGGCTTGCATACACCAGGCAAGCCTGTGCCACTGGGCTACATTCTAGCCCTCTCTTAGCTTTACAAATTTGAGACAGTCTCATTCAGTTGCTCTTATGGGCCTTGAACTCACTTTATCCTAGGCAGGAATTGGACTTGTGATTTCCTCTTTCAGCCCTCTGAGTAACTAAGACCACAGGCCTGCATCTCTGGGACTAGCTTAAATGGTTGTTTGCTTATTTTATAATAAATGTGCTCTGGAAACAATAAAACTATTTGGATGAATGGATAAACGAGTTGCCATCTACGAGAACCTATTATTAATCTGAAAATTTCTGGGTACAAGAAGCTAGACAAAAGAGAACGGGATTCCCATTAATATAAATTCCTGAAACTGTGAAGTAACATTTAATTAGAAAAAGAACATGGGTGGGTGCTCGGGGGAGGGGTGTTGGGAATGGGTGGGAAGGAGGAAGTTATAAAAGGGGATACTGGAGAGGTAGCTCTGCAGCTAAGAGCTCTTGCAGAACTAGGAGGTGCTTTTTCTTTTTTCCTTTTTTTTGGGGGGGGAGTGGGTATAGCCTTGTTAGAGGAAGTGTGTCACTGTGGGGGTGGACTCTGATGGTCTCCTTTGCTTATGATGTCAGACTCTCAGCTACTTCTCCAGCACCATGTCTACCTGCACACTGCCTTGTGGCACTATGATGATAATGGACTGAATCTCTCAACTGTAAGCCGGCCATCCCAATGAAATGTTTTCTTTATAAGAGTTGTGGTTGCCGTGTCTCTTCACAGCAATAGGAACTCTAAGAGACCTGGGTTTGATTCACCGTCCCCAGTCACATCCCTGGACTTGGTTCCTAGACCCACACTGTGGCTCACAACTCCAGTTCCAGGGTATCTTACTCCCTATTTCCTGACTCCCATGGGCCTCAAGAACGCATGTGGTGCACATACATACTTGTAGGCAAACACATACAATTTTTTTAAAGGGCGTAGGGACATTTTTTGGGGGGAAAGATAGGTATATCTGTTGATAAGTTTGATTATGGTGACGGTTTCAAAGCCCTGGATGTTCTGGACCTCACTCTGTAGACCAGGCTGGCCTCAAACTCATAGAAATCCACCTGCCTCTGCCTCTTGAGTGCTGGGATTAAAGGTGTGCGCCACCACCGCCTGGCACAAATGAGTTTTAAACACGAGCTTTAAAACTGCTGGCTTTCACACATCATTTCTACTCAATAAGGCAGTTTTAAAAGCAGTTTAAAGGATGTGGAGAATCAGGCTTACTGAACTTGAACAAGCATATATATTGTCAGTAAATAAAGTATAGCCAGCCTTCCTTCCTTCCTTCCTTCCTTCCTTCCTTCCTTCCTTCCTTCCTTCCTCCCTCCCTCCTTCTTTTTCTTTCTTCCTCCCTTCTTCCTCCCTTCCTTCCTTCCTCCCTTCCTCTCTCCCTCCTTCCCTTTCTTTCTTCCTCCCTTTTTCCTCCCTCCCTCCCTCCTTCCCTTTCTCTCTCCTCCCTCCCTCCCTCCTTCCCTTCCTCCTTCCTCCTCCCTCCCTCCCTCCCTCCCTCCCTCCCTCCCTTCCTTCCTGTGTGGGCCTATCAAGTCATATATTCTATAATGGCAATTCAATATACACATGACAAGGCCGAGTTCCTGCTCAAGACAGTTTAGGCCCTCACGGTGTGCACTCTGAGTCCTGACATCTGTGTAGATGCTGCCAAACCCTGTTGCTGGGGCTTCCTCTCCTCTCTGGCCTGAGGGCAGTGGTAGCTCTCAAGAGGCCTGCTGGGCTTTGGCACAGAGCCAGAGTTTAGACCTGGTCTCCCCTTATTCCCCGTGTGTCAAAGTCCACACGCAACATTACAATATTCTTATTGTATGGTTTTGAACTATCATTCAAATTCTCATCAAATGAAATCACAGTATGCTTCCAAGATAATACGATGCATAGACATTGATCTCCTTATTCCCCCCCCGTGGTTTTGCTTTTCATGGTTTCTAACACAATCTGAAAATATCGGAGGAAAAAACTCCTAAAACAGTTCATAAGTCTGAAATTGGTCATCACTCTGGGTAACGTGAAAAATGTTCATGTTGGCACATTCCATACCACCGTGGATGTGAAGTTTCCCCTTGCCTGTGTATACACGCTGTGGACACTGCCTAGCTGTTAGTCCCTTTGCAGCATCTTAGCTATCAGGCCAGACTGCTATGGTATTGCAGTACTCATGTTCAAGGAACCCTGATTTCACTCAGTGATGGCCTCATGAGAAACCACAAAGCACTTTCTTTAATTATCATTGCAAGATAATTAACCATCATTCCAAGAACAGAAAAGAGGAGTATAGTAAGGCATTTTGAGAGAGCCACCCTCTCATAACTTGTACACAGTGCTATGATTGTCTTACTTTATTGTTGTTGTTACTCTTATTGTGTTAATTCACGAATTAAAACTTTACCATAGTGAAGTACAGGGGGAAAAAACGTAACACACATAAAGTTGATGCTACATCCAGCTTCAAGGATCTACTGTGGGAGATAGAACGTATCTCCTTGCTGGTAGATGGGAGAGCACATTCTTTCCCAAAGGGAAGCAGTGTGACAGGAGGGAAAGAGATGAACGTGTTAAATTGTTTGCGGCATGTCTTCCTTGGTGCCTGGTTCTGCATATTCACCATCCCATCTATCATTCTTCAGATACAAGAACCCCTTTCCACCAGGCAAGAGCCTGAAATGCAGGGCTTACAGCGACTGCAAGCCAAGACCCCTATGACTACAAGGCTTGCATGAGGGCACCTCCCCCTGCTTTGCTGTCCCTATAAGCGAAGGCCTGACCTCTGCACTTAAGGGATGAACTGCAGACCACAGGTGTAACATGAAAAGTAAAGACCCAGAGACTGATGTTGGGGTTCAAGCTGAAGATCAGAAAAGCAAAGCAACCAAGCCACTAACTCTTACCTTTACCTCAGGCTGTAAGGGTTGATGCTGTCTCCATGAGCTCTCACCAAGCCTGAGACTGCTGCCTCTCCTCAGTGTGGCTGGAGAATGAATGCCAGCTCCGAGACCCTGTTCCTGTCTACAATACCTCTCATGAGTCCTGAAATTAAAGGTGTGAGCTCTGTTACTCTTTTAGACTGATTCAATCTCATGTAGCCCTGGGTGGCCTTGAACTCAGAGAGATCCATCTGTGATGGGGGATGTTGTTCTGTATATATGTTTCTCATACTTGTTAATAAAGCGCTGTGGCCAATGAGATGGCAGGATTGGCGGGGCTAGGAGACTAGGAGGAGGAGATAGGAAGTGGTAGGAGTCGAGATGTAGCCCGGGAAGGAGCAGGACGCCTGCAGCGCGGCTCCCCGTTAAGACGACCACGTGGAAATACTTAGATAAGTAGAAATGGGTTAATGATTAAGGCAGATCTAGCCCATAAACAATAATGGTAATTGGCCAACAGGATTGTATCAAATACAGAGTCTCTGAGTGTTATTTGGGGCATACGTGGTTGCAAGACAATGGCGGCAGGACCAGGAGGCTGGCGGGGAGGAACCTGCGGCAACACATCTGCCTTTGTCTCCTGAGTCCTGGGATTAAAGGTGTGTGGCTTCTATAGCTAACTAGTATGGATGCTTTGCATTTTGATATCCAGTGTCTTAGTATATCATAAACAATATATCACCACACACAGATCCATTGGATCAGGCAGGACAATGTTGGCTATAGACAACCCAGAGTGGAAGACCTTAGTTTTGCTGTTGTTCTTAGTATATTACACAGGGAGCATCTGAGATTTCATCTTCCTCAAAATATTTTGGTAATTTTTTCTGTTATTCTTTCAATAAAGATCTACATTTGGTAACAGCAGAAATAGATGACAGTGGTTCTAAAAGAGAAGTATGCGTGTGGGGTGGATGTAGGGGGTGGGTGTTCTGACGCATTTAATGTCTCCATGTAGGAAGTGGAAGGTGGTTGGCTTGGGGACCCGGATGCTCCCCACCCTGGGGGCTCAGCATGTAATCGTCCCACAGGTTAGAACGACTGCTGACCCATTCATCCGTAGGCTCTGCAAGCAAACGGCAAGGGCAGGGTCCACACTTGTCTGAGAGGCGCTACCACAGTCGTGCTCCTAGAAGCTCCATCCCAGGGTGTCTGCATCTGCTTCCATTGCACCCCAACTGGAAAGGAAACAGGAAGTGAATGTAATATTTTTAGCTGCCCACATTGCTGCCCCCAAAGAATCAGGGCTCTTTGGGTAGGAAAGAGTTGACAAATAGACCCCGGGCACATGGCCAACAGCGCCTGCATGCCTCGGGCCTCCCTCCCATCCTAGAAGCCAGCGTGAGGCCTCCTTCTGTCTCCCTGGATGTCTTTCCTGGGGAGATACTCTTGTTCCCTCCACCAGAAACAGGCTCGTCTGGAACTTTTTACTAGCCGGCCACCACCACACGTGCTGAACTGGAGACGCGGGCAAAATGGTTGCTTACTGCCTTCCTTGCTGCGTGGGAGCCGGAGCTCTCGTCGTTGGAGTGGCTCCAGCTGGCCTCCTCCGGGCTTGGCGCCAGCTCAACGCAAATAAGAGGCTGTGCAGAAACGCTGGAACACAGTGCAGTTACTACACTAGGACATGGCTGCCTTGAGGAGGCTCCTGGTGGGCATCCGCGCCAAGGCCAACGTGTCCATAGAGTGCACATCACTGAGCAGATGTGCCTGAGTGCACTCAGGCCCAGCCTGAGTGTGTGCCCGCACCCTGCCTGGCTCCAGGAGGCTGGGCTCCCGGAGGCCTGGGCCGCAGGCAGGGAGGGCAAGGGCGTGGGTCAGCCGTGCAGCATCGGAGGAAGTTCTTTGTGGGTCAGTGCGGCTCCCTGCCAGAGTCTGAGGACGCTGCCTAGCTTACCCGGCCATCTTCTGCCTCCTCTACTTCCCCCACTAAGGTGCCCTCTCCACAGGGAACTGTGTTTGGAACCATGGAGTCCATGGTGTAAAGTCCTATTTGGGGCCCCAGAATGTCAACAACTTTGGTTATTTTGGCTGCAATTAGAAAGTAGCTACACTTCAACTTCTTGGGGTGGGGGTGTTCTTTCCACGTTGTGATTTCTTTCTCCCTACGGGTCACCCAGCTAGTAACTGATATCCAAGGCTTCTTCCTTTGTAGGGGGAACCTACTTATTAAGAAGCTTGTTCGGAAGGCAGAGGCAGGCGGATCTCTGAGTTCGAGGCCAGCTTGGTCTACAGAGCAAGTTTCAGGGCAGGTTCCAAAACTATAGAGAAACCTCGTCTAGAAAAACAAAACAAAACAAAACAAAACAAGAAGCTTGCTGCTGTTGGTCCTCCTCCTCCCCTCCTCCTCCTCCTCCTCCTCCTCCTCCTCCTCCTCCTCCTCCTCCTCCTCCTTCTCCTTCTCCTCCTTCTCCTCCATCTTTCTTCCTCTTCCCTCTCCACCCCGCCTCCCCCTCCTTTTCTTCTTCCTCCCCCTCTTCCTCCTCCTCCCCCTCCTTCTCCTTCTCCTCCTCCCCCTCCTCCTCCTTCTCCTCCTCCTTTTCCTTCTGTTTCCTTTTTCTTTCTTTCTTTTTCAAAGCAGGGTTTCTTTGTGTAACCCTGGCTGTTCTGGAACTCGCTCTATAGACCAGGTTGGATTCAAACTCACAGAGTTCCACCTGCCTCTGCAGAGATAATTGCATGTACCAGCACACCCAGCATGGCTTAGTGCTTCTTAAGGAGGCTTCAACACCCTGGAAACGCTGGGCCTGCCAACCTGGCCTGGTGGTGATAGAGGTGAGAGAGTTCTTGGGGCAATCACACAGGATAACAGGAGGTCTCTGATTACTTTCTATGCAAATTTTATCTCAATGGAGTGACAGACACAGAAATTACAATACTATGATTCCCTGTGGTGATACATTGTTTATGATTTAATAAAGCCACTGGAGATAAAATGCAAAGCTAGTCACAGCCATAGAGCCAGGTAGTGGTGGTACACACCTTTAATTCCAGCAGCCTCACTAGTTAGCTACAGAGGCCAAGTGGTGGTGGCCGTTACCTTTAATCCCAGGCTGTGGGATCACAGGCCTTTAATCCCAGCACTAGGGAGGTAGGGATGTGGGGTCACAGGCCTTTAATCCCAGCACCAGGGAGGTGGAGACCGAAGTGGAGTGCTGTCTGAGGCTTGGTGAGAGCAGTGTGGTCTCCATTGCACTCTGAGGATTTGTGGAGGCAGGATCACCCGTTTCTGTCTGTGCTAGAGGTAAGAACTACTGGCTGGCTGGTTTGTTTTTCTGATCTTCAGCTTGAACCCCAGTATCTGTCTCTGGGTTTATATTAATATTGTTCTAATTCCCCTAGAAAGGAAGTCTATGGCTAGCTCTAGTAACTTGTTCTTTTTCCCATCACAATAATAATATTGAATGCTGACTATGAACCAGTTTTATTAAGGACTTAATTTATTTCTGGAAATAACTAGAAGAACTGAGACTTATCTTCTAGGAGATAAGTTTATCTCCTACTTTTGTCTTCTAGGAGAAAACTCTGAGATCAGTGAGTTTAAATAACAGGCCCAAGATCCCACAACCATTTAAATGATAGATAATATGCAAATCCACATCTACCAAGCCTGGACTTGAGTTTTAGGCTATTCCAAAAACTGTTCCCTTAAAGAACACTGCCATAGTTCTTCAGAGGAGCTCGTTCTTTAATTCCAGTCTACCAGTTTTCATTAAACATCTACCTTAAAATTCAGTATTTGTGAAAGGCCAGTTATGCACACACATTGAATTATGTATCCCAGGACAGCCTTTAACTTGAACAAGGATGGCTTGAATCTTTTGATCTTGCCTCCACATCCCAAGCATTGTGATTAAAGGTGTACATCATCTAGTTCAGTTTATGGGTTGTGGATTTTATTTATTTATTCACCTTCCTGCCTGCTAGGGAAGTACTCCACCAACTGAATTTTGCGACACCCATAACTCAAGAGTAAGTAAATATGAGACTACCCGAGGTCTAAGGAAATAAACAATATATCGCAAACCACAGTTAGTAGATGGCAGAAATGTGGATGGTTAATCCGCTTATGTCCGTCCTCCTCCTAACTCCCTCACCATTGAGCATGACTCACAGAAACTCCATCTTGTTCTTCCAGAGTGAGAGAAATGTGTCTGACACTTACTGGGGAAACGGTGCTGTTATTAATTCCAAAAAATCAGAGGAGAAAGACTACTGACCCAAATAATCATAGCCAAATGAATTAAAGCAAGTTCTTTTAAATCATTATTATTATTATTATTATTTCATTACACCAGCTGTCTCTTCCTAAAAGCAGGGTTCAAGAGATCAGCATTGTCTGTAAGGAAGACAAGGTTTTTATAGCTCAGATAGGGAGTTTCTGAATGGGGGATTAGGTGGGCAAAATAGTCTTTACAGGAGCAGACCCTAGCAGTGTGGTCAGAGCACAATGTAGTCATAAAAACTATTGAAACAAAGGTAAGGTTTCAAGATGGTCATTGCAACTTTTTCAAACGAAGGCATGGTGTGGTTTCCTCGAACCGGCAGTACAGGATCATGTATCATTAAGGCTACAGGTGGGGCAGAGGCCAATCCTTGAGAAGCAGATTTAATCATAAACAGGGGTGAACATAGTTTGTCTTTGCTCTAAGATGTCTTCCAAGCCCAAGATGGTATCACCACGACCTCCACAATCCCAGAATGTGGGGAGTCAGCTTTTGTTACAACCCGCACTCTTAGTCTTTTATCTACACATGTGTACTTGTGTAGCGGGTGTGTGTGTGTGTGTGTGTGTGTGCAGGTCAGAAGTCAATGTCAGGTGTCTTTTTCAATTGTTCTTCACCTTATTTTGAAGACACAGGGTCTCTCCCTTACTCTGTTGGACTGGCTGGCCAGCAATCTCCAGGGATCCTTCTGTCTTTTTGTCCCCAGCACTGGAGGTGGTGCACACTCCACCCTTGCTTTTTATGTGAGTGCTGGAACAGACCTGACTAAGGTCCCTTGCTTGTGTGGCAAGCGTTTTCCACTCCGAGCTGTCTCCCCTGTCCCCTTGCTTCCCCTCTCCATCCTGTATCTTTTCTGCAGATAGTCCTCTTCTCATCTGCGATTGCAGCTTTGAGCCTGAGGTCAGGACTTTCTTCACTTAGTTCATTTTCAGGGCACCCTCAGGAAGGGTGCTAGTTGACCTCATCAAGGTACTTGTGGAGAACTTCTGAGGGACTGCTCAGCTTGGGCTAGCTGTTCACCTCTGTGGTGAAGATGTCGTAGTTAATAGCTAAGACCAAAACCTCACAACTGAAGTGGGTCAGGACCCTGACCCCCAAGAGGAGTCTGTGCTTTACGTCCAGAGAACTCATTCAGTGACTTCAGGAACCAGGCTTGTCATAAAAACGGCTCAGGCTCCTTGGTGACTGACAAACAGCATAGCTCATGCTTCACATAAAGAAAACATTGTCACACATAAAGAAAACATTGTCACGTTGGAATGCAGGCCCAGTGCAGAGATTCCAATGTATTTTTTTTTTTTTTTTGGAAAACCAAGAAACCCAGAAATTTTCACATTAAATGTCTTCATTCTTTTGAATGCTGTCATCTAATTTAAAATAGATTTGAAATATCGCCTGAGAGTAACAAAGCATTTCTGTGAACTACATGGGACCCTAGGCCATGACCTATTTATAAATTGGTTGAGGAAGATACTGTGAGATAAGTAATATAACAAAAATCCCAGGAACAATCCTGGGGAGGAAAGTGTTCCTCTTTGCCTGAGGTCTTTGCTTGTGGAATTTCTTTCTGTTGAGAAGTAGTACTTCAGGCCCTTCAGGACTCACGGGCAAATGGGGTAGGTTAGGCTGTGGATGACACTGCCAGATACTATTCTCCTGTTAGCCAAGGCAGGCCATAGCAGGGCCTAGGTGAACGACTAAAGAAGACCCAGTGTGTCAGTCAGTATTCACAGGAAAGCAGGGTCACAATGTCCCCAGCTTTATAAGGTTTAACTTATAACACTGGTTTATTGGGCCCAAACTTCATCACAACCAAAGAACAGCTACGTCTAAATGCACATGTTCATTGTTGGCTCAAATGATTATGAAGTCCAAGAAGCCCTACAATTTTCTTGAAGAAATATTTTTTCCCATTTATTCATTTGGTGTTTGTGTGGAGGTCAGAGGACAACTCTGCAGGCATGGTTTTACTGTACCATGCAGATTCTGGGACCTGAACTTCGTCATCAGCCTTGGAGGCAAGCAGCTTTATCTGCTGAGCCATCTAGCTGGGCCAAGTCCCACAATTCTCCATGCAAACTGGAAACATAGGAAAGCTGCTGCTGCTGGTGTGTGTGTGTGTGTGTGTGTGTGTGTGTGTGTGTGTGAGGGCCTAGCAGTCAGCAGAGAATTCAACCACTCTGTGTCCCTGCACCACTTTGGTCTATTCAAGCCCTGGGTGGATTAGATGAGGCCAACTCACATTGAGGAAGGCCATGTGCTTTTCCTCAGTTTACCAATTTATATGGTAATGTCATCTAGAAGCATCTTCACAGACATACCCAGAAATATCATTTAACAAGTTATCTTGGTGCATGGTGGCTCGAAATGACATACTAAAATGACCCATTACACCCAAGAATGAGGACACAGAGTCTAACGCAGGAGCAGCTGGAAGTTCAAGAGGCAAATGAATGATCTTGAAGTTATGTAATGAATGTAGGGCCGAAGGGGACCAGAAGACACAAGGGCAGAGGAAACTTTAACAAGGGGCGGGCTGAAGCAAAGAGGCTAGAGAACATTTCAAGAAGCATGTATGCTTTATTTTAATAATTTTTTTTCCATATACTGATTGGTTTGTCTAGTTTGAGGAAGTTGGAGGGAGCCTCCGTCTGCCATGCAGAAGTAGAGTGGGAACTGGCATGTCAAAGACTCAGAGGCCTAGGGCTCTGAGCATGCGCATTTAGACGTAGATGTTCTTTGGTTGTGATGAAGTTTGGGCCCAATAAACCAGTGTTATAAGTTAAACCTTATAAAGCTGGGGACATTGTGACCCTGCTTTCCTGTGAATACTGACTCCAACCCCTCAGTTGCAGGAGTTCGTTCCGCCTTGGTCTCAGTATGCAGCCGATTCTTTCTGGGCCCAGTAGGTTGGTTCTCCATAGGGCCCCATTCTCATAGCCTGGAATGCCCCTCCGGAAACAGAGGGACAGCCCTTTCTCCTAGGACAGATGCCAGAAGCTTCACCCATTTTCAGTCACATGGCTACAGTTAGGCATTGTGGGTCTGTAATTGTAATCACCTTCAAACTAAGTTTCTGTTTAGTACACACACACACACACACACACGAGACAAAGAATACAGCTATGTCTATGAAGGAAAATCTGTGGAGTCTAGTTTTGTATAAAGGTAAGTTTATGCCGTCATCTTCTATATAGCTTATAATCATTTCTCACAGTACACCCAGAGGGTTGAAACCCTCCCGAAACCTACCCATCCCACAAGCTCAAGTTCATTTGCCTCCTCTATTTTCTTGTAGACCCTAACTCTCCATCTTCTTAACTTGCCATTTGCTTTGGACAGAGAATAGGATAGCTAACAGTCTGAGTTCATAATATAAGCACATCACTAAAACCTACAGTGTAATGTCCCCTGGCTGTGTTGTGGGTAAGTGCTCACATTTATTTTTTTTTTCTTTTAAAAATGAACGAAGCTACTAGAATTAACTTGTATAAAACAGCTAGAGCAGAGGTCTTGCGATTCTATAGTCCTAGTAGGGGAAGTTTGAATAAGAATAGAGAAATGTGTTTGCATTGATTTAAAAACAGGATAATTAAGAACCGCTCTTAAAAACTTTTAGTACCCCCCCAAAAAAAATCAATACATGGGATGTAAAAACTAAATAATACGAGCGGTAAAAGTTACACTACGGATGACATAACTCCTTATGTGACGGACGGGTGAACTGAGGCACACGGCAGCTTTGGCACGCGGCCTCGGGGTGGCTGAGAGCGAAGGCTCCGGGGAACCGAACGCCGCACGTACTCGGGCCACTCGGGCAGCTCCCGCCTCGCCAACAGCGGCCACGTGACGCGGCTTGTCCATCAGCGCGGAGGGCGGGACCGGGGGGCGGGCGCTCGCGCCTCTCCCGCTTCTCCAGTGGGGAAAGAGGAGCCGCCGCGCTGGGCGGGCAGACCCGCCTTGTCCGCGGCGGCCGCCCAGCGCGGGGCGGGCTCAGCGCCACCCTCCAGTGGGGGCCGGGCGAGCCCGGAGCCGGCGAGGCGAGAGGCTGAGGCGCGCGTCCGTCACGAGACTCGGCCAATGGGCGCGCGCGCTGCCCGCGGCGCCCGCCCCCGCATCGGATTCGCGGCGCGCGCGTAGCGTTCCCCGAGGCCGCCGAGGCGGCGCCCGCCCGCCCGCGCGCGCGCTTCCATCCGGGTCCTCGCGCGCTGCTGTCCGGGCGCGGCGGCGGCGGGCAGCTGTCCGGGCGCGGCGGGGAAGGCCGGGCCATTCCCGCGCCGGCGGCGGCGGTGGCGGCGGCAGGAGGCCTCCTCCGCGGGCCTGAGGTGGGTACCGCGGGCGTGAGGGCGAGCCGGGGCCGTCGCCATTTTCCCCTGCTCGGGCTCGCCGCGGCAGCGGGCGGGCGGGCGGGGGAAGGCTCGTGGGCCGGCTCGCCGCACTCCGGGGCCCGGGGCTGCCCTGGCCGCCGCGGGCGGCTGTCCCCGGGCGGGCGGCTGTCCCCGGGCTGGCGGCGCGCAGGCGCTGCGGGCGGGCCGCGGGGTGCGGGCGGGGGAGGGGTGCCGCGTGGCCGCTGCGGGCCCGGCCCGGCCTGCTCGCCCTCCGCCCGCCCCAGCCCCCCTCCGCTTCCCGCCCAGCTCCGCGGCCACCGGGCGGGGAGGGGGTCATTCTTCACATTCCTCACCTCGCCCCTCCCCCTCCCCGCTTCAATCAAACTTGCGGCGGGCGGAAGTCCCGCCCCGCGGCCGGCGCCCCGTTGGCCGGCGCTCGCCTCCTGCCGTGGCGTGACTGGCTGCGGGCGGTGCCGGGCGCCGTGACGTCACTTCCGCCGCCAGGTTTGTGGGCCGGGGAGACCTTGGCTTTGGGGGTTGGGATGCGGGGAGGTAGGAAGTGCGGGGTGGGGGTGGGGAGGGCTGGGGTGGGGCTGGGGGAGGGACGGGGCGGGAAGGCGCTGGCCGCTTGCCCCGGCTCCGCTCGCTCGCTCGACTGCGGCCTGCGTGGCGATGCTGGCGCTGGAGCTCCGCCGCCGCGGCCCCGTCCTTGGCTGGGGGAGGGGGCCGAGGGCGGGCGGGCGGGCGGGGATCGTGTCCCGCGGGACGGGGCAGGAGACTTGCGGCTCGGTGGCTCGCACCGGAAACGAGCCTGGCCTTTTGACCGGGAGGCTGCAAACTGCTGGGACCCAGCGCCTCCCGGCTGATAAAAGTTGTTGGCGCTTTTAGTGCAGGCGGCGTGGTAACCTGCGTGTCCTTGGCCAGCGGTGCCCTTCCGTGATCCAGCTGGGTAGGAGTGCAGGCTCTGTGTCAGAGGTGGCCCTGGGTATTGTACTCGGGAAGTTCTCGTGTGACAAACGCCGGTATCAAAGGGCAGGAGGGGAGAGAAAGAACTTTAGGAACTGAGTTGGAAGTGGAAGGTAATGACTGGTTTCTTTAATGAAAAACGTTGCCGCTTTGGCGACCTGTTCTTAACAACAGTCAGCGTTCTCGCTCTTTTGATGGCCTGACTGACAGTCTTGTGAAGAAAGTTGAATGTGATGCTAAAACAGTTTTTGTAGGAAAAAACAAGTTTAGTGGTTTTTGAATGCTAGCTCCTTTTCATTGTAATCTGTTGTCAGCCAAAGCAGTAATAATTTGGGAAATTGGAGTATTGTGAGTGCACCAATTAAAATACCACTTGGAAACATAACTTTTTATTAGAGGATAGGAATCTTCCAAGTTAAGACTGAAGAATATTGTTAAAATTCAGTAAATGGGATGTGCATTTTACCCTTGCGGGTAATTAGAAATGAATAGCTTTTATAGTCTTGAAACAGGCTGTCTCTTCTCTCAGTATAAATTTAAGTTGTGTTGAATTTGAGACTCAGTAATTTTGCAAGTTGGAAAAATAGAGGAAAGCAAACATGCAGTTATAAAGAATGTATCGTGGTGCTGGCACACTCCTTTGGCAGATCTTGAGTTTCAAAACAGCCATGGCTACACACAGAAACACTGTCTCAACACTCTACCACTCCCCCTCCCCCACCCCCACCCCCATCCCCGAAAAGTGTAATTCACTGAGTTTACACAGAGTGAAGTATTTAACAAATGGTGTTGGCTGGAGTTGTTGTTCAGTGTTACGAAGCTTGTCTAACATACCTGAGTTGGTGGGTTGGGTTTCTAGTACTAATAAATTCTCTTACATGTATAGCTGGTTGTTGTGAATTAAGTGGGTCTCAGATCTTAATTCTTTAAGGGTCCTGGGAGTGTTCCCAATAACCTTTCCCCGCCATCAAGGAAACTAATTGGTGTTAACACACATCTAGGGAATGGAGAGAGCTCAGTTTGGATCCCAGTCACCCACCCACATGGTGGAAGGAGAGAACTGACTCAAGCAAGTTATCCTTTGATCTCTAAATTTGTGTAAACACAAGGAAAAGTAATTGTACCCCCCCTTGGAGCAGGGGGGGTTTCTTTCCATAGCCCTGGCAGTCTTGGAACTAGTTCTGTAGACAGGCTGAGGGATTGAAGGAATCTACCACAGCTGCCCAGCTATACAAAAAGTTTTGAGGTACCACAAAGCCGGAGCTGGAGATACAGCTTAGTTGGTAAAGTGCTTGCTAAGTGTGCACAAAGCCTTGGCTTCCATCCCTAGCAGTCTGTAGTTAGGCATGATGGCATCTGCCTGTAATCCCAGAATTGTTAGAAGTTATCCTCAGCTATATAGAGGGTTCCAGGCCAACCTGGGCCGTGTAAGACTGTTTCAAAAGAAAGAAATGGTGGGAAACCATATCAGTTTTTCAAATCCTGTGTCACTTTTGTGTGTGGTGATAGTTTTTTTTTTTTTTGTAGAAAAGTATAAAGCATGAAATATGCTAATTCGGGTGTGTACATTTGTGTACTTGGAAAATACCACTTTGTAAGTAGCAAATAAAGGTTAATATCCTCCTGACACATTTCCTCCACATTGGTCTCTGAGGAATATTATGGTCCGAGGAATGACACTGCTCTGTAGTCATATTTAGTGACATTTGTACCTCTCACTTAAGTGTGCATGAGTTGGAAGTATATTTACTACTCAAGGTTAGCATGAGCTTTAATCGTTAATAACTTTCAATCCAATACCTTTAGAAACTTTATTTTTTATATTTCTAGGTTTTTCGAGACAGGGTTTCTCTGTGTACCTTTGTAGACCAGGTTGCCCTTGAACTCAGAGAACTGCCTGCCTCTACTCACCTAGTGCTTTGATGAAAGGCATGAGCCACCATTGCCTGGCCTTTAGGAACTTACTTGCACTGTAAAGGATCTTTTTCTTTTTCAGAATACTGTCAATTTTTGCTGTTGGCCTCATGTTACTCAGGACTAGAGTAATGAGGGGCCTCCACATCCTCCATGATCTTTGCTTGTGTGGACATTATATGCATTATATAATCATGCAAGAGTAGACTTCATTAACTAGATAAAGTCTTTTTTGGTACTTAGTGAAATCTAGAGTATTTTATATTTATAGCAGGAGTATATTTTAGTTATAACATGTACCATTTGACCTGCTTAAGTTTCAGGTGTTCAGTAATAAAAAGTTGTTTCTTAGTGAATAATGCAACTGTGATGAGTTGTTTAGCTGCTTTTCAAAAATCAAATTTTGCTAGCTGGGTACAGATGTAAAGATGTTTTCTGTCTATCCATAGCTTTGTCCAGATATGAGATTTAAATTCTCTAAGGCAGCTGAAAGGTATCCCCTTGTTACTTTTGCTAGAAATATTTTGAGATAATTTTAGATAATTTGCTTTAAATTGGTAAGTGTGGTGTATATGGTTTGGGGGGGCATTGTATTTTTTTTTTTAAATTTTATTTTTTCCCCTTTTGTATTTTTATTTTACATATTGATCCCAGTTCTCTCTCCCTCCCTCTTTTCCTCTCTCCCACCCTCTCATACCCCCCTACCCCCCCCCACTCCACTTGTATGGTGATGCCCTCCCAGAGGGGTTATCTAAATCTGTCAAGTCATTTGGAGTAGGAACTAGGCCTTCTCTTCTGTCTGTAGGTTAAGGGAGTATCCCTCCATGGGAGTTATGCCCCCAAAGTCCTTTTGTGCACCAGGAATATATCCTGGTTCCACTGTCCCGAGGTCCCTTAGACTGCCCAGGCCTTCTAACTGACACCCATGTTCAGGGGGTCTGAGTCAGTCCCATGCTGGATTTCCGGCTATCAGTCTGTGGGCTTCTGCAGCCTGGTCTTGTCCTCCCTCTCTGCATCTGGATTCCAGTTTGGCTCAGTGTTTAGTTGTGGGTGTTTGCTTCTGTTTCCATTAGCTACTAGATGAGGGCTCCATGGTGGTGGATAAGTTAGTTGTCCATCTCATTATCAGGGAAGGACATTTATGGTAGCCTTTCCACTGTTGCTCAAATTGTTAGTTGTAGACATAGAGCAAAAGATCAGGAGCCTATAATTCACACTGCCAGAGAAACTAAGATACAAGGAGGATTCTAAGAGATTCATATAAGGCCCCTCACAGAAGGGGAAAGGGACAAGATCTCCTGAGTATATGGGGAGTGGGGGGGATAGTGAGTAGAGAGGGAACTAGGAGAAAGAGAAGGGGAGGAGAGGAAAGCCTGTGGGACTAAGAAGATTGAGTCAGGGAAGGAATAGACGAGAGAAAAAGCATAAAAGAGGGAGCCATTATAGGTTTGAAGAGAAAACAACCTAGAGAAATGTCCAGAGACCTACAAGACTGACCCCAACTAACAATTGGGGGCATTGTATTTTAATCAGCCTTTTCTGTTTCATCTGTGTATTTCCATTAAGGTGGTAGTTTATTGAAGTCCTGGGAAAGAAGGACTAGCATTGTGGGAACAGGAAAAACTAACACTATCTTGACAGGCTCCTGAACCCGGTTCCAGGAAAAACCACAAATGGCTAAAAATTGCTTCAGAACTCATCCTCCCTGAGTCAGACAGTCATGAGACTAACAGACAGGTTATCACGGTCACCAGATTTTCTAAGGGAAATTCCTTACTGCTTGCTTACCTCCAGGGCCAGTCAACCAAAGATCAGAAAATGCCAAAGCAACTGCCCCCCCCGCTTGCATTTTACCTTTATAAACACTCTCCATGCTGGTTTGGGACTGCGCCTCTCACCTGATGTATTGGAGTGCTGTCAGATGGCCTGAACTTGAGTTTGCTTTCAATAAACCCCCTTGTATTTGCATTGGTACCTGGTTATGTGGTGGTCATGTTTGGGGGTCCGGAGGCCTGGTCATAACATTTGGGGGCTTGTCCGGGATCCCCACTCCCAGACCTGGCCCGAGGAGTTCTTGACACCTGCTAAATCTTTTTGTCTTTGTCCTTGTCTCAGTCCTTGTGTTCATACTTTTATTTTCAAAAGCGTGCCAAATCTGTATCATGGTCCAGTGACAGTTTGTGTCTGAGACTGGGGGACACAGTTGAGGACCATAGTCACTGGGGCCCAGAAAATGTTATGGACCCTGGGAAATAGGATGCGGATACCCCTGAGAGTTGTTTGATGAAGGACAGAGGACTTTTGAGTATGAACATTTGGGGGGGGGTAATTAAGTTTGGAGGGTCTCTCCCTCTGAGGGATCCCAAGCTGTCGCTGTTTTTTTCATTATTGGTCATCTCTCTGAGGAAATGTTTTGTGTGTGTGTGTGTCTGTGTGTGTCCTCGTCTTGCTTGTTATTCATTGTTGATGTTTTTGTCTATTTAGAAACCATGGGGCAGACCACTTTCCCCGTGGACTTGTGCTTGGCCCAGTGCAAAGATGTAAAAGTGATAGCACAAAATCAAGGAGTTGAGGTTCAAAAAAGGAAAGTTTGTTACTGTTTGCAGCTCTGGATGGCCCACTTCTGGGTTTGGCTGACCACCTGAAGGAACTTTGTAGCTAGGACTGATGGGACCATAGAGACAGTGGTCTGCCAACCCTGTGTTTCCACCCTGACCAGATTCCCCATATTGTCACCTGCAGAGCCCTTATAGAACCCTCCTTGAGTTAAACCTTTCTTCCCTCAAAAGGTAGAAATTCTGTCATCTGAACAGCTGAGGTGACATCAGGAGGGTCTGACATCTTCCACCCCCACCTTATGCCTCCACTCCTGTTCCAGGACCTGCACCTGTGGCAGCTCTGGGGAAACAGGCAGCAGCCCCTATGGAAGTTGGTCAGGATCCATGAGTATAGAACTCAGAAGGGGGAGAGCTAGGGCCAGCCAGAAGAACTAGGAGGCAGAGGGTGGGGCCTTCTGACACTGACTTTGCTGTCACCTTCCCTTTGGGAGTTGCAGGTGTCCCCAATGCAGATGGGAACCAACTCTTTCATTATTGGCCCTTTGCCATTGGTGACCTCTATAACTGGATATTATACACACACACACACCTTTTTCTGAAAACCTGTGTGGTTTGATCAGTCTCTTTGAAACTATCCTCTTTACACACCAGCCCACTTGGGCTGGTTCACTACAGAGGAGAAGGATCAGATCCAGGTGGAGGCCTGGAAATTGGTTCTGGGTCCCACTGAAGAGCCTACCACTAACCAGGCTCTCATACATAGATGCTTCCTTCCCCCTGACCTTCCCTGGATGGGACCACAACATGGCAGAAGGTAGGGGGAGCCTCCTGATCTATCGCCAGACTCTTTCAGCTGGTCTTAAAGCAGATGAATTTTTAGAGAGGCTGCAGGGCGTCTTCCAGAGGTATACTCCATATGATCCAGACTCATGGAAGGCACAGGTGCCTTAATTCTAGCATTTATTAACCAAACAGCTCCAAATATTAAGAAAAACTTGCAAAGGATAGACTGTCTAGGAGTAGAAAATATCAGAGAGTTAGTTTGGAGGCTGAAAAATTGTACAATGGAAGGAAAAGTGCAGAGAAAAACAGATGAAGAACAGTGTAAAATCTATCATCTTGCATGTGTGTTACTGGTTGCTACGACTGAACCTGAAGAATGCAAAAGACAGTTGAAATGCCTGGTTGTGGGGAAAAGGGTCCAAGAACCTAGAGGTAACAGACCCAGGCAAGGAAGGAACCAATATGCCTATTGGCAAGGAAGAGGGACACTGGGCTACAGAATGCACAAAGAAAAAGACTAAGAACAGCACTAATATCCTTAGGCAAGGGACAGTGTTTAGGGGAGATGGGTTTCTGAACCCCTCCCCAAACCTAGGATAACTCATTAAGAGTGGAATCTTTATGCTTGTTGATACTGGGACCCAAAATTCATTGCTTTTACAACCATCTGGGCCCATGTCCAACAAATACTACTGGGTTCAGGGGGCCACGAGAATAAAACCCTACTCAGGGACTACCCAAAGAATGGTGGATTTAGGAATGGCCTGGGTAACTAACCCATTCATTCTTAGTAATACCAGAACGCCCCTTTCCTCTCATGGGACAAGACCTGCTTTCCAAAATGAAGGCTCTGACCCCTTTTTCCCCATAAAGTAGCCAAAGTTCTTCCAGAAACCAGAGAACTGGTCCAGGTGCTTGTTACTCATGACCTAACAGATGAATACAGGCTACACCAACCTGAGGTCAAGCCCGAGGCTGACAAAGATACGCTCTTCCAGTTCCCTCAAGCCTGGGCGGAAACTGGAGGTATGGGACTTAAATAATAGGTTCAAGTTTAGTGGACCTTAAACCTGGAACAGGTCCCAGTAATGTTTGCCTGTACCCCATGCCCTGGGAGGCTAAGGCAGATATTACACTCCACATAAGGCGGCTGTTGAACCTTGGGGTACTGAGGCCTATTCAGCCAGCCTGGAACACCCCCCCCACCCCCCCTCCCCAGTCAAAAAGCCTCGTACCAGTGATTATCAAGCAGTCCACGACTTGAGAGAAGTCAACAAATGGGTAATGGACATTCATCCCACAGTCCAAACCTATATACTCAGCCTACCTGAACATACTTGGTATACTGTCCTGGACTTAAAGGATGTTCTTTTCAGCCTTCCGTTGGCAACCCAGATCAGGGTCAGCAGCCAACTAACCTAAACCAGGTTATCACAAGGGTTCAAAAAGTTTCCCACCATCTTCATTGAAGCTTTACATGAAGACTTGAGTGAGGAGTACCGGACTTGACACCCAGATGTTGCCTTACTCCAATACACAGATTATTTTTTTTTATAGCAGCAGCTGACCAAGAGACTTCCCTAAGAGGGACCAAGGGACTGCCCAAAACGTTGGGAAATCTGGGCTATTTAGCATCCACCAAAAAGGCCCAGATCTGAGGCTAAAGATCTCAGATCCAACCACAGCAAGACAGGTGAGAGACTTTTTTTTAGCACTGTTGGGTTTTGCCAGCTCCTAGATCTCTGGGTTTGCGGAAATAGCTAAGCCTTTGTATGAGGCTACAAAAGACAAAAAAAAAAAAAAAAAAAAAAATTCTAATGGACAGATAGCCAGCAGGTGGACTTTGAGAACTTAAAGCAAAGCTTACTCTTAGCCCCAGCCCTGGGGCTGCCTGATGTCACTAAGCCATTTTATCTGTTTAGATGATCATGGAGGAATCTCCAAAGGGCTTCTAACCTAGACTGTGGCTCTGGAGGTGACCGTTGGCTTAACTTGTCTAACAAATTAGACCCAGTTGTGGCAGGATTGCCTCCATGCTTCCACATAATAGCCATGGTGGCTTTGCTAGTAAAATGTGCAGACAAACTGACTTTGGAACAGAACCCCAAAGCTACCCCTCACGCTCTTGAAGGGGGTACTCAAACAGCCTCCTGAACAATGGCTCAGTAATGCCCGCCTAATCCACTACCAGGCATTGCTATATCCCACCAGAATAATGTTGCAGATGCCCACCATTCTGAACACAGCTACACCGCGAACCCGACCTGGAAGTGCCCCTCCATGCCTGCTCCGAGATCCTAGTACAGGGGTACAGGACCAGACCTGATCTATAGGATACTGTTTTGTACATGATGGACAAAGGTATGCTGGGGTTACAGTGATGACTTAAGAAAAAGTAGTCTGGGCTGAGCAGAAGCGACAGCACCTTGTCACCAAAGGCAGAGCTTATGGCTCTGACAAAGGCCTTAGAACTAGGCCAAGGGAAAAGGATTAACATTTACACTGATAGCTGATATGCTATTGATGCCGTTGCAAGTGCGCGTGTACACAGCAATATGCAAAGAAAGGGCTCGACTGCTGAAGGAAAGACTATTAAAAACCCTCCTAAAGACCATTTGGCTTGGGACACCGGAAGGGAGACAGGCCTGTGCCAAGAGGAAACAATTTGGCAGACAAGACATCCCTGGAGGTAGCTATGCAGGCTGGCCCTATATTGGCTTTGGCCTTGTGGACCCAGAGCCCCCTATGTTGACCAAGGCCTCCTAATATACCTGGAAAGATCTAGATTGCATAAAGACTTACAATGATACAATGTCTAGAGGGATGGTGGTGATTGGCCTGCAGTAAAATCAAACTGGGACAGAGGCTACTCAAGAGTATTTACTGTTACTTCACATGGGGTCTGCAGAAAATCAAAGACAGAAATCAAATTGTGGACCTCGTTGTCCAAATGCAAGGCCTGCCAACTTCCAATTCTGTGGCCAATCCTAGAAATCCAGGGTCTATAAGTATTTACTGGTTTGTAGATAGCTATTCAGTATGGACAGAGGCTTTCCCCAGTAAGCATGAAATAACATGGTAGCAAAGAAATTGCTTGCAGACAACCTACCCAGGTACGGTTTTCTTGCTATGATAGGGTCAGACAATGAAGTGGCTTTTGTGTCCTAGGTAAGACAGGATTTGGCTGGGCCATCCTGGGTATGATTGGAAATTGCATTATGCTTATAGACCCCAAAGTTCAGGACAGGTAGAATGAATACAACACTAAAAGAGACCATAACCAAGTTAGCCTTAGAGACTGGTGTGGACTGGGTAGCCCTCCTTTGCTCCTTTGAGGGTAAGGAATGGACAGGGCTAGACCTCCTATTTTTATAACAGGGAGGTCTTTGTGCAGGGCTTGGGGAAGAATGTTGCTTTTATAGGGACCACTCAATCATCAAAGACAATGTGGCTAAGATCAGAGAAGGGTTAGACAAATGAAGATGGGAGAGGCCAACCAGGGCTGGTTCAATAGCTCTCTGGATGACCACCCTACTATCAGCCCTGACAGGTCCCCTCTTACTACTCTTTTTGCTTCCAACATTAGACCCCTGTGTCATCAATCCACAAACAGGGTTTGTAAGTGAGCAGGTAGTCACTTGAATCCAGACTCAATATGCTCCTATCGAAAGTCCATAAATAAGAGTCCAAGATTGGCTTCTAAGATCAAATGAGATGGGGAAATAAGGGGCCAGGCAAAAGTAATGCCATTTTAGATTAGATACCATCTTGAGAGGGACCTGACTGAACCCTGAACCTGGTTCCAGGAAAACCCACAAATGGCTAAAAATTGCTTTAGAACTCCCATCCTCGACTTAGCCAGTCATGAGGCTAACATGACTGGTTATTGTCACCAGATGTTCTAATGCAAATTCTTCACTGCTTACCCCCAGGGCCAGTCAGCCAAAAAGTCACCTTGCTATTCCAGCCAGAAAATGCCATGCATGTACCTCCCCGCCCCCCCAGCTTGAAGTTTTCTTTATAAACCCTCTCCCCTGCTGGTTTGGGACTGCCCCTCTCACCAGCTGTGTCAAGAGTGCTCTGTGATAGTCTAAAACTCAAGTTTGCTTTCAATAAACCCTTGTGTATTTGCATTAGTACCTGGCTCTGTGGTGGTCATGTTCAAGGGTCCCACAATCTGGGTTTAACAACATCACCTTCATTACATCTCCATACCTTGTTCTCTTTTTTATCTTTGATTTTGAGACAGCTCTATGCATCCCTGGCTAGCCTGGAACTCAGAGTCTCTTGCTTCTGCTTCCTGAGTGCCTGGCCCCATGTCTTGTTTTCTTTTGACTTGTGTGATTAGCTAATGTCTAGAAAGGTATTTTCTATTAAGAATAGTTAATTTTAGCAAGTTCTATAATAACTAGACTTAGGTTAAAAGTTATGGTGGCTGTGGAAGGTTTTTTAATGTAGGGAAGGTAGAATGATCAATAAGCTGAACAAGTCACCCAGGTTGGAGTCACTGCCTTACCCTAACTGCACATGTTTTGGCTTTAAAGCAGAGTGTATTTAGGTATATGGGGATAGCGTAGAAATTGCTTATGTATGACAGCAGAGGATTTGGCCTAATAGTCCATTGTGTAGTGGAAAGCTTGAAAAGGAGCGCTGAGGAATGACTTGGCATTTGATTACCTTTTAAACAGTTTTCAGAATTTAATTAGCTCTACTGATTTAATCAAAAGTGTCTTAAGTATCTGCCATGTCTAAGGAAGGAAATGGTCCTTTGGGGATATGTTGACCTAGTAAATACTTTGCTATTTAAAACTTAACATGGACCTCAGGGTTAGTACAGTGTATTTAATAGGGTAGTAGAGATCTTGGAATTGGGTTACTTTGATTAGAGAAACAGGAATCTAGAAAATGTCATCTTGTCCAGTGCTCATAAATTACTTCTCATTGTTAGACATACTGTAAATGCTTTATCAAAGGAAAGCAAAAATATCATTGGAGAATTTAGTGATATTACACTGTTGAGCAAGCACCAGCAGTTCATGTTCAATTGAATATTTGAGATAGAGGGAAATTGTGATTGGCTAGTATTCTAATTTTGAGTTGTGTATGTGTATGGTAAGTAAGTAAAGCTGGAGGTGGAACTAGAGGGACACCTATTTCTTCTGTAGGACAGTTGGGACCAAGTAAACTTGATATAAAAAATAAAATAAAAAAAAGTCGATGTCTGAGCTACTGTCTAGACAGAAAAATACCAACAACTTAATATGCCACAAAGTTACCTCTCTGATTCACAGTATCCAAGTGTCCAAGTTGTCAGTTATGTTTATTTTTTAAATGGAATAAGATTGGTTTTCTCTCTTTTTTTTCTAACTTTGCTTTAGCTGAACATTGCTTCCCCTTGACTTTTATGTTGTAACTTCCAATGGTTGTCCTAATCTCTAAATAGCAGAGAGGTAACAGTTATTACCAAAATCAATTTGTGACTGTAGTCATATACAGGAGTTAAGGGTTTATTGATTTGTGAGCAGTATTTTTTGTATTAAGAATGACTAGACCTGGGTCAGAACTGTTTAGAATTATAGATACTGAGTGGTGGCTCACACAATTGTAGTCTCAGCACTAGAAATCTGGAGCAGGAAGAGTGTTGATGAATTTGGGGCCAAAAATAAGTCCTTGTCACACATGTAACAAAAAAAGATACAAAAATATTTTTTGCTGTTGGGTTGGGAGAAGTGGAAATAAGGAACAGTGATTCTGTGTAGTAGATATCTGTGCTCCTTATTCAACCCAACTTTAAAAAAAAAAGATACCTTATAAAAATTGAGAAATTTTAAAAAATCACTTTAGATTATGAGTGTTTCACTGACCGGTGTATCTGTGTCACCGAGGTCAGAGCATTGGATTCCCTGGAACTGGAGTTATGGGTGGTTGTGAGCCTCTGGTGCTGAGAAATGAACCTGGTTTCTCTTCAAGAAAGAAAAAGTGTCCTTAACTGCTAAGTCCTCTCTCCATCCTGGGAATTGTGTCAATAACATTTGTCTTGAATTACTAGATTGGTTATTGACTTGAAGAAACAGTAAAAAGTAAGCATGTTGCACTCATTAAGATTGAAAAATAGTGCATTTTAGGGCAGAGTATATTTCTCAGTGTTATAACACTTAGCATATTTGAAGTCCTGGGTTGCTTTATCAGCACTACTCATGCACATGCGTTCAAGCACACATACACACATGTACACATGAGAAACATTATAATAATGTTTCAAGAATTTGTACTTTGTTTTTATGTATTGTTGGGAAGGATTGAATTTAGGGTCTTGAATATGCTAGGCAAGCATTCTACCATTAAACTACATCTCCAGCCCCATGCATGCTTTTTAAATGAGGAAATTTGTCAGAGGTTAGTGTTGAACTTGGAACAGAGAGTTGTCTTGGATCTGGGGGGTGATTCTGGTTTTGTTTTGTTCTGTTTTGTGTTTTAATAGAGGTTTGGGTTTTTTAAATTTGTTTTTAAGATTTATTTGTATGTGTGTTCACATGCTCAGGGTGGTTGTCCTCTTTTGACCTCCAAGTCCCTGGGGTGGAAGTTCAAGGTGGTTGTGAGCCACTCAATATATAGGTGCTGGGTCATGAAAGAGCAATAAATAGTCTTCACTGCTAAGCTATCTCAACCCTAGGTTTGGTTTTTCTAGAGACTGTGGTTATAAATGCTTATATTGCGTTGTCAAAAATGACCTCTGTTGGCTAATTTCCCTCTGTTCATAGATGGTTTTTGTTAATATTACAAGTAGGAAAACTGGGGGGCTAGAAAGACTGAGTTAATTATACAAGTTTTCAGTATGAAATGAATGATTAGGAAAATTTGAAATATGTCCCCATAACTTCAAATTTGTGGCAGTTGTCCTGTTCTGTTCCACCACACCCCCAGCCTCCTTGGTATTCTTACTAAAAATCTTTTGGCCCTAGTATGTTTTTATTTCTGGACTTTAAACTTTTATGACATTAGATTTATGTTTTTACTTATATTTGTAATAAAATGAGTGTCTAAACTACTAGGTCCACTACAGAATCTTCAGTGTTTAGTGCCTGCTGAAATTTTTACAGTAACTAAGTATTGGAAATTTTTAGTTGAAGACTAGTAACTGATATGGTTTAGAATAATTGGGGTGTTGAATTTTTATTGTAAATACCTTGGATTTTATGGTTCCTGTTCATATGAAACCTGTGTAGCTAAAGGAAGGGTCCTAACAGAAACACTGTCAGCTATTTTCTGTTTTTCTGAGACCATAAGTGTTTGCTAAGTGGAATAAATAAGCAGGCTCCATTTAAACAAATGCCATTCCTTCGTACATTGGTACATTTAGTAATGGATTATATGTGGCATAAGGCTTTTAGATTTTGAAGTCATTGGATATTATAGGTTGGGTTCTTTCATAATGTCTTACCAAGGAGTAAATAGATTTGATGATTTTTTTGTTTTTGTTTGTTTGTTTGTTTGTTTGTTTTTGTGGCAGTTAACGAGAAAAAGACCAAAAGTTGTTACAACAGATAAGACTGATTCTTTATCTGAAATACTTGGGACTCTTAGATTATTACTTGAAGTGTTCTAGATTATTTACACATATATAATAAGATCTTGGGAATGGAACCCAAGTCTAAACATAGTTCACTTATGTCTCATAAACACCTTTATTTATTGCTTGAAGATAATTTTATGTAGTATATTTAATGTGCCCATATTCTGGCTGTGATATTATACATGGTCATCTATAAATTTATTTATTTGGTGACTTCATATTGTTCTGAAAACTTTAGACTTTTGGATTAGGAACATTCTGGATCTTGTAATATACTGAATTAGGGGTGTATAGATGCCCAGGTATATTATATAAAGTTATAGTAATATTGCAATATAGCTTTTACATGTAACAGTATTCAGTTAAACTTCATTATTTCTTTTTCCTCATGCAGGGAACCAGGATTGTAAAGAAGAATGGTTTCCTGTGGTGCTCAGCTGTGATACATTCAACATTCACCCTGGATGTTCTCTTCACTGTGGGATGAGGTAGTAGGTTGTATAGTTTTAGGGTCACACCCACCACTGGGAGATAACTATACAATCTACTGTCTTTCCTAAGGTGATGGAAAAGTCTGCATTCGTGGGGTCTCAGAAGACCAAGAACTGAACTATTTTAAAGTATAACTTGCCTTAACAGGCATTTGTTTATGAGGGCATGTCTTTTACTGATTAAAAATAATAAGTAGATGATGGGAATGGGGCAAGTTTTTACTTAATGTGTTTTCTTTGTCAGTGTAAAAGTGTATTTAATTTTGATTGATGCTGATAATTTAATGTTTAACCTTTTTTGAAAGAGATTGATGTTTATTCCAGAAGAAAAAATTGCTCTATCAGAGTGAGGTAGTAGATTGTATAGTTGTGGGGTAGTGATTTTACCCTGTTCAGGAGATAACTATACAATCTATTGCCTTCCCTGAGGAGTAGACTTGCTGCATTATTTTGTCTAGAGGATATTATAAAACTTAGGTGGATTTTGACTTTTTGTTTTACAGTTAATTTCCTTAAAGTGCAATAAACATTGTTACATAACATTTTTGTGTGCATGTTTCAAGAAATTTAGACAAATAATCTGAATGGGAAAAGTTCTACATTTCTGTCCAGGGAGAGATGTCTTGGGTAAACAGACATACAAATTAGAAAGTGTACTTCTGGGCTAAATTCAAATCTGGTTGCTTACCTTATTTCCATACTTAGAATGCTGTAGATATTAATACAGCTTCATTGATATGTTGGTTTGGACAGACTACTGCTAAGACCTCAGTTTTGCCCACAGAATAAAAGAACCAAACTCAGGTGGTGAAGTCCATAATTGATATCTTTAAAGAAAACAGAAGATTATTAGAAAAGGTTATTTAAATGTAAGCACTATTGATGCACTCTGTTTCAACTTTTTCTATTGATCAAACTATGTGGAATTTTTAAGCAATGCCAAACGGTCCAGGTTTCAAGTGTCTGCTGCTCACACAGTTTTGGAAATCTAGAATGTGGAAGGTATGAACAATTACAGTATCTAACTAATTGCAGTGCAAAGTCATAGAGTGGTTGTTTATTTGTTTGTCTTTGTTCGAGACAGGGTTTCTTTGTATTGTTTTGGAGCCTGTCCTGGAACTGGCTGGCCTTGAACTCACAGAGATTGCCTACTTCTGTCTCCCTAATGCTGGAACTAAAGGCATGAACCATCAATACCCAGCTCATAGTACGATCCTTACATGAAAAAAAAAATCTGTCCTTAGGACCAGCTCAGTCCAAGTGATTTATCCTGAACCAGATTTAAACTTATTCAATATCTGGCATAGATAGACACTTTGGAACATTGGTCTTTGTTGTAAATTTGACATAGAAAACATTAAGGAGCAGGGGGTATTTAGACAGCTAATTTAATAATGCCAAAGAAAAGCAGAAATGTTTAAGAAATTCTTCTTTGCTTAATCTTTCAAGAAGTTCTTTTTTGCTTAATCTTTCTTAAGTTGACAATATGTACAACCTGTTGAATGTGTTGAAAGTAGCTGAGAAATTCTGTGGTTTTCTGCTCCTTTTATCCTTTCAGCATGGATATCTACCAGTTCATAGTTCATTACTTTATATTTTGGTTATTAATTGCATGAGGACTAGCATCCTTATTATTTCAGTAGATAGAATTTAGACAACTAGTATATTTTGTGAGACCACCTAAAAGTAACTGTGGAAAATGATGCTCCCTTAAAGTTGGTCTTTGCTAGTGGCAAAAGTCATGATCAGAATTTGCTTCTGTTTTAATTCAGGCAGGCTCAATGGAGATGCTAACCAAAAAGGAGAAGCATGTGGCTTGAATATGGGACAAGTTTTAAACTTACTTGTTGTAATTTATATGTCACAAGCAAGATTTATATATATTATCAGGTAATTTTCTGACTTAGAAAAAGGACAAGTTATGAGGCTTGATGTTTTAATTTTGATAATTGTTTTAAATAAAAGTGACTCTAGGATGCAGTAGCCCAAGTGTTAAGAGTATTGTTTTTTTTTTATCCTCATGTAATTGGATTAATTTTTAATTTTGTAACTTTTTTTTTAAATCAGTATCTTTTTTTTACTTTTGCCAAGATCAAGTGGCCAAGAACTTTTAAGAACATCATTGAAACGAATTCTAATTGGTTGAATTTGAAACAACTTAAAGGCCTGATTTAACATGTGCTTGAAGCATCTGCTACGTAGAAGACCAGCAAGAATAAAATGGGTTCCTAGGAAGAGGTAGTAGGTTGCATAGTTTTAGGGCAGGGATTTTGCCCACAAGGAGGTAACTATACGACCTGCTGCCTTTCTTAGGGCCTTATTATACCACCGTTTCCTTTCTACCTTGGTTCGGTGTAAGCAAAAGTTCTTCTGCAGGTGTTCTCGTAAGTAGAAACATTGCAGGTATCCTGAAGACAGTGTTGGCATTGATGATTAGTAAACAGCAGCATGTCCCCAATGTTTGGTACAGTCCTCTAATGAGAATTTGAGATTTCCAAAGCAAACCTTAATTGTAATGTATCTTACATTTGGGTTCCTGGGAGGTATTAGAAAGCAGTGTTTTCATATTCATCTTTGCTTAATTTTCTTTTTCTGTGACATGGAGTGTGTCAACTATTCCCATATTATATTTGGAAGAGCGTTTAACAAAACTCTGAATATTTGGTCTTAATACTGTAAATATGTAAAAATGTGTCTCCTGTATATTGAGGGAAGTACTGCTTTGAATGGTTCATACAGCATGTAACTTGACAATGTGAATGCAAGTAGTTGTTAGGATAATAGACTAACATTTTCAATAAAAATGGCATACTTTTAAATCTTGTGGACTTTTCTATTTTGTGCTGTGTCTACCTCACCCAGCATCATATTGTAGGCTAGCTTTGAACCTGAGATCTTTTCATGCCACTTTTCAGATGCTAGGATTGCAAGTGTGCCCCACTATACCTGACACCAGATCATCTTATTGTTTCTTTAAGTGTCTATTAACTTCACTTTTCATTAGTAACTGCTACCTTTATTCACAGCTATATTACTAAAGCTAATTCGATATTCAGCATTTTTTATTTTGTGAACATTTGTATAACTTTGTATCAGATGTGTATGACTAAAAATGTGCTGCTTACACCTTGGAGTTGTCTTTGAGTTGGCACAAAAAAATATCATCTTGCAAAAACTGTTCCCTCTTCATTTCCCCAGTCTGGTTCAAACATTTACCAAACAAGGAAAGGTGTCAAGTCTGGGACCCCAGGGGTAACTTTACTAATAGTAAATATGTTCTGTCAACACTCAGTAAAGAAGTGACCAGTGTCTTAGTTTGCTTTCTTTTGCTGTAATAGAGCCCAACCATGACCACATTTGAGGAGGGAAGTGGTTTTATTTCAACTTAAAAGTTATGTTCTCCATCACTCAGTAAAATTGGCAGGAACCTGAAAAAGCAGGACCTGGAACAGAGGCCATGGAAGAATGCTGCTTGCTGGGTTGCTCACCAAGACTTACTCTGCCTGCTCTCAAACCTAGGACCACCTGCCCAGGGGTTCTATCTGCTGAAATGGGCTAGGCTGGACTCTCCCAATTTAATGCCACAGACTTTCTTTAAAACCAATCTGATGAAAGTTTTCTCACTGAGGTTCCCTTGTCCTGGATCCCTTTTATTAAGTTGACAGAAAACTAGAACAAATGGGAATTCAGGGTATATATACACTGGCATCTGGTTATAATAGATGGAGTTGTGAGGGTTTTGTATTTCAGGAGAAATGTGCTATATACTGCTGATGTTCGGTGATTCTGGTTTTTTGGCAGATTAATATGTATAGGTTACAGGTTGGTCAGTGAATTTAGCCTAGACTTTAAACATGAAGTGTTTAAACTAGAACTAGCATTTGTTGCTCTTTGTCTTTTGAGATAGTCATATAGACCAGGCTGGCCTCAAACTCCAGAGATTTGCCTGACTTAAATATTAATTATTTCCTTTTGTGGGTAGGTGAGAAATGTATTACTCTACAAGATAAGTTTCTTCAGAAGAAATTCAGTGTCATATGTTTTAGTGGAGTCATGAAAGTTTGTTTATCCCTGAGGGATAGTGAAAACACAGGCTCTCAGGAAAGGGCCTTATGACTTAGCTAAAAATACAAAATAGGTCTCTGGCAGCTAAGCACTGAGCCGAACTCCTGGAGTTCAGTTGTAGAGAGGGAGGCGTCATGAGCAAAGGGGTCAAGACCATGCTGGGGAACACACAGAAACAGCTGACTTGAGCGGGGGTGGGGGTGGGGGCTGAGCTCATGGACTCCAGCAAGACAGCTGGGGAACCAGGATAGGACTCAGCTGGCACCCTGCACATCATTCAATTGGGAGGCCTGGGCAGTGTCTGGGACCTCTGACAGTGGAATGAGTATCCCTAGTACATGAATGATCTTTGGGAGCCCATTCACATAGAGGGATGCTCTCTCAGCCTAGATACATGGGGAGGGCCTAGGTCCTGCCCCAAATGATGTGACAGTCTTTGGTGAACCCCTGTGGAATGCCTCACTATCCCTGGAGAGTGGGTGGGGGTCATGGGAGGATAAGAGGGAGAGAGAACTGGGATTGATAATGTTAATCAAGATTGTTTACAATTTAAATTTAAAAAATGCAAAAACATTTTAAAAAGATGAACTAAAACAATAGAGGAACTTTTAATAATCTGGATTTCTTAGGCCAAATTACACTGAATAGTGTTAAACCACTCTAAATCAACACATTTACAGAACATGAAATCCAAAAGTTGCTGAATACCCACTCTTAGCAGACCATGAAACACTCTTCAGAGTAGATAGCCTGGTAGTTCACAAAACTGATTGCCAGCAAGTTTTCTTTAAAAGTTAAAAATCATGTCTTTGTCAACCATAATGAAATAAAACTAGAAACAATAATTAAAATGATACAGACTATACAAGCACATGTATGTTGTGAAATATTGAAGAATTTACACTGTAACGAATAGGTTAAGGAAGATATTAAGAAAATTTCATTAAAATGGGAACTAAATAGTATTGATGGGAATTTATAGTGAGCAATGTCATGAAGCAGGAAGGAACTAGAAGAGAACAAACCAATCTGTAGATCGTTAAAAGGAAAAATTTGAGTGGAAATAAATGAAGACCTGGTTTTAACAAAAGAGCAAATAAATAGGCTGGGGGTGGGGAAGGGGACACAACAGTACTCAGAATCAAAAAAATACAGATGTGTTGGTATTGCAGAAATGTTGAGATAATTGTGGATAGCTATAGTAGTTGATAACTTAGAAGTGACAGGTTTTGATATTAAATGATGTAGGAAACCTAAACAGATCAAAGCTCAATGAAATTGAATCGGTAATACCCCCCACCCCCCAAAAAAGCCTTTACCACTGGAATCCACTACGCGTTTGAAGAACTAATGTGAACTCAATTTTTTTTCCAAAAGTAAATTAAGAGTAAAGGCATTACTCATTCTCCACAGCCAGTATCACTAATACAGTAAAACTGTTACAAAGCCTACAAAGCCACTCTGATTAGTGTGCTCAACATGAATGCAGAACTCCATGAAACTAGAGTCCAAGTGCACATTAAAATAGTAATATAGAAGGGATGTAACTATAGTTCATATACAACAAGCTTATAGATAATACACCAAATCGGTCAAGTTGCTAACTTTCTCTTCGAAGATCAAGAACAGGACAGGAGTCCATTTTACCACTTTATTGAAAATGTTGTACACCCTAGCCAGAACAACGAAGCAAGAGAAAGAAGTGGAAGACATCTGAACTAAAAAGGAGGAAGTAAAATTTTTACTATTGGAAGATGACATGGATGTTACAGATAGAAACTCCCAAAGATTCTGCTAAGGATGGAAAATCAACATGGAAAAATGGTTAGCGTTGCTAGATTCTAATAGTGAATTATCAAAAAAAAAAAAAAAAAAATGGAAACTGCCTTATGTGTTACATTCTTGAAAAATTAGCAATCGAACAAAATATGGATATTTATATTAAGAAATTTTGATGATAATAGCGAGTGATCTTTTCTGCTGCTGTGACAAAGCACCATGACAAAAAGCAACTTACAGAAGAAAGGGTGAGTCCGTGGCCATTATGATGGGGAGCGTGGCAGCAGGCAGGATTGGTGCTGGTGTAGTATCCGAGAGCTAACATCTTGAACAACAACCAAGAGACATAGAATTAACTGGGAATGGCATGAGTTTTTGAAACCTCAAAGCTTACCTCCAGTGACACGCCCCCTCCAAAAGATCACCCAAGCCTTCCTGTCAATATTCTAATGCTGTGAAGAGACACCATGATCACAGCAACTCTTGTAAAGGAAAGCATTTAATTGAGGCTTGCTTACAGTTTTGGAGGTTCAGTCCATCATCATGTTTCATCTGTGTTTTGTAGGTTTCGATGTACAAGCCTTGGATTTCTTCAGTTTATTCTTGTGCACTATCCTTTTTGAATCTAGTGTAAAAGACCTTTTCTAAATTTTATAGGCCATAGTTGATCATATATCAATCATCCTGAGTGAGGTAACCCAGACCCAGAAAGACAAAACATGGTACGTACTCATAAGTGGATACTAGACATAAAGCAAAGGATGACCAGACCACAATCCACAGCTCCAGAGAAGCTAGGTAACAAGGAGGACCCTAAGAGGGATGCATGGATCACCCTGGGAAGGGGAAATAGATGAGATCTGGATAAACTGGGGGGGGGGGTAGGGTGAGGGAAGGGGAGGGAATGGGAGATGGGAAAGTGAGGGAACAGAGTTGGGGGAGGGATGGAATGAAGGAGCAGTAAGAGATAGCTATCTTGATGGAGCCACTATGGGGTTAGGGAGAAACCTGGTGCTGGGGAAATTCTCAGGAATCCACAAGGATGACCGCAGGTAAGACTCCTATGGATAGTGCAGAGGGTGCCTAAACTGGCCTCCCCCTGTAATCAGATTTGTGGCTACCCTGTCATTATAGAACCTTCATCCAGTAATTGATGGAAGCAGATGAGATCCATGGCCAAGCACCAGGCTAAGCTCCAGGAATCCAGTTGAAACAGAGATGAAGGATTATATGAGCAAGGAGGGTCAAGAGCATGACAGGGAAACCCAGAGACAGATGACCTGAATTCCTGAGAGTTCCATAGACTTTAGACCCACAGCTGGGGATCCTGCATGGGACCAAACCAGGCCCTCTGCATGTGGGCAACAGTGTGTAGCCTGGTCTGTAGGACACCTGGCAGTGGAACCTGGCTTTTTGGAGCTCATTCCATATGGAGGGATGACTTGCACAGCCTCACTGTGGGTCAGCGGGGTGGGGATGCGGTTATGCCAGGCTTTGTTGATTCCCCATGGGAGACTTTCCTTTTCTGAGGAATGGAGTGGAGGTGTGTGTGTTAGGATGAGGAGGTGTGGGAGGGGTAACTGGCTAGTATTTAAGATGAATAAAAAAATTTAAACTTAAAAAAAGACTACATTATATAGAAACAGGTCATCTGTGAATAAAGATAGTTTTTCCTTTCTTTTATGTATGTGTAGTATTTTTTTAATTTCTGTAAGACAGGGACTCACTATGTATGTCACCCAGACTAGACTAGTTTCAAATTTAAAAATTTCCTGCCTCAGCCTCCCAAGTTCTGGAATTATCAATGTATACCATCACATCTGGCCTCCTTTCAAATTTTTGTATCTGTAAATTATTATTCCTGTTGTTTCTCTTCCTTTTTCTTCTTCATCTTCCATCTCTACCTTCTTGGGTTTTTTGAAGCAAAATCTAGCTATATAGCCTAGAATAATCTTTTAATCTTTTGCCTCTGGAGTGCTGGGGCACAGGCAGGTCTCTGTCTTTCTTTTCCCTTCAGTCTCTGGGGTGGAGTTCATAAGCACTCTACCATAGTTATACCCTAGATTTCTTCACTGGAAAAGGTGCCTTGTTTGGCAGATTCAAGTATTATGAAGTCAAGGGGATTATGAGTTCAAGGCCAACCTGGACAAGGTGAGATCCTGTCAAACAAACATCACCACCACCATAAAACAAAAAGCCTCATTGCATGGCTAGAAATTACAGTGCAATGTTAAGTAGGGGTTAGAACATGGTATTATAGGTTATCTGGAGTTTGTAAGGTTGGAAAGACATTTTTGGTGACTTTTTATGAAAAATTTTTATTTACATTAGAAACCATCTTAACCTTACATATCAATCCCAGTTCCTTCTCCTTCCCATCCTCCCATGTCTCCGGCCGACCCTCCCATCCCACCCCCCACCCACTTCTCAGGGAGGGTGAGGCCTTCTATGGAGGATCATCAAGGCCTGACATCTTTGGGGGCAGGGCCTAACTTTTCTTCTTTCTCAAAGTCCTTAATGCTTTTGAGTGCCAGCCACAGCTATCTCTGAGCTGTGCCTGTCATATTGCCCTATCAACTTCCATCAGCCTTCCTGTTTGCTTAGGTGAGTGAAGTTGGGCTTACCTCACTGTAACCCCAGCTATTCTAAATGGAGAAAAGATGCAGGAAATAGCTCTGCCTCCTTCTGGAAATGCTTCAATGTCTTTACCTGCAAAACAGAATAAAATATTCTGCCTTGCTTGCCTCACAGTTCTTAGGAGATTCTTCTGGAATAATATATGTAAGGGAGTTCTATAGAATGTATTTTGACATGCTATTGATAATGACACAAGTCTGTTGATCTGCTACTTCAGTATCCAAGGAACCCAGCCCATTTCTTCTTTGTTACTTCTACTTTATGATTTAGGCCTGTCTTTTCTCACCCAGAGCTGGATGCTTTGACTGAGCACTGTCCCATTCACAAATATATTCAATGAATTTTTTACTCAGTCTTACTAGGTATGTGATGTTGGAGAAAAGCATCTCAACCCCTCAGTTTCTTTTAATGGTATGTTAGTTTATGAGAGTTAGATGCTCTCTCTCTCCTCTCTCTCTCTCTCTCTCTCTCTCTCTCTCTCTCTCTCTCTCTCTCTCTCTCTCTCTCTCGTGTGTGTGTGTGTTATCCTTTTAGGTTTGAATGACTTTGCATAGAAAGGCTGAGCCATTGTTAAAAGAGTCCTTGTGGATGGAAGAGAGCTATCTCCATATTGTTTTGCACAGAAGTATGTATGTGTGTCTTGCATGTGAAGAATACACTTGTGCTTGTGCAATAAAGGTCCAAAGTTGACTCTGGGAGTCTCTCTCTGACCCCCACCATGGTAGAAGTCTCAGTTCTTGTGCTCCCAAAAGAGAAGAATCCACAATGGGGCACTCACAAAGCAAGCAAATAATAGAGGTTTATTTCATCACACCGGAGTGAAAACTAATGTGCCATGGTGTGCAATGGGTATGGGCTGCCTCTGGTTAATTTGAAACTCCCGGGTAGTCTGAAGTGACTGCCTTCCTAGAAAGGTGGAGACTGTCTTAGGAGGCTTTCTTACCCACAGTGCAGTCTGTTTAAATTACTTGTAACAGTATGTAACACAATAATATGTATACAGGCAGAGCTACTCACCACAGGGTGGCAGACTGAGAAGAACAGGTACCCCCTTCCTTGCTGGTCCCTCCTGTCTCTTTAGGGATAGTATGACAAGGAACTAACATTCCTGACCACCACAGCTCGAGCAATAGGAGGAGGAACAAGTGCTGGGTAACTGTGCATCCTGTCAATAGTCCCGGTGAAAGTCAGTCCAAGTCAAATGAGGAACCATACATCTCCTCTATGGATCGTTTCACACCGGCTTCCCCTCGGTTCTCTTTGGCTCTGCAGCCAGATTAATATCTAAAACCTGGCCACAATCATTCTCCCACAGCTCAGGCATTTCTTTCATTAATATGCTGGACGCAACCCCTTATGCACAGAGCAGCCCACAACTTTGCCATACTTTGAAGAGATTGCCTCCACATCAGACTTCTTCCCAATGAATATACAGGAATTCATGAATTGAGGATCTGTCTTGTTGGTAACATTGCTAGCCATTTCGTTTGATGATAAGGTTTCTCACAAAGATGAAAATATAGCTGACGATTAAAAATATCTCACAAGAGGAAGGAGAGAAGAGACTGCCTCTCCTGCTGTGGTCTCATGTCGGGACTCCGAAGTGACAGCAGGCAGGTAGCATACGATCATTTGCTCTCTGGTGATCCTCAAAACCTCAAGGACATATTCTAAAACACTATTTTTAAAGTCCTTGTCCCAAACACTCTCTGGCCCTAACCATTTGTTTGCCCCTCAATGTTGAGGACCCTCTGCTACTCCAGATTAATTATCTTAGCATTCAAGGCTCTTGAGGTCCTTGACAAACTTACCTAGTATGCCTTAATACTATTGTCAACCTATGTATGCCTCCACTATGTCTGGAATAATAAGAAAAATTAGCATATGTAAAACAGGGCTTTTTACAGGTTTTGTTGGGAGGATATTTGTGGGGAGAAATAATGGGAGGGAATTTGGTACATGGGAAGGAAGTGAGTCCATGGGAGAGAAGCACAGGTGGAGTGTGTGGAAGGACAGGCGTGTGTGAGGAAGGACAGGTGTGTGTGGAAGGACAGGCGTGTGTGGAAGGACAGGTGTGTGTGGAAGGACAGGCGTGTGTGGAAGGACAGGCGTGTGTGTGGAAGGACAGGCGTGTGGGGAAGGGCAGGCATGTGGGAAGGACAGGCATGTGTGTGGAAGGACAGGAGTGTGTGTGAGGACAGGCGTGTGTGGAAGGACAGGCGTGTGTGAGGAAGGACAGGTGTGTGTGGAAGGACAGGCGTGTGTGAGGAAGGACAGGTGTGTGGGAGGACAGGCGTGTGGGAAGGACAGGAGTGTGTGTGAGGACAGGCGTGTGTGGAAGGACAGGCGTGTGGGGAAGGGCAGGCGTGTGGGAAGGACAGGTGTGTGGAAGGACAGGCCTGTGTGTGGAAGGACAGGTGTGTGTGAGGAAGGACAGGCGTGTGTGGGAAGGACAGGTGTGTGTAAGGACAGGCGTGTGGGGAAGGGCAGGCGTGTGGGAAGGACAGGCGTGTGGAAGGACAGGTGTGTGGGAGGACAGGTGTGTGGAAGGACAGGCGTGTGGAAGGACAGGCGTGTGGAAGGACAGGTGTGTCTGGAGGACAGGTGTGTGTGGAAGGACAGGTGTGTGTGAAGGACAGGCGTGTGGAAGGACAGGTGTGTGTGGAAGGACAGGCATGTGTGGAAGGACAGGCATGTGTGGAAGGACAGGCGTGTGGGAAGGACAGGTGTGTGTGGAAGGACAGGTGTGTGTGTGGGAAGGACAGGCGTGTGGGAAGGACAGGCATGTGGGAAGGACAGGCATGTGTGGGAAGGACAGGCGTGTGTGAAGGACAGGCGTGTGTGGGAAGGACAGGTGTGTGGGAGGACAGGCGTGTGGGAAGGACAGGCGTGTGTGTAAGGACAGGCGTGTGTGGAAGGACAGGCATGTGGGAAGGAAAGGTGTGTGTGGGAAGGACAGACGTATGTGGAAGGACGGGTGTGTGTGGGAAGGACAGGCGTGTGTGGGAGGACAGGCGTGTGGGAAGGACAGGCGTGTGAAAGGACAGGTGTGTGGGAGGACAGGCGTGTCTGGAGGACAGGCGTGTGTGGAAGGACAGGTGTGTGTGGAAGGACAGGCGTGTGGAAGGACAGGTGTGTGTGGAAGGACAGGCATGTGTGGAAGGACAGGCATGTGTGGAAGGACAGGCGTGTGGGAAGGACAGGTGTGTGTGGAAGGACAGGTGTGTGTGTGGGAAGGACAGGCGTGTGGGAAGGACAGGCATGTGGGAAGGACAGGCAGTGTGGGAAGGACAGGCGTGTGGGAAGGACAGGCGCGTGTGGGAAGGACAGGCGTGTGGGAGGACAGGCGTGTGGGAAGGACAGGCGTGTGTGTAAGGACAGGCGTGTGTGGAAGGACAGGCATGTGGGAAGGAAAGGTGTGTGTGGGAAGGACAGACGTATGTGGAAGGACGGGTGCGTGTGGGAAGGACAGGCGTGTGTGGGAGGACAGGCGTGTGGGAAGGACAGGCGTGTGAAAGGACAGGTGTGTGGGAGGACAGGCGTGTGTGGGAGGACAGGCGTGTGTGTGGGAAGCAGTGAGTGGTCTTCAAGTAGGCTGTTGGGCACATGAAAGGTGGAAGGTGAAGATGGAGCCTGGCATATCTTCTTTAGGTGAGTTTAAATGACCTTGAGTACATGCTTACAATGTTGAATGCTTAGTCTTAGGTAGTTATACCGTTTGAACAGAAGTGTTCCTTATGGGCTCATGCATTCTACTTATGTGCACAGCTGGTTGTGCTGTCTTGGGAAGCTGTGGGAACTTTGAGAGGCATGGCTTAGCTGGTGGGAGTGTGTCATTGCAGTGTGTTTCTTGCCATAGCTCCTTTCAGCCTCTTCCTGTCTGTCATAGGAGGCATAGCCTCTGGCATATGTTATCAACACTTTCTGTCTCATAGTGGGCCCCACAATCAACAGGGCCACGGACTAGGGAAACAAATATCTCAAACTGTGAGCCAAAATATCTTTGTTTCCTTATGTGACTCATGCCATTGATTTTATCCCAGTGACTGAAAGATCCATCACAGGACCCCAGCATCCCCATTTCCTGTCATTCCAGCTCCACTTTCCATCAGGGGCATCCTGCAGCATCTGATTACAGAGAGGCTTGAGAAAGACAGGTACAGAAAGTCCTGGCCTACAGCCACGCAGCACATACAGCCGAGAGACCTTAGCTCTGACTGTCCAATGGAAGTATATTCACGTCTCATTTTCTCCCAACTTTCACACGAGAGCAACAGCAGCTATTTCAAGGAAATGGTATGCAGACTGAAGGAAATAATAAACAACACACAACATAGGGTCTGGCATGAAATACGTTTTCAGCAAATTCTCAGCTTTGGCCTTCCTTCTGACTCAGCACACATTGGTCTGAGGATACGAAACAGCTTGTCCACTGAGAGGCCTGGGAAGTAGCTGCTAAGCTTGTGTTTTTAGGGTCGCATAGACAAACTGTTCATGTTCTGAGGCCTCCAGATCTCAATCCCAGCAGCAGTCTTCATCCTCATGTTCCTGAAAGTGAATTCAGACAGGACACATTCTAGTTCAAGCAGTCAAGAGTTTAACCAGGGCAAGCAAAGGAGCAGAAACACTCTGTTTAGAAAAAGAGAGGACTGAGTAGAGCCACAATAGACTCGGTCCTGGCAGCCATGAGGCTTAGACCGCTCCCAGTTGTCCCTGCCTTTGAGTTTCCCATAGAGCAGGCACTTCTAGGAAAGGGTATGCTTTTTTCAGAAGCCAATTTTGCTCAACATCCAGATGAAGTAGAAGTATGAGATACACATATATGCATATGCATATGTGTGTGTGGAGGGGTGTTGAGTACCCCTCAAGTGAAAAGCTTGCTGGGAAAAGGGACAACAACACCCAGCACCCTCTCCTAAAGAGGAAGTCTTGAAATGAGTTAATCTGATTGGGCTACCATCAACCACCGTAACCTATTATCTCTTATGTGTGTTTTGGGGACCTTGATCTGGCCATCTGGAATAGACCATGGCTGCTATCTTTATAGCCTATCTTGGGGCCTTGAGCTAGCCCACCCATTGTCCTTTATGTCCTATCCCTGGGGGCACTAACCTTGCCTGAATGTCACAGAGCAGATGACCACTGGTTCAGGTTTTCTATGGCATTGGAGGCATAGTGGAAGACACTTCCCTTTTACTTTTATAAGGCCTCAATGTGGCAGGCAGTGTAATAGAGAGTGAGATACAGGAGACATAGTCATATGACTTCTAGCTATAGCCCACGCTCCATCCATGGGTGGTTCCTTCCCTTCTCTATTTTTTATTTCATCATTTCATAATCATCATTATTTTTGAGACAGAGCCCCACTATGTAGCTCTGACTGTCCTTGAACTCACTATGTAGACCAAGCTAGCCCCAAACTCCCAGAGATCTGCCTGTCTCTGCCTCCCGAGAGCTGACATTAAAAGCATGTGCCAACTGTTTCATCATTGTAATTGCACTGATTGAAGGGCCAGCGGGAGAAACGGGTAAAGTACTGTATAGTATGGCTGCCCATAGAAGTGGCCTCTTGCATCCAGCAGGAAGAAGGAACCTGGGTGGCCAGAGACTCCCTGGTTGCTTTCAGGACCTGGGTTAACCTGTTGCTTTGGGCTGACTCTGCTGTGGTGGTGAAGTAGTCCTGTGATACCCACAAGCCTGTCATTTTGGACAGAGACAAGAATGTTGACTTGTCTCCATGTTAATACTGCTATGAGGGTTTACAGAGGGTCTGGAGAAACACTGTCCACTAGAAATATAATAATGTGAGCCACATGTGTACATTTCAATTTTATGATAATTGTATTTTACTTTTGTACAAAGTACAAACAAAAAGCAGGTGAAAATAATTTTAACTGTATATATAAAGTATTAATTTCTACATATAATCCATATTAAGCATTAATTAAATGTATTAAGCTTCTTTTTCATCCTCAGTTTTCAAAATCTGTGTGTGTTCTATGTGGAAACCAACACTAATTAGAAATAGCCCCATTTCAAGGGCGCAATGGCCCTTTATGTGGCTAACGGCTTCCTTAGTGGATAGATGTAGTCTTGGATTTGACTTCCTGAAACAGAGCCATGCTGCCATCTGGTGGTAATTTAGTCAAAGAACACGCAGGCGCCAGTGTGAGCATGGTCCTTGGCCTGCTGGGAACGTTCCTTCCGGTGCTGGTGTATTTTTAACCTAGACTTCAGGAGAAAGGTGCGTATTGTTAGAAGGAACACTGTCTGCAGAGCCCTGAGAAGAGGAGATGCAGAGGCAAGAGGACAAAAGATCGGCGTGACCCATCCCCTCAGGGAACCCCGTCTCCAGGGAGGCCACAGAAGCAGTCCCGTCTCTGAGTTTGAGGCCAGCCTAGTCTACAGTTAAATCCAGGACAGCCAGAGAGACCCCGTCTTAGGAAAAAAATAAAAAATAAATAAGTAAATAGATAATTTCAGCTGTCCTAAGGGTTATGTAAAGGTATTTTATTGTGGCTTAAATTTACACTTCATTGATGACTAAATACTATAGCTCATCTATGCATTTGCTTGCTATTTGTATACATTCACTGGTTAGATGCCTATTTGAATCTTTTGTCCTTTTGAATGTATGTGTATGTGTGGTGCTGGACACTGAACCTATGCTAGCTGTGAAGTCATTACTGGGCTCTACCTACAGCCAATATTCATTTCTTCTCTCCCTCCCTCCCTCCTTTCCTTTCTGAGACAGAGACTCAATGTTATCCCTATGTGGACCAGGCTGACCTCACAGAGATCTGCCTCTGCCTACAGAGTGCTGGGATGAAAGGTATGTGCCACCACTACTGACCTCAATATTATTTTCTTTAGTTAGACTGCTTGTCTGAGTATTGAATTAAGAGATTTTATATGCTCTATAAGCAAGTCTTTTGTCCAGACATATATACGTTTTCTGCTTTGCAATGTTTTGTGTCTTACCTATTTATCATCAGTGACGTTTTTGTTTTATTTTTAAGACAGAGTTTACCTTTGGTACCTTAGGTTGGTCTCCAACTTGGGACCTTTCTACCCAATTTGTGACCTTTCTGCCCAACTGTTGTGGAGTATTCCATTACACTGTGTGAAGCTGTCACTGTGATTGGTTTAATAAAAGCTAAATGGCCAATCGCTAGGCGGGAGGTATAGGTGGGACTTCCTGACAGAGAGAACTCTGGGAAGAAGAAAGGCAGTTGCCAGTCAGATGTAGAGTAACCAGGATGACCACACCCAACCTGTGACCTTCCTATCCCTGCCTTCCAGGTCCTGGGGTCACAGGCCCACACCATTGTGCGTGATTTTGTCAGTACCTTTTGATGGACAAACATTTCTGCTTTGAAAGAATGCTTCCCCAATTTCCCACTGATGCCAGTGCTGCTCCTATTAGCTTTGCCAGCAAGAGCAAGAAAATCTTGTTTTCATAGCTTGTTAAGTAAGTCCCATACTTGTCTCTTATCTTGCCTGAGTCTCTTATCTTTCATTAGCTATGTCAAAGAATGTTTCGTTTCTTTCTTTTATTGAGAATAGCATTTGTTTTTGTCTATACATCTTCAACTTAACACTGTGAAGTTGGGGCCAGCAAGACAGCTCATGGGGTTAAGGCATTGCTGAATTAGATTTGTGGGACTCACTTAGTAATGGAAGGAGAGAATTCCTGCAAGTTGTTTTCTGACTGCAAAGCAAGCATGTGTACACACTCAGCATAAGCAAAACGTAATAAAGATAAAGCAAAACAGATAAAGCCATTTTACACAGATATCAGCCATACTTCTATAGTCAAAGACAGATTTGTTTACTCCTCATCACAGTAAAGGAGTATATGAAACTGTGCAGACCATCTGTGATGGTTAGTATTAACCACCAGCTTGACAAAATCTACAATGCCCTGGAAAATGGGCTTCTGGGGAGGCTTCTGGGAAGCCACATTTTTTTCTTCCCTCGCCCTCCCCCTCCTTCCCTCCCTTCCCTGTTTCTTGTTTTTTTGTTTTTTTTTTTTGTTTGTTTGTTTTGTTTGTTTTTGTTTTTGTTTTGAGACAGGCTCTCCCTGGTGTGCCAGGCATACCAGGCTGGCCTCAAACTCCCAGAGCTCTGCCTCTGGCTCCTGAGCTCTCGGGTTAAAGGCGTGCACCGCCATGCTTGGCTTTGTGAGGGATTGTCTTCTCTTTATTCATGTGGATGGGACCATCTCCTGGCCAGGGCATTCTGGGCTTTACTAAATGGAGGGATGGAGCTAGCCCTGTTTTGTGTGTATCTTTCTCCATTTCTAGTTGTATTGAGTAGCTGTTCAAAGCTCCTGTCCCCTGACTTCCTACCACAATAGTTGCACCTTGGACTGTGGGCTGAGTGAAAGTCTCCCCTCTAAGTGGCTTTTGTCAGAGTAGTTTATCACAGGAGGGAGGAAGACATGAAGACAGTCAGGGTAGCAGAGGGTTAGCATAGCTCTGGAGCCAGAGTAGGTCATAGGATGGTATGGGAAGGATTTGAGGATTTATAAACCACGGAATGTGGTAGGTTGAATGTAATTGGCCCCCATAAGCTCATAGGGAGTGGCACTATTAGGAGGTGTGGCTTTTGTCGGAGCGGGTGTGGTGTTGTTGGAGGAAGTGTGTCACTGTGGGGGTGGGCTTTGAGGTTTCCCATGCTGAGGATACCACTTCCTGCTGCCTTCTAGTCAAGATGTAGCCTACACCACATCTGCCTGCATGCTGCCACACCCGCATCCATCATGGTGATAATGGACTGACCCTCTGAAACTGCGAACAAGCCACTCCAATGAAATGCTTTCTTTGTAAGAGTAGCCACGGTCATAGTGTTTCTGCATAGCAAACAAACAAACAAACAAACAAGAAAACCCTAACAAAGATAGATTGCAACAAATTGTGACCTTATCTTTTGGACACATGAGTTTTTGTGACATTGTGGTCTTAGAACTGTGAAACATACTAGACAGCCATTTGATTGGACTGGATGCCTGCCCTCGGCTTCAATAGACCAAACCAAAATGTACCCACTCATGCCAAAGTTCCAGTTCACCAGCTCAAAACCGGGTTGTTTATTTGACCTTTTGAGAAATCAAGAACGAGTTCAGTGTGTGACTCTTTCTGGAATAAGCATTCCAACACCAGTGAGTGGAAGAGAGGGCATGTCCCAGTGGACGGAAGCCAGAATGCCCTTGATAGATCTTGGTTCCGGGTCCAGTTTGCATTTTCATCTTGTACTCCAAAACCACCAGGTGTGTGGGGGGGTGCAACTAAGATTTTACAGACATCACACAGTAGTCAGTCAGCCTTTTGTTTTTGAAGCCATACGTTGTTCTGTTCCAGGTAGCAAAGTGAGTTTTTTTTTGGGAAATGAGTCATGCAAACAGTGCTTTAAGTAAACCTAACAACTGGTCTTTTCTACCTTATTCTGCTTTAACATAGTAACAGCTCCCCATCAGGCTGGTTTATCAAACTTGAGGCGGTCCCCTCTGCTCTAAGTCTCAGAGGGAAAGTGACTGGCGTCAATCAACCACTTACTGTGTCAGCTGCTTCCTCGTCACTGTTTAAGCCCCTTAGAAACAACCAACAGCTCTGTTATGCCCAGCCTAACATGTCTCTATTTTTAGATGAAATGCTACCTGATTCATGAATTGCAAATAAAGGCAAATGAGATTATTTGACTGTTCTTATTTTGAAAATTTGTCTTTTGAAAGGATATATGTCTAGCTGAACAAATTTGTGTTAAGTGTTTCGTTGTTGCTGTCGGTTTTGTTTTCAGACTTAGAGACTATGATGCATGGTTTTAGTTTGATGCAGTTTGTCTGTTTTATAAATCAGGTTATATTTTATTTATCTTTTATGCCGCCCTATCCCGTTTGGTATAGAAAACACAATTTATTGCAATAAACTAATGTAGCAACAGTCCTAAAAGGCTGAGGCAAGAAGATCTCAAATTCAGGGCCAGGCTGTGCTACATAGCATAAGCCTGTCTTAAAAACCAAATGAGCAGTAGCAAATGGCATTATGATTAGTATGGGAAGGGCTATAAAGGGCTAAAACCCGCTGGGGCTGTGTTTGCCACAGTACTGACTTTTTATTTGGGCTTAATGAATAACTGAAGGCAGCACAAAGCTTGGCATCGCTGACTTAATTTTCCATCACTCTCTTTTGACACAAAGTTTGGATCAGATTCTTGCTCACCCGTGTATCTTGGGAAAATAAGGATGGGGGGGGAACAGATAGGCTTTATTCAGGGAAAATAACTTACAATAGAGACGGATGAACGCCAGCAGGCTCCGGTCCCAATGCTCTCCGGTCTGGATGCTCTCTGTCTCAGTCCAGGAAGCAGGAGAGAGTGAGAACTCCACATCAAGTCCGCCCCTGTCCCCACCCCCAATGGGCGTGGTCAGTGAGACAGGTGCGGATGGAGTTGAGTATCTTACTACACCTATGCATGAAGCATTCAACTAAAGCTGAGTTCCCTCCTCCAAGGGCTAGGATACCAAGGTAAGAATGATGTTCTTTCCACAGATTGCCAGCTGGCAGCTCTCATGCCACCCTGCCCCCAGCTCTTGGAGTGGTGCAGAGAGAAGCCTTCACTCAGTGTTTTACCCTTGCAGGAACAGTAGAGGCTAGCAGGCAGATCACCCCATAACAAACTGTCCCTCTCTGCCCCTCTCTGACTTTTGTGTCAGAGTGGGCACGTGCAGGTCAGAGGACAATGTGGGGTGAGCTCTTTCCACCTTTACAAGGGTCTAGGAGATTGAACTCAGGCTATTAATTCTGAGAGACAAATGCTTTCACCTGCTGAGCCATCCTTCCGACTCCTTGACTGACTGAGGATGTGGTTTAATGTAAGGGTCCAACTTACCCTCTTTTTTTGATATTTTTTTTATTTAAATTTGAAACAAGCTTGTTTTACATGTCAATCCCAGTTACCCCACCTCCCGTCCTCCCCCACCAACCCCCATCCCATCCCCTTTCTGCTGCCCAGGGAGGGTGAGGCCTTTCAAGGGGCATCTTCAAAGTCTGTCACATCATTTGGAGCAGGGCCTAGGCCCTCCCCCATGTGTCTAGGCTGAGAAAGTATCCCTCTATGTGGAATGGGCTCCCAAAGTCCATTCGTATACGAGGGATGAATACTGATCCACTACCAGAGGCCCCAAAGACTGCCCAGTCCTCCCAACTAACACCCACATTCAGGGAATCTGGATTGGTCCTATGCTGGTTTCCTAGATATCAGACTGGGGTGCATGAACTCCCCCTTGTTTAGGTCACAACTTATCCTTTTGCATATGACTATCCAGTTTCTCTAACAGCATTTGGTGAAATTTCCGCATTGAATCGTCTTTGTGTGCTTGATGAAAATCTGTTGGCTGTGTGTGTGTGTGTGTGTGTGTGTGTGTGTGTGTGTGTGTGTGATTTAATTACTATGGTTTGTAACACACTTCAAAGCCAGGAAGCACTCTCTAACTTTATTCTTTCTTTCTCGGGATATTTTGTCATTTCAGAGCCCCTTGTAATAGGAATTTGAAGATTAGCATTTCCGTTTAAACAAAAGTGAATTTGGAATTTTGATGAGGAGTTCATTATCTGTGGTTTATTTTGGGTAGTCTTGGTGTGTGTGTGTGCGTGTGTGGTTGACTTGGGGAGCAAACACAGGATCATGTGCATGCTAGGCAAGTGCTATTTCCACCACTGTGTATGATGTCAGCTATGGGCTTTTCAAGTACAGCTTTTTCAACATGAACTCACTCTGTAGACCAGGCTGGCCTTGAACTCACAGAGATCCATCTGCCTTTGCTTCTTAAGAGCTGGAGGTAAAGGCCTGCACCACCACCTCTTGGCTTTTGACTGATTTTCTTATGTGACACTCCTTTGCATTCTTATGATAAATCCCACTTAATTATCATGAATGATTCTGTGAATATGTGCTAGGTTCAGTTTCCATCCATGCTGTTGAGGATCTTTGCATCTATGTTCATAAGGAAACTCATTGGAATTTATTTCTTCTGATGGATTTTTCTGGCCTTGCAATCAGAGCATCGCATCCTCCAAGTGAAGGGAAACTCCAGAAGCCCACCTTTAGCTCTCCATGGCTGACTTGGTCTCTGCTTGCTGACCTTCATATTAAAGTTCTAGAACGACACCATTATCTCTGCTTGGTTTGAAGCCTGCCAGCATTGCTGTAGGTTTCTGACCTCTCAGCCTGCATAATTATGATAGTCAATCCCTTATAATGTTCCATTGGCTTTGCTTCTCTGGTGAACTCTGATGAACACAATATGGCATATAAACTTTAGCTCTATAGTGTTATCAATCTGGTTATTAGATAACTAGTAGAACCAAGAAGTAGACTGATTCTCAATTATAGATAAATGCTTCAATGCCCATTTCTCAATTGATAGACATTTAGTCTAAAATATAGAATTGCATAACACCATTAACCAACAAGATCAAATAATCATTTATAGATTATTGTACATACTCTTTAGAATTTTATTTTATGTGTGTATTTTTCCTGTATGTATAGATGAGAACCACATTCATCCTGATGCTCACAGTGGTCAGTAGAGTGGTTGGATCCCCTGAAACTAAAAATCATGGGTGGTTGTGAGCTATCATGTGGGTGCTGGATCATTTTAAAACATGCATTTATTTATTTGTTTGTTTTTTTGCTTATTCTGTGTGTGGGCGCATGCACGTGGCAGTCAGAGGACAACTTTCAGGAGTCCATCCTCTTCTTCCATCATGTGGGTCCTGGGGATTGAACTCATGCATGGCAGGAAGTGCTTTACATCTTGTTGGCCCATATCAAAACTTTTAATATTGGCAGAACATGTGTTAGAATATGCTGTGATCTAAGTCTTACAACAGCTTCATCCATCTCAAAGAAAGGGAAATATAGCATATGTTCACACATTGTTGGATCTCAGTGGCAGTGTGCAGGCACCATGGGGGGGCGACAGTACAGTGGCAGGAATGGAAAGCCCAGTGAAGGATCCGAGCCATGAGAAGGGCATTTCAGGTTGGAGAGGATGTGCAGGAAATAGGCATTGGTTATAAACAAAAGAATTAATATTCATACAGCTAAAGAGTAGGAGAATTATAAGGTAGATATAGAAACCATATATATATGTATGCATGCATAGGTTTACACACATCTATTGTCTGGCCCCACTCCCCATCATCCAAGGGCAGATAGAAATGAGAACACCTGGCACCCAGGTCTTGACTTCTGTGTGTAATTCCTTGCTAAAGAGGACCAAGGCTTTTTAACTGCACAAAAATAAATTCAAAGTTGCCAAAAGGCCAAGGATGCTCCAAGGATGATGCAGTATGTCAAGAGGACCCAGAAGCCAGCTTGAAAATGGTACCTCTGGCCAAAGCAAGGGCCATTTGAATATCAAATAGATAATAATAGGTGAGATAGCTCATCCCAGCACTTGGGAGTTGTAGACAGGAGGATTACTATGGGTACAAAGCTAGCCTGAGTTATATAGAGCTTCAGGCTGGCCTGGGCTAGAGAATGAGATTCTATCTCAAAAATCCAATAAATTTGGGCTATTTACCCATGATGGAAAAACAGAGAGTTTGAGGTATTTTCTATCATGGTTGGACTAGAACTAGCCTGTAAGATTATCCTGCTGCAGACGCCAAATGCTTTGGTCACAGGATGTAGAAAATTCAGGCAGGAACTGGGACAGAAGCTTGCTCTCTGCTGGCTAGCTCACAATGTGCCAGAGGGTGCTGGGCAGGCTGCTGGGGGAGAATTGTCATCCAAACTCTTGCTCAGCTGTGGGCCCTGCATGATACATTACTGATCAGCCAGGCATGAAGTGACCATTGATGCAATAGTAGCAAGTAATAGGAGAAAATTTTGCTAACCTAAAGAAAGACATGTCTATGAAGATACAAGAAGTATACAGAATGCCAAATAGACTCCACTGGAAAAGAAATTTCCCTCAACACATAAGAAGCAAAACACTAAACATACAGAACAGAGAAAGAATATTAAAAGCTGCAAGGGACAAAAAAACCAAGTAACGTATAAAGGCAGACTTCTCAATGGAGACTAAAAGCCAGAAGGGTCTGGACAGATGTGCTGTGGACTCTAAGAGACCACAGACGGCAGCAAAACCACTATACCATGCAAGACTTTCAATTACCATAGACGGAGAAGACAAGATATTCCATAATGAAGTCAAATTTAAACAATATCCATCCACAGATCCAGCCCCACAGAAGGTGCAAGAAGGAAAACTCAAACCTAAGGAGGTTAACGGCATTGATAAAAACAGAAATAAATAATCTCACACCAGCAAAGATCAAAAGAAGGAAAACACACACACCACTAGTAGCAGCAATAGCAGGATTCAACAATCATTGGCCACTGATATCTCTCAATATCAATGACCTCAATTTCCCAATAAAAAACACAGACTAACAGAATGGATATCAAAATAGGATCCATCCTTCTGCTGCATCCAAGAAACATACCTCAATATCAAAGTAAGGGACTGCAAAAAGATATTCTAAGCTTTTTATTTCTAAAAAGCAAGCTGGTGTAGCCACTTTAATATATAACAAAATAGACTGCAAACCAAAACTAATCAAAAGAGACAGGGAAGGACACTACATACACAAAGGAAAAAGTCACCAAGATGACATTTAAGTTCTTAACACCTATACTCCAAACACAAGGGCACACAAGAAACATTATTAAATCTTAAATAATATATAGACCCTCACACACAGATAGTGCAAGACTTTAATAACCCACTCTCATCAATGGGCAGGTCATCCTGATGAAAACTACACAGAGAAATACTGGAATTAACTGATATTACAAACCAAATGGACCTAGCAGATATTTAAGCCCCAAACAAAAGAATATACCTTCTTTTCTGCACCTCATGGAACTTTCTTCAAAATTGACCATATATTTGAACACAAAGTCTCAACAGATACAAGAAATTTGAAATAACTCCTTGCGTTCTATCAAACCACTATAAATTAAAGCTAGATATCATCCACAAAAAAAAAAAGAAAGAAAGCTTACAGACTCATGGAAACTGACCAACCCTCCTACTGAATGAAAATGGGTCAAGACAGAAGTAAAGAAACTAGACTCCTAGAATCCAACAACATACCCAAACGTATGGGACACAATAAAAGCGGTGCTAAGAGGAAAGTTCATAGTACTAAGTGCCCACATACAAAATTTGGAGAAATCTCATACTAGCAATGTTTTTTTTTTTCTAAGACAGGGTTTCTCTGCGTAGCCCTCACTGTACTGGAACTTGTTCTGTAGACCAGGCTGGCCTCGAACTCACAGAGATCCATGCTGAGATTAAAGATGTGCACCATCACCACCTGGCTTCACACTAACAACTCAACAGCACACCTGGAAGCTCTAGAACAAAAAGAAGAACTCACACCCTAGGAGAGTAGCCAGCAAGAAATATTAAAACTCAGGGCTGACATCAATAAAATAGAAACAAAGAGAGCAACACAAAGGACCAATAAAACACAGAGTTGTTTCTTTGAGAAAACCAACAAGATAAGCCCTTATCAAAACTAACAGACGAGAGAACATCCAAATGAATAACAACAGAAGACACAGAGGAAAAAAAATCATCCTGAGTGAGGTAATCTAAATCCAGAAAGATAAATATGGTATATATTCACTTATAAATGGATGTTAGTCATTAAGTAATGATAACAAAGTTACAATCAGTAGACTCAGAGAGGTTAGGTAAAGAAGAGGGGTCTAGGCAGGAACACATGGATCTCCCTGAGAGGGGAAAATAGAATAGCTTTTATGGGTTGACCCGGATTGGGTGTGGATATGAGGGAGGATCAGGTGTGTGTGTGTGTGTGTGGGTGCTGGGATGGAGGGAGAGAGTCTGGAGAGAGATGGCTGGAGTTGGGGGACTTTTGGAGGCAGGTGTGGAAAACCAGTGCAGCAGAAACTTCCTGGAATCTATGAAGGCAATCCTAATGAGGACTCATAGTAATGGGAAATACGGAGTCTCAACAGGCCATCTCTTTTTGCCAGGCGAGCCTTCCAGTGGTGGGACTGGGTTGCATTCAATTAAGTTGCTGGGCAAGGGGGCCCTATGGGAATCTCCAAACAGCCTAGGCTGTTGCTAAGACAAACAGTTGCTCTCTGCAAACGGAGAGTGAGGCCCTCTTGCTGGGGACAGCACCCATACAGTTCATTGAAGCTGAGCAGGTGACTACATGTGGCCTTCACCCCCATGTTCTGCTCTCTTAGGTGAGGGAAGGCATTCTGCAGGCCACCGAAAAAGAAATGTGGACAGACACCACCCAGCCACAAAACCTTTGACCTACAGAGAGAACAGAAGCAGAGACCCACAGCCAGACGCTCCATGGAGAAGTCTAAATGTGAGATCTCCATCAAAACCCTCTCCTCAGAGCCCAGGGAATCTCAAGGAGGAGGAGCCAGAGTGGGTGGAGGACACTAGGAGAACAGAGGCCTCCAACTAAGCAAGGCGAATATGAGGTCACAGAGACAGAAGTAGCAAACACAGGGTCTACATGGGTTTCTGTGGGACGATCTTTCTGTGTGCTGTGAATGTGTATTACTCTCATTGGTTGGTAATACAGCTGATTTAACCTATAGCAAGGCAGACTAAGGCTAGGTGGGCAAGCCAAGTTGAAAATATAGGGAGGAAGAAGGGCTAAGTAAAGGAGAGAGAGACACATACATGAGCCAACCACCAGGGAAGCAAGATGCTAGAGGACAGGTAAAACTATGAATCATGTGGCAAAATATAGATCAATAGAAATGGGTTGATTTAAGTTGTAGGAGCTAATTAGTAATAAGCCTGAGCTATAGGTCAAGTATTCCGTAATTAATGTAAGCTTTTGTGTGATTACTTGGGACAGGGGCAGTCGGGACAAAAGAAAAACTTCACCCCCATTTACACCAAGTCCCCTGCATATTTGTTACAACTTTTAGCTTAGTGTTTTTATGGGACTCCTGAATGACTCTTGTTCCTGCTCTTGGGACTCTTTTCCTTCTGTTGGGGTGCAGTGTCAACTTCAATATGAGAGTATTTGCTTCATCATATGTTTTATTTTGTCATGTTTGATTCTTATCTCTTGGAAGCCTGTTCTTTTCTGATGAGAGACAGAAAAAAAAAGAGGAGGTAGGGAAGAGCTGGGAGCAGTGGAGGGAGGGGAAACTATGATCAGTGTATATATATATGAGAAAAGAGTCTGTTTTCAATAAAGGGTAAAACAAAAGTCTAACTTGCATATAATCATGAAGAAACCAGACAGCACAAATGGTTGAGTGCATGCTTAGTATTCATGAGGCTCGGGTCAAGAACTCAGTCGCTCTCTCTCTCAATCTCTCTCTCTCTCTCTCTCTCTCTCTCTCTCTCTCTCTCTCTCTCTCTCTCTCTCTCTCTCTCTCTCACACACACACACACACACACACACACACACACACACTCACACTCACACACAGAAAAAAATGAAGTAAGACAAACATAAATAAAAAGATATTCTATAAAATGTTCAGCTTGTCATCCTCACCAGTGTCAAGGTCATGAATGTAAAAGAATCCAGGTGTCATGACACAGATCCAGTTGTTTGAAACCAAGACAGTAAGTTCATGGCTATTGTGTGTAAGGAGTCTTTTTTCTGTTCTACCAGCCAACTCTCAAATAACGACATGGAGCCTTCTTATTGATTATGAAAGCATCCCCTATAGCTTAGGTATGTTCCGAACTAGCTCTTATAACTTAAATTAACCTATTTGTATCAATTTACATTCTATCACTTGGTGTTACCTCTTTTTCACCTTGTACCTCCTGTTTCCTCTCGGTGTCTATTGGCATGTCCTGAGTAACCTCCATGCCAAGATTCCAGCCCACTCTTCCTCTTTCTCCCTGGAAAACCTGCTTATCTCTCCCACCCAACCATTGGCCATTCAGTTCTTTCTTAAACCAATCAGAAGGTGCTTTGGTGAAGAAAATTTTCAGTGTACAAATATTCTGCAACACTCATGGGCAACATAGCAGTATCTTGTCTGAAACTCAGACCAACAAAAGTAGAACAAAAGATAGAAACTGTCTTATGCTGATGTGGACTAAAGGAATACGGAAACTACCTTTAGTCCATGGTTATAAATTTAATCAAATTTTAATAAGGAATCTGATTGGTACATTTTGTGAAACTTGAGTAGGATATGAAGATTTGCTAGTAATTAAAATTTATTGGTTTTGATGACTATGATGATAATTACTTTTTCTTGTGGAAACTTTTGGTAAAGTATTTCAGTCTTATGTAAAACTGGGTCTTTTTCTCTTGAATATTTATTAAGTTTTGAGATGGGTATACACTATGCTCCAGGTTGGTCTTGAACTTGTAGGCTCAATATCCCTCTTGCCTTGGCCTCCCAATTAGCCAAGGCTTCTGCCAAAAATTGTCAGCTTGGCTTTTTTTTATGTCCATAATTTTTTTTCTTCAAGCATTTGATTGCTTCAAAATGTAAAACACACAGGAAAACATTTTAATTCTTACTTTTGGAAATTATGTGTATGTCCTTATGTATGTGAGTTTGGGTACCCACAGAAGTGAGAAAAGGGTGTTGGATGTCCTGGAATTGTTGTTGGATGCCTTGAACCAAATGCCAGTCCTCTGGAGGAGTAAGTATACAGCACTTAGCACCTGAAGCCATCTCTGCAGCCCTATGCCTCTCCCTACCCCATTGAAAATTGACTTTAAAAACAATGTATAGGGCTGAGAGATGGCTCAGCAGTTAAGAGCATGGCTGCTTTTCAGAGTCTTTGAGTATGATTCTCAGCACACACACACACAGTGGATTAAACCTTCCGTAAGTTCAGTTCTAAGGGGATCCAACACCCTCTTCTGGCTTCCATGAGCATTGTATACATATGCTACACAAGTATACATGCAGGCAAAACATACACATAAAATCAAATTAAAAACTCAACATATGCAGAAAAATACACTTTAAAAACATATTTTTTGATATGGAGTCTTATTCTGTGGTCCAAATTGTCTTTGAATTTAAAATTCTCCTGCCTCTGCCTCCCTAGTGCTTTACTCTTTTCAGGACAGAAGATATACATAAATTATTTGGCATTCTTTTGTTTAGGAGGTTTGCATGTTTTCTCACATTCATTTATTTATCTAACAATTTATACTAATATGGACTCCCTGGATATTTATACTTTGGGTTACAACCCAATGCTATGTTTTTTTTTTTTTTTTTTTTTTTTTTTGCTTGTTGGTTTTTCAGACAGGGTTTCTGGTTGTCCTGGAACTCACTCTGTAGACCAGGCAGGCCTCAAACTCAGAGGTTTGCCTGCCTCTGACTCCTAAATGCTGTGACTAAAGGCTTGCATCACCAGTGCCCAGCTGTTTTTTTTTTTTTTTTCTTTATTAAAAAAAATAAAAAAAGTTAAAGACTTGGCTACTGTGAGATTTTTCAGTTGGTTCCTGGGTCTTTTAGAATAATCTTACTGGTTTGTTTTTTGAACACTTCCTAACTTGCTGGAACTATGAGATAATCTAAGCTCATACTGTATATTTCCTGTTTATCTCTAGAAGCAGCTATACATGCAGGGAGCTCTGATTCTTAGATTAAAGAATGGCTTAGGAACCAGATGTGGGCAGCTGTGCTCACTGTTACTGAGCTATAATTGTTTCTGGATTCTTTCAGATGACAGAGCTGGGAAACACGTTTGAGCATTCTAACCCATGGGTACTAGATATCTATGTCATTGACATCTTTATTAGAACAAGCCGGAATGCATATTGATGTGTCTCATTATACTCTATCTAGCAACACACCCTGACTGCATTTTTCTTCCCTTGCTTATCAATAATCTTCAACAGTGACAAATCTAGTTTCTTCCATTTGTCATACTGTCAGCACATGGTCCAAGAATGGAGTCCTGTGAGAATTCTGAGTGCTTTCGAAAAAACTTGAAAAACAAAACAAACCAAAACACCCAAGAGCCTTGTGAACTCGGTTTCTTCAAAACAAGGGATTGCTCTTGGGCTGCGCTTGCGTCTCCTCCCAGGTACAGCAGACAGGAGTGAGCTCACTTCAGATCACTCATTATTGCCTGCTGGTGTTATCAAAGAGACGTTTATACCTCTACAGAAAAAACATGCTTTGCTGTATATGGCTTGTCCTTGTGATTATACATGGCTTGAGCTCCTTGCTCAGGTGACCTTTCTTAACCCTCAGTATAAATTATCTGATGCTCTGAATAAAGTCTGCTATTGCAGGAGACTGTAGTCCACCTCATTTAGTGGCTTCATTCTCCCAGGCCCCTCCCACTGCCTCCGGAGCATCATATGTGTACTGTTTTTCTGTCCCAATATGCACACGCCTGGGAGAAACAACTTTTTGAATTGAAGGGCGGTACAGCAATTTCAAGACAGAAACTTCTTAGATGTCTTAAGAGAGTGATGGGACAACAGCTTCTGGAGGTGTTCTGGATCTGTGGGCAGACACCTGGGCTGCTCTGCTGGCTCCCACCTGCTGAGGTCCATTCTGGGCTCACTCCCCTCATATCTCTTTCTCTTTTAAGATAGGTGTGTGTGTGTTGTACACATGTGTTTGTACATGTGCATGTATATGGAGGTGAGAGGCTGATATCAGGTGTCTTCTGTCACTCTCCATCATATAAATCATTTGTATGGTGGCACACACTTTTAATCACAGCACTTGGGAGGCAGGGGCAGATGGATCTCTGTGAGTTTGAGGACAGCCAGGGATACATAGACCCTGTCTCAAAAAAACAAAACAAAACAACAACAAAAATTGAAGCAGGGTGTTTAGTATCCAAACCCAAATCTCCGTGGTTGAGTACCAGGCATATTATCCACTGAGCCCATCTCCCCAGCCACCCTCCTCTCCACCCCGATGTTATTTATTTTTATTTAATGTATTCCAGTGTTTTTCGTGAATTTAAGTGTATCATATGCATGCAGTTTCTTCAGAGGCCAGAAGAGGGCACCTGGTCCCTTGGAACTGGAATTTAAGACGGTTGGGAGCTGCCACGTCGCTGCTGAAAACCAAACCTGGGTCTCCCGCAAGAGCAGCTGTAGAGGAAAGTGTGGCCAGCCTGCGCGAGCCGCAGGAGCCCAGGCCAGCCTGTGTGAGCAAGAGAGGCGGAGGCTGCTGAGGAAGAGATGCCTGGCCCAGAGACACCAAGGAGGCAAGGACAACACAGCAGAGTCAGCCGCCTGAGCCAATAGGACCTTGGGAGGGGTGTACAGGCAGGTTTGCAAGAGCCTCTGCTACTCACTGACTCCCAGGGCCTGAGTCTTTGGAGCTGCATCTTCTCACCCCCTCCCCTACGGGGCTCTGGGCAAGTGCTCTTGACTGTTATGCTATTTCTCAAGCTCCTCCCCCTACTTCTTAATACTATTTTTATTAGTTTTATTTTTTTCTTTATCATAGCGATATATTCCTATTTTACTGGTGTGACATCTTTCTTCTTTTTTTTAATTAAATTATTTTTTACATTCCAATCCCAGTTCTCTCCCCTTCTCTCCTCCCACTTCCCCCACTCCCCTCCCTCCCATCTGCTCCATGGAGAGGGTAAGGCTTCCCCTAGGAAGTTTACTAAGTCTGTCCTTCATCTACTTGAGGCAGGACCAAGATACCTCTCCACCCCCCCCCCCAACCCCTGTGTCTAGGCTGGGCAAGGTATCTCTCCATATAGAATGGGCTTCACTACAATGCACAGTTTGTGCATTAGAGTTAGATCTTGCACCCCCTGCCAGTGGCCTCATATATTGTCCCATCTGCACCATTGTCACCTATATTAAGGGGGTCTAGTTCAGTCTTGTGCAGGTTCCCCATTTGTTAGACCCGAGTCACTGATCTCTCACTAGCTGGGGTCAGCTGATTCTGTGGGTTCCCCATCATGGTCCTGACTCCTGTGTTTGTATTATCGCTCCTCCCTCACTTGGATTGTACTCCAGGATCTTGGCCCAATGGTTAGCTGTGGATTTCTGCATCTGCTTCCATCTGTTTCTGAAGAGGGTTCTATCTTGTCTGGAGTTGTGGATTGTAGGCTGGGTGTCTTTTGCTTTATGTCTGGTATTGTGTGACATCTTTTAATGGAAAATTTGACATTTCAAATTTTGCCTTATTGAGTGTGGCATAGTTATGTATTTTGAGCATTCTTGAGCTTTTAAAAATAAAAAGAAGTTACTATAAACAATTTGATTTTTTGTAGGCTTACTTTTGGGCTTTTTTTTAGATAAAAAAAAGAAGAGCTCTGACCCAATTTGCCTCACTTTTGAGGTGAAGTTCTTCCCAGCTACTACGCAAAATTATGAAGACTTCATTGCTTCATAGGAATCAGTTCCTCACCCCTGCACTCCTCCCTCACTCTCATACCTCACCCCTGCATTCCTCTCTCACTCTTATTCCTCACCCCTGCACTCCTCCCTCACTCTTAGTCCTCACCCCTGTACTCCTCCCTTACTCTCATACCTCACCCCTGCACTCCTCCCTCACTCTCATACCTCACCCCTGCATTCCTTCTAACATTTTCCAGTGGTTTTCTTGGACAGTGCAGCCTTGTGTCACGTGCTGTTGGGGTTCAGTGATGCATGAGGGAGAGGAATCTCGGCACATCCCTGGGTCTCTCTGTTTCTTTGTACTGTACTGTCGTTTGAACTCAGGCTGCCCAGGTTCCCCCGGGACTCCAGCTTCATCTCAAACGGACCTCCAGGCCCTGCTTGGGGTTGCTGCCTCTGTTCTCAGAGCAGGACATTTTCTCCACCAGGGAACTAGCGCTCACTTCACTATTGTCTGTGCGGCCCATTTTCCCTTCATTGTTTCCATGCGCAATGCATGCACATCTATTGTTTAATACATTTTGTCCTTTTTAAAGCTTGATTTATGTGGAAGACTGAATCTGGTCCCTGTTACTTCTGTTGTGTGTTATTTCACTTTAAGAAGCAAACAGGAAATAATCTGAAGATATCACTCATGCCAAATTCCTAGAAATACAATTCAAAGTGCAAGTTCAAATTAAACTCGGTTCAGCTCAAATTCTTAGTCTTTTTGCAAAGACTCTATTGTCTTTCTGTCACAACCAATAAATGATTTTTTTTTATTAGTAAAATAATTTAAAACATCACAGCTTTAAATGTCTTCAAACTTAGTTTACCCTTGTCTTCTTGTAATCATTAAAAAAAAATCAGAATTATTTTCAAGAAACAACCTCCCCAGCATTTTTGGCATTTAAAAAAGTGAATCATACACTCTGCAGTTTAAAACACAAGGTGTTATTTAAAACGGACTATTAAAAAAAAAAACGATCTGTTTGCAGCAGGATGAAGTCGTCTAGATAACCCATCTTTTAAAAGAAATGATTGATGAGCCTCCTTAAGAACTTGAGGGTCACTTCGGTTTGGTTTTCCTGATTTTTCAGTTTCTCTAAGATCCTATCTGGCTGTCAGCAGCCAGGGAGAGTGTGAGGGAACCCCTCCTATAGACTGAAACTCCCAGGTACAGCCTCCGAGTCCACATGAGGCGTCCTGCTGCATGAAGCATTCTGGGTATTGTAGTTCCCCCATCTCTAGAGCTGCGTGGGTCGTGTAGTGCGCGCGCGTCATCCCGGTCGGTGTACTTCCGCATCCTGCAGTCGTCACCTGTGCCTGTGGACTGTCCTCCAGCGGTTCTGGTGAGTGATCAGGACGACCCTGGCTCCTGCGATCCTTCCAGGAGGAGAAAAGTCCAGAGAGCTGGCGTGGGCCACCCACAAGGTTCAGGCTTCAGCGGCTGCTCGGTCCTCGATGCGTGGAGTCTTCGGGAGTGGGATCAGCTACGCTGCCCATCTCGGAGGAGGGTCTCGGCGAAGACCCTCGGTTGGGAAGGGGACCATGTGGGGAACGGGATTTGGGCTCCAGTACCTAGTCCTAGACAAACTGAGTTAGTCTGGCCCAAGATCTACTTCCCAGGCTACGCTGTAGGTGTGTCCCCTGCGTTAGGGCGCTGCCTGAGAGACTGGATCTGGGGCATCCAGATGTCTCCCTTCTACTCCCACCCGCCACTGAGACTGAGAGTTGAGGGACAGGAGCTGTCCTCCACAGGATCAAGCATCTGAACTGTTAGCTATTAGTCCTGAGGAGCTGCGCCCACCACAAATTTGGAAATACAGCTCACGGGGACCTGAATTCGTGCCGGAGAATTGCCCTGGAGGAAAAGATGCAAAATTGTTAGATTGAAAGGAATGACAAAGACCAGGAGACTGGGGCCAGCGTTGGTGTGTGCCAAGGTGTGTGTGTGTGTGTGTGTGTGTGTGTGTGTGTGTGTGTGTTCAGGTTGGCCCTTGTATATGCTGTGGGGCCTTTGGCGTGTGCGGCTCCCTTGAGTTTGGGATCTTCCGAAACTTTCCCCCAAGGCCCAGGGCTTGATGACTGACTCCTTGATCCTGGAGATGTGGCCCTGTCTTTTTTCTTTTTCTTTTTTCTTTTTTCTTTTTCTTTTTTCTTTTTAGCTATCTGTGCAATTCATTTTGATCATACTCATCATCCAAAACTCCTCCCAGATCCATCTGCTTTCTCTGCTCATCCATCTTTGTGTCCCTTTTTTCCTTTCTTGTTTTAGAATCCATTAAGAATAATTTGAGCTGCCCAAATAGTCTTGTACATTTCACTGTTTTGTGATTGGATTACCAAGACCTGTATACACTCTTAGAGAAAACTGTCTCTTCCTCGCCCAGCAGCTAATAATTGCCAGTAGCTCCATACTCAGGGTGGGATTTGGTGCAGAACTCCCATCTCCATGTCTGGTTTGGGCTTGCACAGGTCTCATACACGGTGTTGTAACTGCCTTGAGTTCATATGTACAGCTGCCCTGTTGTGGCCAGAAAATATTGTTTCCTTGTAGTTACCCACTACCTCTGGGTCTTATGCTGTTTCTGCTACCTCTTCCTCAACGATTTTCCTCTTTCTCTCTCTCTCTCTCTCTCTCTCTCTCTCTCTCTCTCTCTCTCTCTCTCTCTCTCTCTCTCTCTCTCTCTCTCTCTCTCTCTCTCTCTCTCTCTCTCTCTCTCTCTGTCTCTCTCTCTGTGTGTGTTCCCATTAGGGCTGGGCAGTGTCCAGTTTCTTATTCTTTGCACCATGGCTAGTTGTGGGTCTCTGTTAATCATTATCTATTGAAAATAAAACTGTCTCAAATGAAAATGAATAGAGATGCATTAATCCATGGGTAAACCACTAAGTCATCAGGAGTTGGTTTAAAGCTGTGTCTATTTAGCAAAATCATAGGAGTCTCTGGGAACTTTTGCATGTCTAGATAGGGTCTTGTCTTGATAACTGGTAAAGGTTTCATCTTGTAGACAGACACTCAAATCCAAGCGGAAAGTGGTTGGTTACTCCCATGATGGTTTTGCCACAATTGTACCACTGGACATATCTGCTCACCTTGTCAGGCCAGTCATTATTGTAGTTTGCAGGGCTCATAGCTAGGCATTGTTGAAGATTACTTTTCCACTGCCATAGCATGCGTAGCACCTTTTTGATGGGGATGCCATTCTGTAAGTATGTTTCCCTTATTGATTAATGAATAAAGCACTGTTGGCCAATAGGAAAGCAAGATAGATGGGACTAGGAGACAAAGAGGATTCAGGAAGCAGGAGGGAGGAGTTTCAAGATGTTGGACCAACAGGGTAGAACACCAGCCCTCTCTCTGGTAAGATAAGACCATGTGAAAATGTTTAGATTAATAGAAATGGGTTAATATTTAAGACAGAGCTAGCCAATAAGAAATCCTAGTAACAGGCTAACAGCTTTATATCTAATACAGTGTCTCTGTGTGTTATTTGGGGCTGGCGCAGCTGTGGGACCAGGCTGGGAAAAAAACATACTCATAACACCTTTTAGCAGTTGAAAACTAGCCAGTAGAGATGATGCTTCCAGGCCAGAGCCAGCCTGATTTCTTCATGTTCTATGACTCAAATATGTGGTGTCTTCAGCAATAGGGGTTACAATCAAGTTTTGGAGGGTAACCAAGAGCAGTGACAATACCTGTAATGTTGGGGGAGTGCCTTTGAGACCTTGCTGGCTAACAACTCCAAAAGAGGTAACCCATTCCTAGCAATGCAATTTTTGTTTATTAGTCTCTGGTATCTAGTGGTGATAATGTTATAGGATAACTTAATTTCAAACACACATTCTCTATCTATCTATCTATCTATCTATCTATCTATCTATCTATCTATCTATCATCTATCTATATCTATCATCTATCTATCAATCATCTATCTATCTATCTATCTATCTATCTATCTATCTATCTATCTATCATCTATCAAGATATAGAGGCATCTATGGTAATTTTCACATGCTTTCCCCCCCAAAAGGTCTATAGTGTTACTTATCCCTCTTTCTCAGGATTTACTATTTTTAAATTTACAATATGAAGATATTGTAGTCATTCCCAGAAGTATAATAGCTCTGAAGTTCCATGGATTGATAACCTAGATATATCAGTTGTAAATGAGGACCTGTCCTGCACCCAGGCCTCACCTCAAAGTGTGGATTTCTTTGGAATGGGCTCCTTCCTAAGAGCCCTATGCCAGAACCTGTTTGTGAGTCCAGCTGCTCCCGTGTCCCCCAGGGCATGTACCCATTCTGGTTTGTCTCGTCAGGGTCACTTTGAACAAGGTTGTTGTAGAACACTATCCCCTGAGTCACCATCTCCATCAGAACAGTTTAGACTACCTGGAACAGAGTTCATTTGACTTGATTTATGGGGATATATTTTTAAGTTTGCTTCCCCTGCCCCCTGTCCTGATTACTGCTTTGTAAGTTGTCAATGCTGACAGTGGTTGGTTTTGTTCTCTAGTGGCCTGTTAACTCTTTTGTCTCTTTTTGTATGAATTTTAGACTTTTAAAGTATCTAGAAAGTAATACCCCAAGATTTTGAGGAGGATGTCTTTGTATCTATAGCCCACGTTGGGGAGAATTGATACTTTAAAAAAATGTTGAATTTTCCTACTTATTATATGGGATATATCTTCATTTATTTACATCTCTCATTTCTTTAAACAAGGTTTTGTAGTTTTTCTCATAGTCATCTCATAATTGAAAAATCACACTTAGTATACTTTGTTTGAATGTTGTGTTGTACTGTTTTAATCACAAATTCCAATGGTCCAGCACCATTATAGGAGAGTAATATTTTATTATTAACTTTGTATCTGCTATTTTAAATAATAGTTTTGGCAGTTTTTGTTGACTTTGTGGGATTTTTCTCCACAAACAGTCATGCGATGTATAGACTACATCAAAGTTCTTTTTTGTTTTGCTGACTACTTAAAAGAATTCTCTATAAGGTTCACGTGTTGCATGTGGTTGACATGTCTTTTAAGTACTTCTTTAGTCTACAAGAGCTTCCATCCATGATATTTTAATACTTTCCTTTGTCGAGGGCATCATATTTAACAAAATTATAAATCCCAATTCACCATTCAGAACTTTTGGTTCTATCATTTTCCTCTATACTCCCAAATCTCATAATCACACTTAACAATATTTACAATTTTCTAACATTGTCTCATGCCGGTTTACATTCAACTCTCCCCTGTTGTCTCTTTTTCTCACTCATGTGTGTAAATCAGGATCCAGTCCAGGTCACATACCTCACGCGAGGAGTGATTTTCTCCTATCTTTAAATGGGAGAAGATCGCCCTCTACTTCTTCCTTCAACAGCCTGTTTATAAAGTTGACTTTGTGTGGAGTGGGGCAAAGGTCGACTCTGACCTAAATCTCAAGTGACCTTTCAAATCTTGGGAGCCTCACCTTTGATTTTGATTGGGTACACCCAGTCTGGTTGTTGCCGCCCCTCCCCCCTTTTGGAATTCTGTGTTGGCTTTCCTGGACGCTGTTCTTTAGCCTCTGTGCAGGATGATGGGCACTCTGAATTTACCCAGCACTTGGAGGATGGAGGCTCCGGTACTCACCCAGAGATGGGGTTTGACCTCATGACTGGCTCAGCTTGGTGGATTCTCTTTACTGGTTAAGAATGGGCTGCAGAGATGCTCTCCAGCCTGCCAGTCTCACCTCTACCATGTCCCCCCTTGCTACTGAATCAACTGGGAGACTAGGGTGTGAAGGGCCTTCTTCCTAAGTGCCTCTTCCGTTTCTTCTTGTTCCTTAGATTGGGCTCTGCACGTAGACTCTTCTCTAGGGAGAGTGTACTGGAGAGTGGGAGATGGCCCCAGGGCTCCTGACAACCAGAGGCGAGGTAAGTCCTGCCATTTCTCGTGTCCCTTTGCCCTTTTCCCGCCTGCAGTCTTCCTTGTGGGTGTTAGGCAGTGCCCGCTCCCATCTGGGAGGTCTAACCTATCATACCTGGAGCTCTCTATAGAATTTCACAGTTACTAACTGTGATAATCACATGGCTAGCATAAGAAAGCAGGAGATCTAGGCTCATGTACCTGGTGAATCCCAAGACATGAAAGATGTGTGTGAAGGCTGTCTGTGTCTCTGTGTGTGTCCACACACATGATAGCATGGAAGCCAGAAGTCAGCCTAGCTTATTTAATGAATCTCAGACCTTGTTTCAAGAAACAAGGTAGGCAATACTTGAGAAATGACAGCTGAGGTTTTATTCTGGCTGCCATGTACATGTACATGCACCCCCATACATATGAAGTACATGAACACACACACAAACACAGAGTCTGAATCACTTGCTTCTTGACAACAAGTCATTCTACACTTACTAGACAATGTAACAGCTTGATGTAACTCAGTGTCGTTATATCAACCAGCCAAACAGCTACTAAAGAGCACTTTTGTTTTTAATATATTAGTTACACAAATATTTATTCCCACTTTTGCTAATTGAGCTTTGCTTTGTGCTACGAGTATATCAAGCATGAAATGTTTTTGAGAGAAGGTCTAGATATTATCATTTTTCTGGGGTCAGATGGTAGATATTTTCATATTCCTGAGGAAGTTGAAAATTTTTGGTTTTGTCATTATCAGAAAGAAACCAAGAGATGTGTACCCCCTCATTTGTCAAATCTTTTATACCTTTGTAGAGATTTTTGTTGTTGTTTTTGCGTTTTCTTCAGCCAGGCTTTCACTATCTAGCCCTGAAACTCACTATGTAGACCAGCCTATTTTCAAATTCACAGAGATGTGCCTGCCTCTGTCTCTCAAGTGCTGGGATTAAAGGTATGTGCCACCATATCTGGCCCCTAGAGTAATGTTCTTGGTCAACAGTGGTGTTTAAAATTGTATTTTCAGTTACTATATTGTATGTCAGATCTGAACTACATAGAAAAATTTGACCTGTATACATGTAACATAATATTTTTGCTTGAAAGTTGAATTATAACATCAAAGGGCTATTAGTACAGGATGCTAGTTAATTAGAAATCAATTAACACATTTTCAATAAACCTTAAGTTTTTTTTAAAGTCTGCTGCAAACTATGTCTTACAAACAACAATATATAACTGTAAATTCATTATGAAGTTCTTCATTTGAATAGAAGATTCACCATTAGAATTTTAAATTTTAAAAATGAGGACTAGAGAGATGGTCCGTGGTTCAGACATGTGTTGGTCTTGCAAAAGACCTGGCATGGTGATTCACAACTATCAGTAACTTCCTCTTTTCAACTTTTTATCAGTTATGCCTATGGTATACATACAGGCAAAACACTCAGACACATGAAAACAAACTAAACATATCTTTAAAAATGTATTTGGATATAATTTATATACCATAAGAAATATGCAATTTAGTGGATTTTAGTATATTTTCAACTAGTACGTATCAGATCGCACAGCCTTTACCCCCAAAATGTTTTCATCACTTTCCAAAGAAATCCTTTACCCACGGGAGTTATTCTATGCTATACTCTCTTCTCCCAGCTCCTGTTAACTACTGTCATTGTTTGAATAAGAATGGCTACCATGGGCTTATAGGTTTGAATGTTTGGTCATTAGGGAGCACTACTTGACAGGGAGTAAGAGGTATGGCCTTGTTGGAATTGGGTCACCTTGTTAGAGGAAGTGTGTCACTAGGGGTGGGCTTTGAGGTTTCAAATGCTTAAGTCAGGCCCATTGTCTCTCTGCCTTCCTGCTGCCTGCTGATCGAGAACTCTCAGCTACCTCTCCAGCGCCTGCATGCCACCATGCTTCCCACCATGATGACAACAGGACTGAACCCAGGCCCAATTAAATAATTTTCTTTATAAGAGTTGCCATGGTCATAGTGTCTCTTCACAGCAACAGAAACCCTAAAGCAGAAGTTGGTACCAGGGACTGAGGTATTTCTGTGAAAGGCCTGACCATGCTTTTGTTTAGAGGAATGTGGACTTTGTGACTTTGGATTAGAAAAAGCAGTTGAACGCTTTAAAAAGCTGATGCTTAGTGGCAAGAGAGCACCATGATATTTTTCAGATATCTACCTGCTCTTAAATTGTCCGTCTGCTAAGAGGCTGTGAGGAAACTCAGCACATAGAGCTAAGGGAACCACAGACTGGGAGCCAAAAGAGTTCACATCAACTTATGCATTGGCAAGTAGAGAAGTCAGTAAAGAAAAACTATGAAAAGGAAGAATACAGAAATTCTAGAGCTGTAAAACATAATAACTCTTGTAAAAATTAAATCAAAGGAGTTCAGCAGCGTATTGGGTAGATGTACTAAAGACTGGAGATAGTTCAACTGAGTATCTATTCTAAAGAGCAAAGAAAGCAAGAGAAAATAAATAAATAAACAAACAAACAAACAAACAGAGCATGGGGCCCCATCAGATGTACTGATGCACACAGTGGAAACTGAAGAAAAGATACAAAGAAGATGCAAAGGAATGGTTTCTAGAAAGTCTTTGAAAGAAGATCTGTTTATCTAACAGACAACAAGATTAACGTTTAAAGAAAAAAAAATCTGCACCCTGATTTTAATACCCAAACTGTCAAAACCCAAAGACAGAACTTTGGAAGCAGTTAAATGGTACGGGATTCATTTCTCACAAGAGAGCAGTGTGACTAAGCTAACTGAGCCTACCAGATAGGTAAGGAAGGACTAAAATGATCTCCACTTGAAACCTGATCCAGTATCTTAAAACTGCAGAACACTTTTTGGTAGTTTAAATGTTTGCCCCAAGATTGACCTGTGGAAAAAAGATAGGATCTTGGGGAGCGTTTAAAGTCATGGGGGCAGAACATGTATATAAGAGTAAGCGTATAACGGGCCTAAAGGAACTAATTTGGCCCTTCATTGCTCCTTTGTCTTGTCTTCCTCTGAGGACAGTGTTTGTCCCCTGTGGAGGATATGACACCATCTTAGAAGCAGACCAAGCCCTCCACAACACTTCCAGTTGCTGTCTAGAGCCTTCTGAGCTGAATAACATTCCCTCAGAAAAAAGATGGTTGGAGTTAGTGTAAATATTACAGTTCTGAAGGGAAAAGCATCTTGGTAGTCTGAAGCCAAGGAATACTTCCAGCTCAGAAGAGAAAGGTATCCAACATAAGGGTTACAGCTCTGTTCCAGTTAGGGACCGTTTTTTTCCAGCAAAGTGTTACAGTCCTTGTTCCAGGAAAGGTTTCCCTAATGCAAGTGTTATAACTCTTGCAGGGGAGGGTCTCCCCAGGGAGGTTAGAGTACTCTGCTCTGCTCTGGAGAAATGATACAGTTCTGCTTAGCTTCCCTGGAGTGTAACAATTCTGCTCCAGCAAGGAAAAAGTTTCTCCAGCCAAAGTGAAAGCTGTTACATCTCTGCTCTGCTCAGCTCTAGTGAAAGAAAGTCATTACCACAAACCCAACGCAAGAGATTTATTGGGAGGGAGGAATCCAGGAGAGAGGCCGCCTCTGCCAGGATGGAAAAAAGGCAGCCCTAAACTGAACAAGTACAAGGCTTAAACAGTTTCCTATGGGTGGAGTTTTCCAAGGTGGGGATTGGTAGGATTTCAATTCCTGAGCTTGAGACAAGTTTAGGGATTGGTTGGTTTTCATGTTCAGGGATTTGTTGGTTTTTGTGTTCAGGAATTGGTTGGATTTGTGTTCAGGGATTGGTTGGTTTTCATGTTCAGGGATTGGTTGGTTTTTGTGTTCAGGAATTGGTTGGATTTGTGTTCAGGGATTGGTTGGTTTTCGTGTTCAGGGATTGGTTGGTTTTCGTGTTCAGGGATTGGTTGGTTTTCGTGTTCAGGGATACGTTAGATTTCAGTTCCTGAGTTGGTTAGGGGCAGAGTGTGTCTCCCTGACTCTGGTCTCAGGCCAGGGTGTTCTTTCATTGGTCCCTTTTACCCTACAGTTAGTAAGTTCAGCAAAGTAAGAATACTTGCAGAATGTATAATCAACACACAAAATCCACTTCTATTTACATCTTACCAGTGATCTCTCTGGATGGGAATAATTAAAAAAGAAACACAGTACCTTTAAAACCATACCAAACATTTCTTGGTAATAAATTTAATTAAGAAAGCCAAAGATTTGTTCATGAAAACATTTCTGGAAAAAAAATAGGAGACCCCAAGAAATAGAAGGACTTTTTGTTTGTAGCTACGGCACCCTGAATCCCAGACTGTTCAGGGAAGCTAAGCAGGGTTGGGCCTGTTTGGTACTTGGATGGGAGAAGGCTTATGATTAGATGATAGTACTACCCAAAGCGATCCAAAGGTTCAACTAATTCTCATCAAAGCGCCAATGACTTTACTGTAGAATTCTACCACACATTAAAAGACTTACCATACATGCTGTATCCCTACCCCCCAAAAATTCCCTTTATGGAGCAAGTATTATCCTGATACCCAAAGTAGACAAGTTCATTTCCAAAGAAGGTTCAAGACCATCACACAATGAAACATCCACCTGACACTCCTTGTTAAGTTGTGGGAATAAATGCATGCTGTCTTATTATAAAGTTTACCATTCATTCTGTTTCAAATGAACAGTTTAGTGGCATCAGGTACATTCACAGTGCTGTGTAACCATCACCATCATATAAACGAGGCACAGCATTTCTCCTTTTGAAATATTTCTCAATATTTTTGTTGTCATAACATCTCTTTTTGGCATAATATTTTCAAGGCTCAGTCTAAAAACCACATATCAGAATTTCCTTTTTAATGTTTGTGTATTACACTTCACTTCCCCGTTCATCATCAGTTGATGGCCATCTGGGTTTTTTTCCACCTTTAGGCTTCTGTGAACAGTGCTGTTAGGAACATTGTTCTGCAGTGTTCTCAGTCTGTGCTTCTGATTTTGGGGGTCTACATACACACAGATGGAATTGTTGGACAACATGGTAATTGTACTATCAAATTGTTTTCTATAGAAATGTCATCATTTTGTGTCCCTGCCAGCAGTGTGCAAAATTTGCCTTCTCCATACACTTTCATGACCGTTTCCTTGATTTTTGATAGTAGCTATCCTGATGTTTGCATGTCAATGGTGGAAAACTGAATCATTCTTTCTTAAGACTGTGGACAAGCATAGAAATGTTTATTTTCTCTACTCATTCAATGTAATGTGGAAAGTTCTAGATTGAGCAAAGAAAGCAAGAAAAAAAAAGAGGTGAAGACATAAAGATCATTAATTAAGAACTAAAGCTGTTCTTATTCTCTTGGGACATGATGGTCCCTATAGAAAATCTCTAGGAACTTAGCAGAAAAACTCTTTAGGGCTACTGAGTGAGTTCCGCCAGGTTGCACACAAACAACTGTATCACATTGTAGTGAGATATTCACTTTGTCCGCACCTGTGGCACTGGCCACGCCCACTGGGGGGGTAAGGACAGGGGTGAACTTACCTGGGGGAACTAGGTCTGAGGAGTACCTCCAAAATGCAATGCCATCAAGATCATATGCACAACATACTGAAATTCTGAAGTGTAACGTAATAAAAACTTTGTAGGATTTTTTTCTGTTTGTTTTTTGAGACAGGGTTTCACTGTGTAACAGCCCTAGTTGTCTTGAAACTCACTTTGTAGACCAGGCTGGCCTTGAACTCACAGAGATCTGCCTGCCTCTGCCTCCTGAGTACTGGGATTAAAGGCATACGGTACCTTGCCTGGCTACCTTGTAGGATCATGATGCTGGGAATTACATTTTGTGAAAGAAATAACACACACACACACACACACACACACACACACACACACACACACACACACAGAGTAAGGACTGGAGGATTTGACTCTGGGAGGAGGAAATCTCGATTGAGAAAGTGCCTCCAGGATGGGGCTGTGGGTGCTAGAGGTGCATTTTCTTGATTGGTGATTGATGGCAGTGGCCCAGCCCCTTGTGGGTGATGCCACCCCTGGTCTGGTGGTCCTGGGTTCTATGGCAGTGTGGACTGGTTAGGCAATGAGGAGAGGACCTAGCCAGTACACAGCACCCTTCCGTGGCCTCTGCATCAGCTCCTGCCTCAAGGTTGCTGCCCGGTTTGAGTTCCTGTCTTGGCTCCCTTCAGTGATGGGCAGTAATGTGGAAGTGTGAGCCAGATAAACCCTTTCCTACCCATCTTGATTTTGGGCATGATGTTTCATCGTATCAATACAAACCCTAACTAAGATGAAACAGAAATTCTGGTAAAGTTATAACAACTTTTGTTGTTTATAGTAATCGTATGTATGATTACTATAAAATCTGTATAGGAAGGCACAGGGTATTTGAAAATAGCTAAAGTAACTATTTAGGTGAAGTTTATTGATTGTGTGTACATATCTAACCCCAGCTGCTCAGGAAGCTGAGGTAGGAGAGTGGGAAGTTGAGCTAGCATGGACAGCATAGCAAGAACCTCTTCAAATCCAGTAAAATAAAGCAGAAGGATTCATTCTTCTTGATTTCATGTCCTGCTATATAGCTGCAAGACTTAAAACTGTTTTTGTATGTTTGGTTTGTTTTGGTCTTGAATATGCCTAGATAGGAAACCCCTCATTTCTAGGTTCAATGTATGGAACTGGCATCCATACATGGAAGGAGCTGTTTCCAACATACAAAAACAAGGTTCAGGGTAAAAGTAGGGCCTGAAAACTCCGTGTTGTTGCACCAGATCACCGCGTTATTACTGCCTTGGTTCTGGATAGTAACTTAAACTGGTTCTTTCATGAGCAGGAATGTGTTTTTGTTATAGGCATTAATGGCTTTCCATGACGTGGCTGTGGCCTTCAACCAGATGGAGTGGGAGCTGCTGAGCCCTTCTCAGAGGCTCCTGTACAGGGATGTGATGCTGGAGAATTATAGCCACCTGGTCTCCCTGGGTAAGGCTGTCCTGTTTCAGGTCTGAGTTTACCCAGCGGCGTCTTAAACATCTTTAAGCATTTTGTTCTGTTCTTTAGAAAGTCCATATTTTGTAGAGAAGTGTGTGTGTGTGTGTGTGTGTGTGTGTGTGTGTGTGTGTGTGTGTGTGTGTTTGCAATGACTGCAATGTATTTCTAGGCTGCACCCTTCAAATATGGGAGGAACTTTACTCAAGCACAGGGCATGGACACCGTGCTTTGACCCAGGGTCCCTGCTCTTGCCCAGCCCTCCTCAGTGTTCTGATATTATGTCCCCATCTCTGTACTTCCCTTCTGGGTGTGTGACATTTCCTGCATTGGCCTGGATTCCTCTTGTCGCCTCCTAAGCCACTAGCCTAAGATCTCCTTGGTTTGTTTCTTGCCAATAGGAATTGCGTTTGCCAAACCCAAACTTATCTCTCAGCTGGAACAAGGGGCTGAACCCTGGAGAGACGGCAGCGAATGCCTTCTGGACCTTTGTCTAGGTAAGTGGGCAGGTGGTGAGGACACAGGGCACTGAGGAGCTCCGGAGGCCAGGAAAGCATGCTAAGGGGCTCTTCTCCCAGGGCCCCAGGTGAGGCTGTGAAACGGTCCCTCCACCTCCTCCCTCCCTCTTTCCCTCCCTCTCCGTTTTCCCTCCCTCCTTCTTTCCCTCCCTCTTTCCCCCCCCTCTCCTCCCCTCTCTCCCTCCTCTCCCTCCCTCCTCTCCCTCCTTTCCCCTCCCCCTTTGTTCCTCCCTCCTCCCACTCTCCCTCCCCTCCCTCCCTCCCTCCCTCCCTCCCTCCCTCTCCCTCCCTTCTCCTCCCCCTTTTCCCCTCCCTCCTCCCTCTCCTCCCTCTCCTCCCCCTCCGTCCCCTCCTCCCTCCTCTCCCTCCCTCCCTCCCTCCCTCCCTCCTCCTCCCCTCCCTCCCTCCCTCCCTCCTCCCCCTCTTCCCTCCCCTCCCTCCCTCCCTCCCCCTCCCTCCCTCCTTTGCTTTTCTCAGCTGCCCGGGAGGGCTTCCTTGGAGGTCTGCCTCGTCAGGCCGCCTGCTCTCTTTGTGCCAGCAGCACATTTACGGTTTCTTGTGCTCCTGCCAGTCTCACTTTTGATCTTAAACAGTGCCTGCCCTTTGAGACTAACTAGGCTGCTCCTGCTGAATGCTCTTTAGTTTCTGTCTGTGACCAGCAACTGCTGTAAATCGCACCCGTCCTGTAGATTCCCATAACTTTGTTTTCTTTGTGATGGTTTAATTCAGATTACGGCAACATGTGAAGCTCTGTGGCGATCTGGCAGCCCTGTGGCTAGGAGCCCATTGCCCACCAGGGGGCAGGCTTGCTCCTTCTCAGACTGGCCTGCTTTCCCACCTCTGGTCACATTCCCTGCCTGCCTTTGTGCTTTTATCCCGCCCCCGGGGGTCCTTCAGAATACCACATTATTTTGCAATGTTTGTAAAGTTTTTCAATCATAGTGTGTTGCCCCCCCCCCCAGTTCCTGGCAATTAAATAATGTCACTCTACACTTAGCAAAAAAAACAAAACAAACACAAAAACAAAACATTAAAAATAAGAAAATTCCTGGATCAGGAGCATTAGAAAGAAGAAAAAATAATAAAGGGAACAAAAATGACACCACAGTAGAGTGTCATTTACTTACAAAAATTTTCCAGTCATAATGATGGCTAAATCACAAGTTTACCTTTAAAGAGAAACAGGTATGGTTAGTAAGAGTGTGAAACCTAAAGTCTTGTCATAGTAAGATAAGGAGACCTAAATGAAGGTGGCATTCTCTGTACTTCTAGTGGTAAAATGTGTACGGTGTACTGTGATGCTTTCCCTCATGTGGACCTTTCTTTGCGCCTGTGTGTTAGGTTTAGATTGCTGTTCTGCCACTAACAGAAGGAGGCGTGGGGTGACAGGAAGACAAATGCCGTTGATGCTTAAGGGTCGCAAATACTCCTCTTGGATTTGTTCAGTTCTCAGGCCGACAGGGGCGATGGCCAGGTCCCCCAGCAACTTGAGGCAGGGGTTCCCTTCCTGAACTCTGCCAGGCCCCACCCCGTGCCATCAGCCAGGGACAGGATGCCTTCCCACAAGCACTGTTGTGCCTTTGAAGCCAAGTGTGGAAATCCAGTTACCCCCGAGTTTGGGGACTTCACTGTCCGTGGTGGAAATGACCTTGATTTGACTTGGGGGTCGTTCTCTTCCTTTGGAAGCGTGTTTACATCAAAACAATTCTGCTAAAGATTAGATACTAAAGAACCAAATTAGTAAATGATCTGAGCAGACAGTTCTCAAAGGAAGAAATACAAGTGAACAGTAAAGGTGTGAAGAAGTGTTCAACGTCTTTAGCCATCAGGGAGGTGCAAACTAAATCTGCTTTGTGATTCCATCTCCCCCACCCCCATCTGAACGGTCATCATCAAAAACCAAGTGCAAGTGAGGATGGGGGAAAAGGAACTCCCGCGTACCACCAGTGAGAGTATAAACCGGTTGACACGTCCTCAAGAAACTAAAAGTAGAGCTATGTGTGACTCAACTCTGTCACACCTTGGTATATATGGAAAAGCTTTGCAGGCGAATGAATACGACTGGGAATCATTATGTTCACAAAATAAGCCAGAGTTAAAAGACAAATAGTGTACGTCTTCTTCTCATATATGGAACCTAGGTTTACAATTCTCTCTCTCTTCCCGTGTGTGTGTGTGTGTGTGTGTGTGTGTGTGTGTGTGTGTGTGTGTGTGGTGTAACAGGGTATCAATCTGAAAGGTGAGGGTGAGGAGGTCACTTAAGGGAAGTAGGAAATAGAGAAGGTAATGGGACATATGTAATAAGAAAGCAGAAACCGGAGGAAGAATCAGCTGGGGGAGGTGTTAGGGGGAGAGGGGAGTTAGTGGGGGAGGAAATGAGAGGGAGAATGACATATATGTGTGAAGACATGAAAAACCCTAACCTGAAAAACCTGTAATACTAAACAAGTACGTTCTTGTAGCCAGATCTGTAGAATCCGAGAAGTGTGACTGCCTTCCTTCACTCTATCCTGTCCTCATTTGGTCCCAAGTGCAGGGTTTCTGCTGCTATAGTCCCATGTCTGCTGTAGCTTCTGCAATTATGTGTGGTTATATTGTGCATAAAAGGCTGTTTAGTGACACTCCTAGTGTTCTCTGTAGGACAAGCTTTCTCATCTTCCTGGTATGCACAAGCCGAGAATCTTCTTTTTTTTTTCCGTAACAATTCAATTGATTTCTTCTTGCATTTTTCATTATGTGGCAAGGACAATCCAAGCTGCAACGTTAATACTTTGCTTGGAAGTCTTGTCAGCTAAATATTTCCCTGTGCCTAAGTGCTATTCTTCCACAGAAACTGGAGTACGGCTCAGAAGCTTGTTTTCCACATTCCCTTCCATCATTCCCTTCTGTCATTTTCCTTCCATCATTCCCTTTCATCATCTCCTTCCATCATTCCCTCCATCATCTCCCTCCATCATTTCCTCCTTCATTCCCTTCCATCATTCCCTCCATCATTCCCTCCATCATTTTCTTCCATCATTCCCTCCATCATTCCCTTCCATCATTCCCTCCATCATTCCCTACCATCATTCCCTCCATCATTCCCTCCGTCATTCCCTCCATCATCTCCCTCCATCATTCCTTCCATCATTCCATCCATTATTTCCTTCATCTCCTCCATCATTCCCTCCATCATTCCCTCCAGCATCTCCCTCCATCATTCCTTCCATCATTCCATCCATTATTTCCTTCATCTCCCTCCATCATTCCCTCCATCATTCCCTCCATCATTCCTTCCATCATTCCATCCATTATTTCCTTCATCTCCCTCCATCATTCCCTCCATCATTCCCTCCATCATTCCCTCCATCATTCCCTCCATCGTTCCCTTTAGTGGCAATCCAGGCCCTTTTAGCATGTACATCACAACTCCCCTAGCTTCTGTCACCCAGTTCTGAAGCAATTGCTCTATTTTTCCATGTGACGGAGACATGTACTTGTTGGTACCAAACATCTCTTCTCCTCAGCGAGACAGCACCAGTCCCAGTAGGATGGAGGTGTTCCCAGTCAAAGGGGCTCGGCTCACACAGTTATGAAGGCTGACAGTCCTCGCATTTTGTGGTCAGCAAGCTAGAGTTCACAAGGTACAATGCTCAAAGGTGTGTGGGCCAAGGCTTTCGCTTAAGTTGGGAAATGAGAAACTGTTTCTAAGTGGGATTGCATCTGGGATTCCCTTCTGGGGGAAGATCAGCTGTCAGTCCTCTTCAGGCCTGGGATGGGAGTCACTCAGGTTAAAGAAGGCAAGCTCAGTTGCTTTTGGTTTAAACTGGCCACTCTACGACATTCCAAGTGAGCTATGAGAGAAGATGCCTTCATTAGGAGCTGTGCCTCCGTAAGGGCAATGGTAGCTGCCATCAGGTGAGTTGTCACATTAACACAGTTCCTCTACTCCTGCTGCTGAAGACACAAAAGGATGAGTAGTAAACATGACTAGTATTTATGACCGAGGAGATATTGGTAAGACAAGACAGGAGGGGGTACCTTTTCTCTCCTTTTAGGGGACAAGCAAGTAGTCAGCAGTGTGCACCCAAACTTCAGCTGTTAAAAACTCTAAAATACAGACACACTCTCTCTCTCTCTCTCTCTCTCTCTCTCTCTCTCTCTCTCTCTCTCTCTCTGTGTGTGTGTGTGTGTGTATGTGCATGTGTGTTGTTTGAATTCCAGATATTGAACCCAGGGCCTTTGTGTATGCCAAACACATAGCTAGAAATGCAAACGATAGCCATCAATTATGTTGATATGGGTAAACTAGCTTACCAAAATGAACAAGAGTTTAGTGAGCTGAATTAGAACCCATTTCCTGAGGAGAAACTGACCGCGGTAGGACAGTTAGCTTTTATAGTTTGGAAGAGCATGAGGAACAGCATTAATAAATGTCAGGAAGAAGCTGTTCAGCTGTCTGGGACAGCCAGCCAGCTCACTGATACTTCTCTTAGGAAAAGCAACATGGGCCCTAGGTGCTGGGAAGGGTGCTTCATGGTAGGTATGCTTTTTTCCCCCAAGTCTTTATCGGCCATTTATTTATCTTATCTCCCACCCTCTTTCTGCTCCCCTCAAATCATCTCCGTATCTTCCTTTGCAAAGGCCAGGCCTCCCATGGACATCAACAAAACAGGGCATATCAAGTTGCAGTAAGACCGTGTATTAAGGCTGGGTAAGGTGACCCAGTATGAGGGGTAGGGCCCCAAAAACCAGTAAAAGGGTCAGAGACAGCCCCTGCTCCCACTGTTAGGAGTCCCACAGGAGAACCAAGCTACACAACTGTCACATGTATGCAGAGAGGCTAGGGCAGCCCCATGCAGGCTCCCTGGTTGTCGGGTCAGCCTCCGTGAGCCCGTGAGCCCAGGTTATGATTCTGTGGGTTTTCTTGTGGTGTCCTTAACCCCTCTGGATGCTAAACCATTATTTTAGATCAAACACGGCACTGGTGAGGATCAGGGCTCAGGAAAGATCTCTGGTACAAGGCTCTGCAGTGTGTGTTTTAGACGTCGTGGATGTGCTCCTTATAGTGAGTGACTTCTCTTGTATCAAACTGTGAAAGGAGGTGTAAGTGGTACATTAATAATTGACTGTGGCCCAACAACAGTCTGTGCAACGGTTGGCAGACCTAGTGCCAATGGTTCATGAAATATGGTACACTTTGTGTTGGTCAGAAAGATTCAGGTAGGTCTAGAAACCTGGGCCATTCTGAGTCCTCAGCCCCAGGAGACAAGAACCAATAATAATGAGGCAGCTATACTGACTTGCTATCTCTAGGCAAGTACTGTTATTAGAGAGAGGGGAACATTTCTCTTTTGTGACTTGAAGAAAACCCAAGGAAGTCTTGGATTAATTAGGTCACTTGGAGCCAGATCCCTTTAAGCAGTTACAGGTCTAGGCCGTGGCACACCTCCCTCCCCTGCCCAATCCCTCTTTGCTGATCAGAGAGGCCCAGCTTGTCTTCCTTGTTTGCCTAGGGTGAGGGATCATTCCGTTTAATATCACACCTGGACCTCCAACATTATTTTATACTGCCTCTCCTTGTTGGGGAAACCTTGAAGCCATCTACTTCAAATTACTCACTTTCTTATAGAACAGGCAACGAAGAAATAACTCATTGTGTAAAAGCAAGTATTTGTGGATATTGGTTCCATGATTAGTAACTGATTGCAATAGTTTACAGAGCTGGCACTGTCCCTGAAACTTTTCAGTGTCCCAGTTTCCAGACATTCAGAGCTGTGTGAAGGCTGTTCCCAGCAGAGTATGGAAGATAGGCCTGTAAAGGGAGTGTGCTGAGTGTCTGAGGAGTTACTGTTGGGGAAAGGTCACTACCCACGGGCATCTCTGAATCTCACCCATGCTTTGTCTCTAGCAGAACCCAGGACAGAATTAGAGCCCTGCCTCTCCTGCCCGATAACCTTTGCTAGTCCGGAAGTCCTCAGAGTGTGTGTGCTGAGTGGACACCCCCCTGAGACTTTCCCAAGCCCACCAGCCGGCAGCGACCTCCAGCCGGAAGCTCCCTGCGGTTCTAGCAGTAAAGAGGACAACAGCGATGCTCTGTTTCAGGCATCGAGTCCAGTGAGGACCCTGAAGACATTCTTTAGCCCATGTCAAGGTCAGGCAGTGTACTGGGTAGAAGGCAACAGGAAACAAACAGACCTTGGCCTGGCCTCAGAAGGGATCCCTGAGAATGCAGGCACATTGATGGGATCTCATGAGACAGCATCTGGAGCAATCATGCATGGAGCATTTCCACTAGGGCTTAACGATGCCACAAGCCTGTTCAGTCCCCCGAAGCATCATGGATATCCCGACTGCGGAGGAGGCTTTTGCCAGAGGTCAGACCTCATGAAGCCCCAGAGACTGCACGGAGGGGAAAAGCCTTACTCGTGTGCCGAGTGTGGGCACCAGTTTACCCAGAAGGCCTCTCTCACGGTCCATCAGAGGAAGCACTCCGGAGAGAAGCCATATGTGTGTGAGGAGTGTGGGCGAGGCTTCATGTATGTATCCTCTCTCAACAACCACAAGAAGATTATTCACTCCGGAGAGAGCCCCCTTGTGTGTACGGAGTGCGGGCGAGGCTTCCGGCAGAAGGTGGACCTCCTGCTTCACCAGAGGACTCACCTGGACACAAAGCCCTTCGTGTGTCCCGAGTGCGGGAGGGGCTTTTGCCGAAAGGCCTCGCTGCTGCAACACAGGTGGAGCGCTCACTCGGGCGACAACCCCTTCTTGTGCTCGGTGTGCGGGCGTGGCTTCAGGCTGCTCTCCAGGCTGCTCACTCACCAGGTCACACACTCCGGGGAGAAACCCTACGTTTGTGCAGACTGCGGGCAACGCTTTGGCCAGAAGGGCACGCTCATCCGACACCAGAAGACACACACCGGGGAGAAACCTCACGTCTGTCGCCAGTGTGGCTGGGGTTTCACCCAGAAGGTCAACCTCATCAGACACCAGAGGACCCACACAGAGGAGAAGCCTTACCTGTGCCCCGAGTGTGGGCAAGCCTTTGAGTTCAAGTCACTGCTCACCCGGCACCAGAAGACACACATGGGGGAGAAGCCCTACGTGTGCGCCCAGTGCGGCAGGGGCTTCAGCCAGAAGTTCAACCTCATCGGGCACCAGAGGATGCACACGGGGGAGCTGCCTTTCCTGTGCCCCGAGTGTGGGCGTGGGTTTGTAAAGCAGGCCACGCTGATCCGACACCAGAGAACCCATGCACGCTGGGAGAAGCCTTACCAGTGCCCCGAGTGTGGGCGAGCATTTGAGTTCAAGTCACTCCTCACCCGGCACCAGAAGATCCACACGGGGGAGAAGCCCTACGTGTGCGCCCAGTGTGGCAGGGGCTTCAGCCAGAAGTTCAACCTCATCGGGCACCAGAAGACACACACCGGGGAGAAGCCATATGTGTGCACCCAGTGTGGCCAGAGTTTTAGGCAGAAGTTCAACCTAATCAGGCACCAGAGGATTCACACAGGGGAGAAGCCCTTCCTGTGCGCCGAGTGCGGGCATGCGTTTGGAAAGAAGGTCTCTCTCATCAGACACCAGAGGACCCACGGAGAGGAGAAGCCATACCGGTGCCCCGAGTGTGGACGGGCTTTCGAGTTCAAGTCACTGCTCATCAGGCACCAGAAGACACACACGGGAGAGAAGCCCTATGTGTGTGCCCAGTGTGGCAAGGCCTTCAGCCAGAAGTTCAACCTCATCGGGCACCAGAGGATCCACACGGGGGAGAAGCCATACCCCTGTCCCCAGTGCGGCCGTGCCTTTGGCTTTAAGTCTCTCCTCACCCGACACCAGAGGACACATTCGAAGTAGGAGCTCTATGTAAACAGCATGTGCGGGTAGAGCCTGCATGCGACGTCACACTCATCTCTAACTGGAGGTCTCAGGCCAGTTCACAGAGAAGCCATTTGTTTTGGGTGTGGCCTCGGCTTTAACTCTGCTCTCATTGTACACCAGCAGTCCCACTCTGGGAAGAAGCAGTGTGTGTGTGTGTGTGTGTGTGTGTGTTGGCTTCAGGCAGAAGTCTCACCACCGCAGACGTAGGAGAACCAAGTGCGGCCAACAGCTCCTAGCCTGAGAGGTGTTTCCGCGTCTTGTTCCTCCCTTTCTCCAGGAGGATGAAGCTGGCAGAACTCACCGTGAATGTTCCGTTTTCCTGAAATGGGATGGGGAAAGTCCTTGCTTGCTCATGAAATCGGTCTACGGTTTACTTTCTTTAGTCAGCAGTGCTAGCTTTCTAGGGCTCCCTAAAAAACACCCAGACTGTATGCCTTAGGCAAAAGAAATTTACTTTGCCCTATATGAGGAGCCTGGGGCCGGGGTGTGGCTCCTGCCTCACCTCTCTTTAGCTGGTGGGATGGTTTCCTGTCGTGCTGTGTCCTTTGCACATGATTTCCTGGTGCCTGTCTTCCCAGACAGGGCCACAACAGAGGACCTTGTCCACCTTTGGTTACTTCTTTAAATGTCCCGTTCCACGTCGCATCACATTGGAGGTCAGGCGTCAGTGTTTACATTGTGGGGAATAGGATTCAGTCCACAGCTGGCTCTCCCCACGGCACTAGAGTTGCTATTTGGACATACAGAATACATTCGCACCACCCCCAGACTCAAACTCGTAACTCATTTCAGCATCAACTCTAAATTGAAAATCTCTAAATATCTAAATCATGTGTGGGTGAGGCTTTAAGTCCAGTGCACTTGTAAGCCATATTTCCATCTGCAATCCTAGGAAATCCAACATGGAATTTGCTTCCAAATTCCAATGGCCAGACAGACACAGGCTAGGTGTTCTTATTCCAAAAGGGAAACCCTGGGAAGGCCTGAGGAGTGATGGGTCCCAGCGTCAGCTACAAACCTTGCAAGGCAAAATCTATAGGGCAGTATGTCTCAAGAATAATGTTTGACTCAATGTTCTGTCCGCTGGCCCACAGGGATTGCATTAACATTGTTTCCCTAGCCCTGAACAATGGTTTCTGAGCCATGGACACTGAGGAGACACATTTGACCTCACTCCAGACCTGTTCTCTCTGGCCTCTGGTCAGAGTAGTCACCCTGATATATGAGTCCTATTTGGAATAAATCCCCCTGTTTTCTTTTTTCCTCCCTCTCCTCTCTCTCTTAATGTATAGATCAAGCTGGACTTAGTTTACAGAGCTCCACCTGCCTCTGCCTCCCCCTCCTTCCCTTCCTCCCCCTCCTCCCCCTCCTCCCCTTCCTCCCCTTCCTCCCCCTCTTCCCCCTCCTCCCCCTCCTCCCCCGTGCTGGGATTAAGGGTCTGGGCCACCACACCAAGTTCTTTCCTTTTCTTGAAGATGAACACACACTCAGAACTTGGAGTTCCACAGATATTTTTTTTCTTTTTTCCTTTTTTGAAGGTTTATATATTATGTATACAGTGTTCTGTCTGCATGTAACCCTGCAGCTCAGAAGAGGGCACCAGATCTCATTACAAATGGTTGTGAGCCATCATGTGGTTGCTGGGACTTGAACTCAGGACCTCTGGAAGACCAGCTAGTGTTTTTAACCACTGAGCCGTCTCTCCAGCCCCTTAATATTTTCTTAGAATTTTAGAAACCCTAAAGTCTGTTTTCATTTTTTGCCCCAGTCTCTCTCCTGGTCCACCCAGGCTAGAGGGTTCTGGGTGAGATGCCCGATTGGCTCTGTGGTTCACACTCACATTAATCTCTTTAAAAAATGATTTCCAATGTTTTCCTCAAAACACACTTTCAGGGCTTAATACAAACAAACAAACAAACAAACAAAAAACAACAAAAACAAAACTATATGAGTAAGGGGAGAAATTCCAAATTTTAAAGTTCTAATCATTTTTTTTCCCCTCAATAATTCCCTCAGTTTATTTCTGTCCTCATGTTTTGCTAGATGCAGCAAGGGCGCATAAGGCCATAGTTTGGTCATATATGTAGAAATCTCATCTGAGTATTTTGTATTACATTACTTAAGATTTTTACCTCCATTTGGGGCCAACAAGATGGCTCAGCAGGTACAGGCATGTATCACAGAAGCCTGAGGACCTGTGTTTGATCCCTGGAATCCACATAGAAGGAGAGAACCAAATCTAGAAAATTAGTGTCTGACCTCCACACATGTGCTGTGGCAATATGCACTCTCAGTAATGACGATAGCAAACACTTCATTCTGCAAAACATTAGGATTCAGTTTACCAGTTTTTTTTTTTTTTTGTAAATTTTATTAACTTTTCATTTATTTTACTGATCACAGTTTCTCCTCCCATTTCCTCCTCCCGACTCCCATCCACCCCTCTCTCATCCACTCCTCCTTTGAGAAAGGGAGGGGCTGCCCATGGGCTTGAACAAAGCATGATGCATCAAGTTGAGGAAGGACCAAGCTCCTCCCCCTGCATCAAGACTGGGTAAGGTAATCCAGCATGGGGCACAGGTTCCCAAGAGCCAGCCAAGCACCAGGGACAGGTCCTGATCTGCTAGGAGCCTTACAGACCTACACAACTGTCACACACTTGCAGAGGGCCTAGGTTGGTCCCATGCAGACTTTCTAACTGTTGGTTCAGAGTCCGTGTGCTCCCTGTAGTTCAGGTCCCATTTCCCACCCTCCCCATCCGGTTTACCCAGGAGATCTCTTCTCTTTCCGCTTCCCAGGGAAATCCATGCATCTCTCTTTGGGCCCTCTTTGTTATCTGGCACCTATGGGGCTGTGGATTTTAGGCAGATAATCCCATACTTTACTCCCAATAAAGGATACCAGTTTTTAGTACCAGAAATTAATTAATTTAATTAAGTGTGCCTGATTCCTGAGACCTCATCAGGATCAGCTTACACATACACTACAAACGGGTCTAATTGTCACATGTTACACAGTTCCAGGCCACTAACACATTTTTAGGTTTGTTATGATAACACCTGCCTCATGGTTCTAAACTCTGTATTAGCTAGGGTTGTCATAGGACTTCCCAGGTTCCTCCTCTTCCCTTCCCCCATTTTTATCCCAAATCCCAAACCTTCCTACCTTTATTCTTTTTTTTTTTTTTTGAAACAGGGTCTCATGTAGCCCAGGGAGGCCTTGAACTCACTATGTAGTCAGACTGGCTTAACCTGATTCTTTTACCTGTACTCCCCAGTGCTGGGTTACAAGTATGAGCTATTATGCCCAGCCTTTCCAGACTTAGAAGGACATTTCATATTGGATTAGGACCATACATTTCTGGATCTCTTTAATATTCTGTCTCCAAATATAGTCATATCATCAGGGCTTTAATGGGACACAGTTGGAGTGGGACACAGTTCACCACAACAGTATTCCCTGCTACATCTGCAAAAGTTGTCTGGCTATCAGTTCCCACATAAGAGGTGTGCGTGACCGTTCACTTCTTCAGAGTGACAGATGACAGAAACCACTGGTAAGTGTTCCGCTTTCCTGATGGGGAGGGAGGAAGGTTGCATTTCCTCACTGCCCATGAGATAGCTGACTGCTGTTTACACCGCAGCTTTCTGTACTTTATAACCTTTTCTTTAAATAAACTGGTTCTCTACAAAGCTGCACACCCAGGCGTGGGCCGTGTTGCGATCTACCGTGGAGAATTCCAGAATTCCGTGGAGAATACCTCGTGGAAGCCATGGAGGATTTCACTGCACGTTTGTCCTGGATTCTGTCTGTTTAAAGTGAGTAGTATTGCTGTCTTGGACCTCACTGTTCAGAAGGTTCTCCAGAGGGCCTCTCACCACACAGGTGGCCTCCCTAACACAGACTGAGAGTATTTGTATTTATCGTGTCTCTGCATCTCGGAGGCCCATCTTGTTTAGCTGTACCCATATGGCTGTGATCCAGCCCTGGGTGTCACACCCTTCAGTCACAAGCTTCATCCACCAGCCAGGGGTTTAGGATCTGAGTGTTTAGCCCGCTGTCTCTAAACTTCAGAGCCCAAATGCCCCAACCCTGGCAAATACCTACTGGACAACTGGCCTCAGCCTGGTCCCCTTGATGTCACATATTTACTATAGGACCAGTTTCCCCAGGGCTTGGACCCTTGGTGAGGTCTCCCCAGAATGAAACAAAAAGAATTTCAGTTTGGGGGAGTCACAGTCTTGAGAGGATGGATGAAGGAATGGTAAATGTGTGTTATCGGCCCAACCATGCACCTGGAGATAACCAGACTTCAGTGATATCCTGGCAGCCCGAGCAGAGATGGCTAGGAATACCTGGGGACCAGGCCACCTTGACACATTTATTCCAAAGCCCCTTTGCCTGAGCTTCTCTAATGGCCTGAACTGAAAGTGACATATGTGTGCGTGTGCGTGCGTGCGTGAGTGCGTGTGTGTGGTGTGGTGTGGAGCCAGCTCACATCAAAAGTTACAAAGATTTTGTTTGAGAAATGGACACTAGCCTATGTGTGGCAGCCTGAGCAGAGATGGCTAGGAATACCTGGGGACCAGGCCACCTTGACACATTTATTCCAAAGCCCCTTTGCCTGAGCTTCTCTAATGGCCTGAACTGAAAGTGATATATGTGTGCGTGTGCGTGCGTGCGTGAGTGCGTGTGTGTGGTGTGGTGTGGAGCCAGCTCACATCAAAAGTTACAAAGATTTTGTTTGAGAAATGGACACTAGCCTATGTATCAACCATTTACCTCAGTAGTCTTCTTTAAAAATATTTAATATTCATAAATGCATGTTATGTGTTTTGATCAAACCCACCCCATTCCCCCCTACTTCCTCCCGTTTCCAGCAAGCTTTCCTTTCCCAACTTTATCTGCTTTGTGCCTTTCTAAAAGAAAATTAGTAACTACTGTCTAATTACTTTTTTGTTGCTGTGATAAAACATCACGACCAAAGGGAACTTAAGGAAGAGTTTATTTTGAGTTATGGCTCCAGAGGGATTATGAGTTCATGATGCTGGAGTGGAGGCATGGTAAGAAAGGGCAGGCATGGTGGCTACGGCAGGATGCGGAGGGCCTCATGCTTTATTGTAAGCATGGAAAAGAGAGTGCAGTAAAGAGAATTTTCACTCCTAAAGCTCTCACCCCCAGTAACATACTCCCTCTAGCAAGGCCATACCTCCCCAAACAGCGCTACCAAAGGGGACCACGTATTCAAATGCCTGAGGTTATGGGGTTTACTTCTCATTGAAATCACCTCACCCATGGAGTCCATTTAGTGTGGCTTGCATGTGCTTGGGTGTGGGACTATGTATTGGAACAAGAGTAGCCTCCCAGGACCCACACCCCTGAAGACTGTCCCCTTCTCAGCAGACAGCAGGTGCCAGTAACTCCTCAGATAGGGGTGTAGCCTTTTTTTAGCCCCTCCCCCAACATGCTGGATTTAGGCTGGTCCTGTTCAAAGTCTTGTGCATACAGTCCCATAGGTGTGCAGTCCTACTGTCATGCCTGGCACGTGTCGTTTTGCTCAGGAGGCATTTTCTCCCTCACTCCTACAATCTTTATAAATCCTTTTTATGTGGGTCTGATTAATTTCTATTTACTGCAAAAAGAAGACTATCAGATGAGGGTTGAGAAGCACTAACTCATGGGTATAAAGATAAGAAATCAGAGGACTAAAAGTTTATTACTTTGTCCGTTTAGCAGCTTCATAGTATTGGGTTCTCCTGTGGGGCCAATAATTTAGTCAGTGACACATTTTTTGACTCAGCTAATGGTACCAAGTCATGGATTCCATTTTGAGGAGTGAGTGGGCTTTACGTCCAAGCAGAAAGTAGTTGGTTACTTCCATGACATTCATGCCATGCTTGCATGAGTGGGCATATCTTGCCAGGCCATTATGGTAGCCTGCAGGGTCCACACCTAGGTGAGACCATTGATGACTTTTCTCCTCTGATAGTGCGATAGAACTGTTCAGCACTATGAAAGCTATCCAGTGGGGATGAAACTTCCATATTGGTATCCGCCTAACTTCTCCGTAGCCTGTGGCACAGGTAGATGATGTCTTCAGCAGCAGGGTCTTACTATCAAGTTCTGAATTGCCAAGAACAATGGCAGTAGCTGTAATCATTTTGAGGGTGTGGTATGTATGCTGCCTCACTGACCAGTAACTCTGAGTAACCCATATCTGGCACTGAACTTTTTATTTGCTAACCATTGGCTTGTGGGAGGGGCATTCTCACCCTGCTATATGGCAATTCCACTTAAACCCTTCTATATATGTGTATGTATATATCTTAGGGAGCTACTCCAGTAGCAAGTTTTCATATGGCATTTTCAAATATATAGTATTAGTTATGCTTCCTCACACTCCTCCTTTACACGGCTCTGTTTTTCTAATATTTGTTTTTAAGTGTGTGTGTGTGTGTGTGTGTGTGTGTGTGTGTGTGTGTGTGGCGCGCGCAGGTGTCTGTGGAGGCCAGAAGAGGGCGCTGGATCCCCCAAAGCAGAGTCACTAATGGTTGTGAACTGCCTGGTGTGAGTGCTGAGAACTGGATTTGAGAACTCTGAAGAGCAGTATATGCTCTTGAACTGCCCTGATTTTACCCCTGGACCTTTCCACAAATGCAAAAATAGTGATATATAAATTAAAAACAGAAAAAAAAAACAATCCAAGTGTGTGTGTGTGTGTGTGTGTGTGTGTGTGTGTGTGTTAGATAAATATGAAACTACTTTTCCTGAGAGTGGTGATGTAAGCATGAAAAGACTTTCGATTGGGTTATTAGGAAACCACACATGAAATAAACACTAGAGTTTTGTGGAAAGAGTCATGCAGCAAAGATCTACTGAACTTTGGGAAAGCAAAAGCAAACCATCAAAACATATATTCTTTAGAGCTAACCATGTCTGAGTTAGAATTCAATAAGGCTAGCTCCTACACCTCCAGTGCGCACAATGACTTTTGTTTGCCTGCTTTTGTTTTTGCAGTGCTGGGGATTGAAGCCAGGATCTTGTGTATGCTGGCAAACAATTCCTCAGTGGAGCTCCAGCCCCAGAACCCAAAATAACTGTTATTAACTGGATCATGTGGTGATAATTTTCACAAGGGAATCATGTCACCCGATTGATTGTGTTACTCCGATTTTGGTAACACTGAATCAAGAAAAAAAATATTTAGGAATAATGTTAATATAGAATGTTCTAGGCCAATAAGAAAGCCCCTACAAAATACAATGTATATATCAACAGTAGTGGTCAACAAATGAAAAGGTCCCTTCCCTTCCTGGTCAGAACATCTCAGTGTAATGAACATGCCCCCCAAACTGTGATTCATAGCATTATTCCATTTGAAAAGAATTCCAGTGAGCTTTTTGTGTTGATGCAGACTACAAATTAATTTTATAATTCATATAGAAAGATTAACAGTTAATGAAGACTACTACAGAATTACTGCTCAGAAGGCTTCAGGAGGACCCTCCCTTCTCAATATGGAAATGACTTGCAAGCATCTGTCATAGGGCACATGGATAGCTAATTTAACATAACAATAAAACTAGACTCAAATAATTAAAAATGCATAGTATTTCAGAAAGGTGAAGTTTCAAATTTACTGTGGTGAAGAGAATTAAATGGGGCCTGGTTAACCATTTGGAAAATGACAAAATGCCACTCCTCATCTCACAGGAATTTCAAATGAAGTACAGCTCTAAATAGGAAAAAAGTTTCTCCCCACATATTTTGTAAAACTAGAAATATCTTTTACAAAGAAAATGAAAACAAAAATATCAGAACCTGTAGGATAAATGGGTGAGATTCTTGGGAGGAAGCCTATAACTATCGATACCTACAGAAATAAGCCAAAGAGGGGCTAATGAGACGGCTCAGTGGGCAAAGGTGCCTGCCAGGAAGCCCAAAGACCTGAGTTTGATCCCCAGGATCCATAGCATGGAAGGAAAGAGCCCATTTCTACAAGTTGTCTTCTGACCTTCACATGTCTACCACGAGATGTGCCATCCTTTACACAAATATATAAATGTAAAAAAAAATCATTTCACAAATAAAAATCCTGAAAATACACCTAGTTCTTAGGAAGATGAGAGCAAGCCTATCCCAACAAACCCATCCCAAAAGTAATAGAAGGAAAAAAGATCAGAGCTGAAATTAATAAAACAGAAACTAAATGGACAATGTAGCAATGAAGCAAAAATTTTTTTTGAAAGGATAAAAATAAGATTGGCAGACTTTTCACAAAGCTAGCCAAAAGAAGAGACAGCTAAAGGCCAGTTTCTTTGATGAACACAGATGTGAAAGATTTCAATAAGAATAAGATATTGAATTTGACACGTTAAAAAGATCGTACATCGTGATAAAGTTGTATTCATTCCAAGAATTGATGAGCATAATACAGCATATCAACAGAACCAAGGATAACAACCACAGAACCATTCAACCGAAGCAGTAAGGGCCTTGACACAAACTGACATCCCTTCATAATAAAAGCCCTAAAGAAAGCTGGACCAGAAGGACCAGCTACCACTAGAGACTACAGACCTGTAGCCAATGTTAATGTCGACAGAGCAAAGACAAAAAAAACATTTCCCCTAAAATCAGAAAGGAGGCAAGCTTATCTATCAACAGCACTCTTGTGTAGTGCATGCAATTATAGTTGGAACAAGAGAGAGAAACACAATGAGGGCAAATAGGAAAGGGAAAAGTCAGGTTATGCCTGTTTGCATGCTATGATTCTATCCTTCTGCCAGAAGTGTCTGTGATCTGATAACAAAATATCAGGATACAAAGTCAATATATAAGAAATCAGTAGCTTCCCATTCACAAACAACAAGCTCATTGGAAAAGAAGTCAGGAAAATAATATTTTCAGTAACTTTACCAGAGGAAATGCCAAGGAGTACAACGAAATGCTAATGACTTTTACAATGAAAACTACATAGCACCGAATAAAGATATTGAGAAACTAGAAGATGGCAAACAAAAACAAAACAAAACAAAAAACAAACCAAAATGAAAATCCTTCCATATTCTTAGTCTGGCAGAGAAATATGATTATAATGGTCATATTGCCAAAAATGATAGCAGATTTGAAGCAGCCCCTACTAAAATTCAAATGACATTCTTCACAGAAATAGAAAAATCCTAAAATTCATATGGAAGCACAAGAGACTGAATATCTATCCAAAGCAATACTGAGCACAAAGGTCAATGCTGTAAGTATCATAACACCTGACAGAATTATACCACAAAGGCGTCTGAACAAAAAAGACATGTATTGGATCCAAAGACATGAAGACCAAAGCAGGGGAATATGAAATTCAGAAATGAGCTTGAGCATCTTCAACTATCTGATTTTTTGACAAGAGGGCAAAGAGGACACATTGGAAAACAATGACAAGCAGTTCTGAAAAAACTCAAGAACCTCTAGAGGTCTCTCATCCTGTAGAAAAGTCAACCCTGAGTGATCAAAGGAAAGCTTTCTGCAACTATTGGTTTATTAGTATCACCTGGACTCCCGTTCAGTATCCCTCCTCAAATTACATAAACACCAATGGAAACAACTGAAGTAAAAACTATAAACACTACCCCACCACAAAAGTGTGTAAAGAATTACTTAAAACATTGACACTTTCAGAGAATGGATATATATATATATATATATATATATATATATATATCTCCACTATATATATAATCACAAAATTGCCAAATTTTCTCTAAAGTGCTTAGCCGATTAACATGACTCTAATAAATGACTTTGGATTTTATAAAGAAAAATCCAAATGAATTGGACAATGGTATTAATTGTATCTGATTTATAAAGGACAAGTCATAATATGGGAAAATACACCCTTATTTTAATTTTAAATGTGCCATTATTTAATAAGAGCTGACTCAACTAATTAAAAACACCTTTACATTGTCAAGTTTTCCAAGAGATCCATATTTAGATAAATGGGCAAGGGTATCACAGCCCGCATTCTCATAGCCTTTGTTTGCACTAATGTCTACAAAACGTTTGGACTTGAAGCTCATACTTTGGGGGATACATTCTTAGGTTTTCAATAGCGGACTGTCTGAGTGTTGCTGCTGTTACATAGTGGTAAAGAATACAGAACCCTCATTAGAACAGACTTTTCTATTAGTCCTTCAGGGACACTGTGATGGCCAAGAACTCAGTTTTATGCTAGACACCCATCTTGGAACCCACTGGCCGCTTGTCTCTGCCTCCAGTCCCTGGAAGAGACGTTCAGTAACCCTGACTCAGCGACCATCCCCTAAACGCACAGTCCTGACTGTCTACTTGTTAGGATAAGACTAACTGCTTTTTGACTTTTCTAACCTGCTTATGGAAACATCAATGACTGTTTTGAGGTTGCTGTGGCTACCTAATCTGCAGAGCAGAATAGTTCTTGCCTTGCTTGTGCAGATATACAAGGTCTTCTTGTGGGGTTGCCTTAAAAAATTTTTCCCTCACCCCACTTTACATGGAAATCTCTAATTTGGATCAGAGATTGTTGCCCTAGCAGCAGCTTTAATGAACGTAACTAGTTATAATCAGGATCAAGTCTATGGTCTTTTCCCAAGGGTCACAAACTCTATAACACAGACTTTCAGGTAATTTGATCCTGAGAATTCCATGGTGTGGTACAATTGATTATTCTTAGCTTTACAAGTGGATTATGTAAAATCTGTTATTAAATTGATGATGACTTTGGAATTTCAATTGAGGATGAAAATGTTTTAATTTTCATTAGCTCCATCACAATATGCAGGGTGTGTAAGCAAAAGCTTTTTTCCCCAATTAACAATATGCAAAGAAATATATTGCAATAATTCATGATCCAAAATGGGCAAAACCAAAAACTAGCTCCCCCTTGAGAAGAAAAAATTCAGACCTATGAAAAGGACAACAATATTTATTATAGAAAAAATGTAATTACTTAGAAACATTTAGAATGTCAACAAAACAGCTGCACATTTTTTCAATTACAGGGTGGTATTCAATTAACAGAACAGTAATTATTTTTCTATGAGCTACATCAAAACAACTCAAGATCAAAAACAAAACAAAAACAAAAACACTACTGTGGCATTTTGAAAGAAAGTTGCCCCCACAGGGAGTGGCACTATTAGGGGTGTGGTCTTGTTGAAGGAAGTACGCCACTATGGAGCTGGGCTTTGAGGTTTCATATATACTCAAGCCATGCCCAGTGAGACAGACCACTTCCTGTTGCCAGATATCAAGACGTAAAACTCTTCAGCTACTTCTCCAGTATCTTGTCTGCCTGCATACTACCATGTCTCACTGTGACGATAATGGACTAAACCTCTGAACTGTAAGCCACTGCATTAAATGTTTTCCTTTATAAGAGTTGCCGTGATCATGATATCTCTTCACAGCAATAGGAACTCTGACTGAGATAACTACTTTCCCATATAAACTATTGTACTGGGTACCAACAAGAACCTGTTTCAAATTTCCATGCCAGTTTCAGAGCCCAGACTGTAACAGGCATGGTTAGTGGCTATTAAAAATACCACCCGGATAGATACATTTGGTAGTGTGTTACACACACACACACACACACACACACACACACACACACGAGTCTGTGCAGTTTAAAAGCAAATCTTGCACAGCCTTACATTTTATTTTTTTTTTCTTTCAAAGAAGAGAGCTGTGTTCATGGGAGTTAAATCATGAAAAAATGCTCACCATGTCTAGTCATTAGGGAAAAGCAAATTAGAGCCCTACTTAAATTTCATTTCACCCAGTCACATCAGCTATCATCAAGGAAACAACAGCAAACGCTGATAAGGTACCATAGTCACTGATGGTGGGAATGCAAGTTAGCCTAACTTACGTGGGAAACACTATGAAAGTTCCTTAGGAAATAAAATGTCAGTATTATAGAGTTATCTGCATACTCATGTTTATTGTTGACCTATATATGATAGCTAAATTTATGGAACAAGCATAAATGTCCATCAACAAATACATGGATAAAGAAAATGTGATATATTACTAAATACACAGTGGAGTTTTCCTTGGTCATATGGAAGAATAAAATAACATTGTTTGCAAGAAAACTGAGTTGGGGATGATCATATTAGGTGAAATAATCCAGTCCCACCAAAAGATTTTGCATGTGTTCTTTTATACATGGAAGCTAGGGGGGAAAGGAAAGTTAAAAGTAGACATATAGCTGGGTGGTGGTGACACACGCCTTTAATCCCAGCACTTGAGAGGCAGAGGCAGGTGGATCTCTGTGAGTTCGAGGCCAGCCTGGTCTACAGAGTGAGTTCCAATACAGCTAGGGTTGTTACACAGAGAAACCCTGTCTTGAAAAACCAACCCAACCCAAATCAACCAACCAACCAACGAAATCCATAAACAAAAACCTAAACAAAGTGAGTTCAAGGCCAGGCTGGGCCATGTGAGACTTTGCGTTCAAAAGACAAAAAAAAAAAAAAAAAAAAAAAAATACAAATGAAAGCAAAACAAAACAAAAGACTGGGGAAGAGGAAGAGGAAGGTCTGATAAAATGCCTGTCCTGTTTGCAAACATGAAGACCTGAGTTTGGATCTGTAGAACTCACATAAAAGCTGGGTTATAGCAGCAAAAGACTGTAATGCCAGCTCTGTGGGAGCAGAGACAGAAAGACCCCCAGGAGCCCATGGGCTGCTGGTCTAGCTGAAATAGAGAGCTCCAGGCTTAGTAAAGGACCATGTCAAAAACTATGATGGAGAATAATGGAGGAAAGACAGCCTGATGTCAGTCTCCAGCCTCACCATGCCCAGGCATGGGTGAAAACATCTTTTACCTCACACAACAAATAATAAACTATTGTGAACTATAGTTGCAGAACAATATAACTTTTTGTTTGTTTGTTTGTTTTGTTGTTTTTGTTTTTCGAGACAGGGTTTCTCTGTGTTGGTTTGGAGCCTGTCCTGGAACTAGCTCTATAGACCAGGCTGGCCTTGAACTTAGCAGAACAATGTAGCTTATCCTTCCTATCTTAACTGACTAGACAGCCTGTTATCCAATCTCTTGCTGTCTTTCATTGTTCTATGTTGTGAGGAGGGTTATAAAAACAAGGAAATGGTTATCTGTTAGGAATGAAAGAACTTAATTCTGAACTTTGTTTATTAAGTTTCTGGCAAAAATGATACCAGACGAGGATATCTATGTGGGAAAGACACAGAAAAACCTCTATATTACCAAGTAAAATAAGTAAATCTAAAAAAAAAGACTTCATATTGGATGACTTTCAACTATATTAAATTATAGAAAAGGCAACTCTGAAGACTGTAGAAAAGGGGCAGGCGGGCAGGCGGCCCCTGAAACTGTAATTTAGCAAACTAACTAACTAAACCAGGTATTCCCTAAATTGCTTTTTAGTTAGGGTATTTTATCACAGTAACAGAAATGAAACCAGGACAGTACCTAACAGTAAATATGTGTCTCTATACATTAAAAATATATATATAAAAAATGAGCAAATCCAAATATAGACTATGAACCTTAGCTAATAGCAAAGTGAAAACACTGGCTCATCAGTTCCAATAAATACCCACACTAAACTAATGCCAGGTGTTAGTGATGGGCAACCATGTATGGAGGAAGAGAAACATGGAACCACTCCATTTCTTGTTGGCCTTCAAATTGCTGAAAACAGCATTTAAAATAACATACATTTATTTTAAAATTTACATGTATTCAGTGTGCGTGTGTGCGCGTGCATGCGTGAGTGAGTGCGTGCATGCATGTGTGATGTGGTGTGTGTGTGTGTGTGTGTGTGTGTGTGTGTGTGTGTGTGTGTGTGTCAGAGAACAATTTGCAGGGGTCAGTTCTCTCCCACCATGTGTGTTGTAGGGATCAATCTCAGACCAGCAGCCTTGGGAGTGAGCACCTTTATTTACCTACTGAGCCATCTCACTGGCCTAAATCTAAATCTCCCTGGCTTCCAAATTCAGTATCTACCATATCATTGCTTTTGTTTCACTTACAGCAGTGTTCATTTCTCCCTCCTTCCCTCCCTCCCTCCTCTCTCTCCCTCTCTTCCTCCCTCCCTCTTCTCCCCCCATCCCTTGTTCTTTTTGAGACGCCTGTGTCTCAGAGCCCTGACTTGCCCAGAACCTGACTGGACCCCAGCAGGAGATGCTGTTTTCAGATGTTGTGGAACCCTCAGAGTTGAGGTCTAGGTGACGATCTAGGGTCTATGGAAGCCTGAGAGATTGGTAAAACAGTGAAACCAGCTACCTATCTCTGTGATGTCTTAAATTGTTCCCTGTCAGGGACTTGGTCACAGCATGCAGTCGTTGGGGACAGAAAATGAGGAAAACAGAAACAAAAACAAAACAAAAAAAACAAAAAAAAAAAAAAAAAAAAGAAAGAAAGAAATAAAAAGGAAAGGACATGACTGTTCCTAGGTATGGTGGAGGAGAAAGTTTATTGTAGGTGACAGGGAGAGCACAGCCAGAGGCAGACACATCTGTGAGAGTTCAGAGTGAACGTGCCCCTGAGCCATGTGGTGGTGGTGGTGGTGGTGGTGGTGGTGGGACAGGGGACGAGGTGCAGCAGTCAGGAGGCCCAAAGGCACAAAAGGAACAAGTAACCGAAAGGGTTGGATTATATCGGGAAAGGCCGCCCAGGCTCTGGGATGGAGAGTTCAAGTATGGAGTGAAGTATGCAAGGCAAGAGGACCCTGTAACAGGTAGGGGCTGAGGGAAGCCGGGAGAACCCGCTGGCCAGGTCTGCTTTGATGTTAAATGGGCACCTCAGCCATTTGTCCCAGGCGTTGAAATTTACAAAATACACCGTGGATAGTGCCTAATTATGATTGGTTTGTTCACTGCTGTGACATCACAAGGAGGCATTGTGAGGAATTGTGGATGCCGCCTGGGCTGGGCCTTGTCCCCTACTTCAGAGACTGCTGGTTGGCTGCAGAGCGGTTGGCCTGTAACCTTGGCTCTGATAGACTTGGACTTCTCCAAACACAGAGTTTGTTGGTTTTGGTGTTGGGATTTTATTTTTCCTTATAATATTGGTTTGGGGTTTGATTTTGGTTTGTAACTACATTTTCAATTTCTAAATCAACACCCATCTCTCCTGTAAATTATTCACTGCTCTTTATAATTTTGGCTTAGGTTTCTCTTTTCTTATTTTAAAATTTTAGTTGGTGTGTATTAACTGTACACAATAATTTCATTCTGACTCCACAAACCTGCCCATACTGCACTTTAATCATACTCCCCTGTCCATTTCACTTCCTCTATCCCTTCCATGTGACCCATGTGACCCATATTCCCCTTCTTACAAAGATGGAGCCTCTTCACTGCCTATTCACTTAGGAGATCAAACACGTGTTTGTGATACCTGTGTTTGTGGAACTGGACTATTTCATGTAGCATCATCTCCAATTCTGCCTATTTTCCTTAAGAAAAAAAACAGAGACATCAGTTCATTCTTCTTTGTGACTAAGTATGGGGCTCTTCCCAGGATTCTGCTTATATGGTATAGTATCAATTTGTATATGAAGTTACCCTTGTATTACTGAGTAAACACATCATTCCCATGTATTTATTTTAATGTGTATGGATGTTTTGCCTGTATGCATATCTGTGTACCATTCATGCTCCTGGTGTCCACAGAAGCCAGAAGAGGGCTTTGAAACCTTGGACTGGAGTTAGACAGTTGGTAGCCACCCTGCCAGTGCTGGAAATAAGTCCTCTGCAAGAGCAGCCAGTGTTCTTAACTGCGGAGCCATCTCTCCAGCCCCACAGAATGATCTTTTTCATATGCTGTTGAATTTTGTGTGAAGGATTTTCCTATCTGTTCAGCAAGAAGATTGGCCGCCATTTTACTCTTTGCTATGTCTTTATGTGGTTTTACCCTGTAGAATGATGTGTTTTTTACCTTTCTATTTATGGGATATTTTCAGAGCATTCTTCTCCAAAGGTCTGATAGATAAATCCATTAATGCTGGGATCTTTTTTGTTGGGAGACATTTTTTCTTACTAGTTCAATGTTGGTGCTTACTATTGATCTATTTGGGTATTTTATTTTATTTCAACATTGTTGGTTACTGGTAGGGGTAATGGTCTGTTTATTGCTAAATATTCTTTATAGGAAGGATTTTTAAAAAATAAACAATAAAGACAATATATTTAATAACCTATCACAGGCTGTATTGCAAGGAGGCAATATGGTCTTAGATGCCCAAGAACTGGATTTGTTGTGTCATTGGCATAGGATGTTATAGTTAAGAAGTCACAGTAAGCATTTGGAAGTGACCTGTGCTTGAAGGCTCGTCCTAACATCAGTAGATCCAATGACATTTTGCATAGTTCCCCTGGAAATAGGCAGATTTCAAGACCCAAAGAATTTGTTTTCCTAGCCACACCCTCAGACTCTGACATGCCTCTCTAGGACCTGAGTTAACTAACTTCAAAGCATATTAATAGTGATTTTCTTTTTTTCCATTTGAGTATGGTATGTGTGCATGTGTGCATGTGAGCATATGTGTATGTATGTGTGGTATATACATGTTTCCATGTGTGTGGGCACATGAGGGTATTCATGCACTGTGTGCAGGGGTGTGTTGCCGCTACCTTATTCATCAAGGCAGGGCCTCTCCATCACACTGCATCTCTCCTTTCCAAGCCTAGAATTACATGTAGGTCACCACAACTACCTAGCACTTACGTTGGCCCTGGGGATCTGAACCTTGACCCTCATGCTTGTGTGACAGGGACTTAACCAGTTCCCTAGACCCTAATGGTGGTTTTTAAAGGAAACTGAGTAGCTCCAGGTCACAGCCATACCAGGTTAACAGAATCGGCACAGTTCTGTGCTGTATCTCAAATGGCCTTACAGGTGATAGAAAGAAAACTGCATGGCTAGGCAGAGAAAATGGATAGATGTCAGTTCCCACTTTGGCAGCTTGTGGAAGGAGGAAAAATTGTATTCAAATTCTCTGATAGAATCACCCCCTAATGTCAAAATGCATCGTTAGACATTTGTAAATTATAAAAATTTCAAAAATCTATTCACACTTCTACATAAAGCTGGGCATGGTGGCACCCAGTACTCAGGAGATGGAGGCAGGAGGATCACGAAATTATATTGTCTCAAAAATATGAACTATAATAGGAAGGATGAGGGCTGCAAAGTTTGTCATTTTGAGTCAAGTAAGTTTATGAGCAGGAGTGGTAAGAAGGAACAACTGAGTTTGTATTATGAGGGAAACCAATCTTTTTTACACTTGCTATTGTTGTTTAAAAAATAACCAGTGAATCTGGGCTTGACAGTGTATGCCTTGTAATCTCAGCACTTGCTGGCCCAACTATGTGCTTTTCTTGACAGCTGTTCCCACACACTATTTGTAAAGTAGTAGCTTCTTTTCTCATACCTGTGATCAAATATCTGATCATAGGCAACTTAAGGAAGGAAGGAAGAAGGAAGGAAGAAGGAAGGAAAGAAGAAGGAAGGAAGGAAGGAAGGAAGGGAAGGAAGGAGGAAGGAAGAAGGAAGGATGGACTTATTCTGGCTCATCGTTTGAGGGCACCATTCATCACAGTGAGGGAGGGATGGAAGTAGAAGCAGGTCTGTGTTAGGAGCAGTTTTCCCCACCAGCCTGATCCCAGAGCCCCTCAGCCCCAAATAACACACGAAGACTCTGTATTAGATATAAAGCTGTTGGCCAGATACTAGCATTTTTTATTGGCTGGCTCTGTCTTAAATATTAACCCACTTCTATCAATCTAAGTGTTTCCACGTGGTCTTATCTTACCGGAGAGAGGGTCCGGACATCCTTTTCCCTCACGTATCTACATGGTGAATCTCTCCTACAGCTCTGGGCTGTGGTAGCAATAGTGGAAGGCAGTTCACTCACATCTGGGGAGGTAAGAGAGCAGAGATGGACCAGTAGAGGAGTCGAGTCATAGCCTCAGGAACTGGCCCCTAGCAACTCCTTTTCTTCTTTTCTCCTTTTGGTAGCCCATAGCCACCAAAGGTCCCACTACTTCCCCAAACAGTGCCACCAGCTGGCGAGTGAGTGTTCAAACACAAGAGCCTGTGGGGACATTTCATATCTAACCTGTGATAATCCTTTCAATTGGCTCCTCATGTCTTTGGCGTCTACAGCCACAGTCAGCCAATCAGAGATTGAAAATGTTGTTAGACCAACAGTGGTTGTATCTAAATATTACTATGTAGCCTTTTCCTTGCCATTGTTCTCTAAGTAACGTATTTACATGAGATTTTCACGGTATCAGCAATTACAAGCCATATGCAGGCATTTAAAGCAGCCAGGCTATGGGTAGGTTATATACAAACACTATGCCATTAGGATACCGGAGAATCTGTAGACTTTGAGATCTTTTGGGAGTCCTGCAGATACTGAGGAATGACCATGCCTTGTTTATGTTATGTGGCATATCATGGTATCAGGTATATTAATTATCTCTAGTAAATTAGTACTAAGCATCTTAAAACAACAAAGACTTATCTACTATAGTTTACAAGGGTCAGAAATATACCTCTTATTGGTTGTGGTGGTATACATCTTTAATCCCAGCACTCAGGAGGTAGAGGCAGATGGATCTCTGTGAGTTCAAGGTCAGTCTGATCCACATATGAGTTCCAGGACAGTCAGAGCTACATAAGAGAGAGACTCTGCCTCAAAAATCAAAGTAAACAACCAAATATACTGTAGTTGGCATTTTCTTTGGGCTTCCAAGCAGTTCCCAAATAAAGACACAGAGACTTATTGTTGTGAATGTCTGCCTCACCTAGGCTTGTCACACTAGCTCCCTTAACTTAACCTTTTTTTTTTTAATTAGTTTTTATTTAAAATAAAAAAATCTTATTTTACACACCAATCCCAGTTCCCTCTCCCTCCAGTACTCCCATTCCTCACGAAAACCCCCTCATCCCATCCTCCATCCACTCCTCAGGGAGGGTGAGGCCTCCCATGGGGGATCATCAAAGTCTGTCACATCATTTGGGACAGGACCTAGACCCTCCTTCGTGTATCTAGGCTGAAAGAGCATCCCTCCATAGGGAATGGGTTCCCAAAGTCCATCTGTGCACTCGGGATGAATACTGGTTCTACTGCCAGAGGCCCCATAGACTGCCCAAGGCCCCACCCCCAGCTGACATGTTCAGTGGGCGCTTTTAACTTAATTTAACCTGTTTTTATTTATCCACATTTTGCCTTGGGGCTTTTGACCTTTCATTTTGTATGTCCTACTTTCTTGCCTGTTTTGTGTCTGTCTGTCAGGCCCCTGGCATCTCCCTGGCATCTCTTTTTCTTTCTTTCCTAAATTCTCTCTTCTACTTACTCTTCCTGCCTGGAAGTCTCCCCTATACCTCATCCCTCTCTATTGGCCATCCAGGTTTTTATTAGACCAATCAGGTGCCTTAGGTAGGCAGGGTAAAAGAGCAACATGTGTTTACATAGTTAAACAAATGTTCTGCAATATAAACAAATGCAACACATCTTTGTGTAGTTAAAATGAAATACGTCTCTACATAGTTAAGTACAACGCATCTTTGCATAGTTAAACAATATACCTCTGCTTGGTGGTTCTGGTTCAGGGATTCTCATGAGACTGCAACCAAGGTGTCAGCCAGGGCTGCAGTGAGCTGACTTCAGAGGAGGTAGAGGATTTGCATCTGAGATCACCCATACGGCTTGTTGCCATATGGATATCTTCAGACACAGCAGCTGACTCCCCTGAGTGGCTTGGGAGTAAAATGGCATTGCCTTTTGTAATTTCATCTCAGAAATGACATATTTCTGACACAGTCTATTGATTGCACCAAGCAACCCTGTCAGCCCCTGATCTGGATTATGCGAACTCTCAGGTCTTCTTATGGCATCCCTGTCTCCCTTCTCCTGTGATAAGTACTTTACTGTGATTTATCATCATGCCGATGTTTCTACTCCTGCTTCTTCAGTCTAGGGGCCTGATATGTTCTTCATGGATTAGTGCTTGTGTGTGTGTGTGTGTGTGTGTGTGTGTGTGTGTGTGTGTTTAGTCAGTGTTCTTTTGCTGTGAAGAGACACCACAACCAAGGTAACTCTTATAAAAGAAAGCATTTAATTGGGGCTGGCTTACAGATTCAGAGGTTTACCCCATTCTGATCATAGCAGGAAGTATGGCTGTATGCAAGCACACATAGTGTTGGGGACAGAGCTGAGAGTTCTACTCCCTACGTCCAGAGAGGCGGGGAGATAGAGAGATACAGATAGAGATAGATAGATAGTAGATAGATAGATAAAGAAGAGGAGGAGATGAGAGAGGGAGAGACAGGAGAAGGAGGGAGGGAGATAGAGAGGAAGAGAGAGGGACAGAGAGGGAGAGAGAGGGAGAGAGAGGGAGATAGAGATAGAGATAGATGGATAGGGAAGAGGAGGAGAGAGAGGGAGAGAGAGAGGAGAGGGAAGGAGGGAGAGAGGGAGGAGAGAGAGAGGAAGAGAGAGAGAGGAAAGAGGAGAGAGGAAGAGAGGAAAGAGAAGAGAGGAAGAGAGAGAGGAGGAAAGGGAGAGAGGGAATGAGAGAGGGAGGGAGAGGGAAGGAGAAGAGAGAGAAGGGGGGACTGGCTTGCCTCAGAGTCCCCCAGTGACACACTTCCCCCAACAAGACCACACCTACTCCAATGAGGCCAAACCTCCTAGTGAGTGCCATTATTATGAACCTATGGGAGCTATTTTCATTCAAACCACCATATTGGCCGAAAATTTTTGTTGACTGACTCCATAAAATGAATGTCCCATGAAAGCAGCTCACACTTTCCCCATCTGTCTCATATTTCCATTGCCCTCATCATCACAGCCTCCATCACTGTGGCTCTGTTTTTCCTGTCTTCCCGGTGGGCTGCAGCGATCCAGAGCTCTGCAGTGTGAGCTCTTCCAGACCCAGAGTGTGCCAGCCAACTTTGCAATTGAGTTCTGTTTTCATTATACAGGCTTCCTGTGAAGTTTTAAATTAATTTGAATCCTCTCCTCACTTTTAAGGCCTCCCTACAAAGGGCCGTGTTCCTGCCTTCCTTGGTAAACTGGGGGGCTATCCCACTTCCTAAAATGGCTTTCATCCTGGCAACCACCACATGCCCCTCATCCCTCTGCCAGGGTAGTGAGCTTCCAGACTTCCAAGCTGTGGGTGGCTGTCCACCTGGGCTCTGGGGAAGCATGCCCAGGCCACCTGCACCATGCCAACGTCCACCTGTGTCCGATGGACCCATAGCTTTTAAAATTCACACCACAACATGCATTATTATCTGTTTTATTGTTTGCTTGCATCTCTGTCAACGATAGACGGCATGAAAACAGTTTCCCTGCAGAGTGCTAAGCATTTAACCATCTTCCTGAGACACTTGAGCTAAGGCTGGTTGTGACATGGAGAAATATGCATAGCCTGATCCTTTGGTATGGGTCACATACAGGGTGCTTGACTCCCTTAAGTAAAAGCACACAGTATTTTAGCATAACACACACATCTTCTTGTGTACTTTAAATTTCTTCTAATATCTAGCACACTGCAAATGCTGTCTAAACAGTTGCTGCTGGGGATTATTTAGGTGGTAATGTCAAGAAAATACGTCTTCACGTTCTTCACAGATGCACACTTTTTGAGGGTGTTTTCCATTGTGATTGGTTGCATCCTCAGACATGGAGCCCACACATACAGGAGGCCGCGTACGTTGTATTCTTTCCTGACACCCACTTCTGTTTTCTGACACAGAATCTTCGGACACCACCCATGAGCCCACTCAGGAAGGTTAAGGCAGACAAGGAAGCTCCTACAGTCATGTGACATCAGTGTAGTATTGTCTGCTGTGCTCTTGAATCTCATAAAACTGCACAGCAAACGTTGAAGACCTCACTTTGCAGAGGGCCAGTGTGCCTGAGGGGTTTTGGTTCACAGAACCGACCACACTCAGAGCTGCCCCTTTGCCTTCTGGGAAGCTGGTTCAAAGCTTCCTGCTCAGCTTCTTCCTGCTCCCACTCAGCGCAGACGCCTTGCTTGTCTGAAGAGAAGATTTCCCCCCACCGAGAGTGAAGTTCATTGATCTTTAAGGCTGGAGTAAATTAATGAGAAGAGGTACCATCCTCATCCTCCTGCCAAGCTAGGTGTGTGGTGCCTGGAACCTTGTGTTTTCCAGCTGGCTGTGACATGGGAAGTCATGATAGCATGACCCAGACAGGCCTCAGGGAGTTGTTTCCAAATCAAGTCCTCCCTCAGGCTGCCTACCCACAGAGGCCATCCTATTTCATGTCAGCATCTCTTGGAGTTTTCCTTCACTTTTAAAAATATTTCTAGTAGGCGCTGGGCAGACTGACCCTACTAAGTCTGTGAGCTACTAAGAACTTCAATTTCCCTAACTCGTGACCAGAAGGCTTTTTATTTACTTACTATTTTACAGACTAGGTAGTCTTCTCCAGTAGGAGTCATGGCCAGGTTCCCACCGAGAGAGCCACACATATGGGTCCTATATTCATCCCAGGCTCAGGCCCCCCTGTGGCAGCTGAGCCATCAGGCTGGCTGTGAAACACCTTATTTTATTTTCTGCCTAACATCAGGCTGCAAATGAAAATACCTTTTCAACCCTAGTATTATTACCCCTATGGATGGTACCTTTAATGCCTGCTATTCATTGTTATAATGGCCGCACCTGTGTAGCAAGCGCACATTAGAACCGAAGCAGCTGTGGACTGTAATTGCAAAACATTATTTTCTGTTTCTCCCTGAAAGCTTTTGTGCGTGTGTGTATGTGTGTGCGCGTGCAAGTGCGTGCGCACACGTGTTTCAGGGTCCATGTGTTTGTTTTGTCTGTAATGACTCTGGCCTAAAGAGTCGCCCCTCCACCCCCCACCCTGCCTCTCTTTTTATACAAGGACTAAATGTAGATTTGTTTACTTCTCAATGCATGTTTCAGGGAATGTCAGATGCAAGCCCCATCCCTCCAGCCACACACTGTAATGACACTTCAGAGAGCTACTTGGGGGCGTGTGGTCTTCGGAAAGGTTCCTGTGATCGGCGCTGCCGGGAGCAGCATCCTCTGTGTGCTTGGCACCCAGGCGCTGCCATGATTAATGCATTTGTTCCTTGATATTCAGCCTCCTGGTGTCTGCGGGACAGCGAATCCATTTAGCACTTGCAGATCCAGATCATCGCTGGCACCAAAGATGTTTTTTGCATGAGGGACCCCCTAGCTCAAAACGATTTCTAAGAAAAGAAAATGTTCTCCCTCTTTCTTCTCACTTCTCTCTTCTTATTTTCTTTGTATACTCTGGAGCCACTCTAGTCCCCGGTGCTACACTGAGAACTCGGGAAAACTGTTAATCTGTCAGCGTTACCAACTGGACAGAAAGTTAGCTGCTAGCAGGTGGCGAGAGCTTCGAGGGGTGGGTGGCAGCTCGTGTGTCCTCATCTGCCTCTATTCCATCCATCATGCTGCCACTTCTCTGGGGACGTTTGGTGACACACATCATGACACACCGGCATTGAAGTAGGTAATTGTGGTGATCTCAGCAACTACGGGGGGGGGGGTTTGGGGGATAACAAAAGTGTTCCGGTTAAAGCTAGCTGGTTAAAGGATTTGAGAGTCCTTCCTCCCCCTGTGTTTTCCTCATTTGCAACGGCATCCGGGACTTGCCGCCCACTCCCCAACCCCCGAGGATGCATGCATAGGAAACTGAGGCAGTGTCTAGCACAGATGTCACTGGCTGACCGGGTTCTGACTGGGTAACAGGACCACTCATTCCAAATATGGGGAACAGAAGATCGGTCTGTTAACAGTTTGGGGGGATTTGGTGCAAGATGGGGCTTCTTTGCAGTTTCTCCCAGAGTGAATGTGGACACTTGACTCTAAATCACAGTTAGTCACATCCTTGTAGTGAAAATGTTTCTCAGAGAAACGGTACCGAAACCCTGTGAAGCCTAGACCCAAGCTGGGGCCCAGGTTTTAATGAAGAAACCCACACAGTGAAACTGTTGAGGACAGTGATGCAGGCTTCTGTCTTGTTCTCATCGGAACAGTGCAATACACTTTGCAGGCTTGCAGACTTCACACGGGATGCACAAACACAAGGTCCAGACGGCTCAGAGATGCTGCATTTTCTTGTGACAGTGTGAACCAACTGAGAATTTGGCTCCTCTTTTCTATAGTTTTATTAATGTCTGTTTTACTTGCCCAATTCTCTAAAAAAAAAAAATAACAATAAAATAAAATAAATGGTAAGGACAACTGACTGACAGGAAGAGAGGGAATCATTGCCAAGGCAGTGGGACAACGGCATTTTACAAACATCAGGAAGAACACAGACAACTTTTTCCTCCACAGGGCTTCACATACACTGAGCTATATAACTACAACCTCTCCAAGTGCCTCATTTTTAAGTCTTAAGTTTTAAACCGGGTGTCATGGTATGTCAGCACCCGGGAGGCAGAGGCAGAGGCAGAGGCAGAGGCAGAGGCAGAGGCAGAGGCAGAGGCAGAGGCAGAGGCAGAGGCAGAGGCAGAAGAAGAATTATCAATTGGAGGCCACCTTGGGCTCCACAGCAAGACTCTCAACACACTAAAAACAGAAATTGAAAATGCTGATAACTTTTTTGTAATATTATAATATATTGAAAAATTCAAGATTTGCTAGGCAAACTTGAACTTATTTATAAACTGAGATTAACAACTACAACAAAACTGTAAAGGGACAGAAACAAGTTGGGATTCTGCCAACTCCTGTAAGAGTTACAAAGTGTGTGAGATTTTTAAAAAGCTGGGTAAACCTGTTCAGTGTGACTTATTCTTCCCTTGGAGAATTTATTTATTGTTGGAATGGGCTTTCCGTCCAATTTTGCATAAGTTTTGTGATTTTTTTTATAGAGACTGTATTTGTTTACTTATCTTTTATTTATTTGTGTATCATTGTCGTGTGGGAATAGTAATAGAAAAGAGAAGAAACCAGAGCAGTGTTCCTTTTATTGCCCTTGTAAATGAGGCTGCAAATAGGCTGGGAAGCAAGAGCCTGGTGGGCGTTCATCATGCTCTTTCCCAGCAGGTGGCAGTATTTCCTTAAGAATTTTCCTGAGAAGCCTTGCTTTATCTGAGTACATCGTGTTGTGTTTTGTTCTCCTTCCAAAGGTACCACACAAGAAAGCATGGCCCCCACAGCCGTGTTCTCCCTCAGCTTTCCACCAATGAATGCACCTTACTGTTTCTTCCTTATGAGGGAGGGTTGAAATTGTTGAAAGGTGTTCAGTCTGAAATGAGAGTGCACACATGAAGTGTACAAATTTATTAAGAAGGCAAAAATCTCAATCTCTCCATCTCCTTAAATCACTCTCCTCCCCCAGATTATCCAATTACTCCCCTCGCCCCTGAAGGGGAGAGGTCTGGGTGACATTCTTGTATTCTTAGCAGTTGAATTTGATGACCATGTTTTACTTTGTGAAAAATCCCTTAAAAGGATGCTTTCTCCCCCATATTTGATGGCTTTTTATTTATTTATTTGTTTTGCTTTGTGTGTGTCTGTCTGTGTGTGTGTCTGTGTGCGTGTGCGTATGTGTCTCTCTCTCTCTCTCTCTCTCTCTGTGTGTCTGTGTGTGTGTGCCTGCGTGCGTGTGTGTATGTGTGCCTGTCTGTGTGTGTGTCTGTCTGTGTGTGTGTCTGTGTGCATGTGCGTATGTGTCTGTGTGCCTGCGTGCGTGTGTGTATGTGTGCGTGTCTGTGTGTGTGTGTGTGTGTGTGTGTGTGTGTGTGCATACACGCACGCGTGCGCATGCACGCACGCCTAGTGTATGCTGGTCTAGTGTTTGCTGGGATGCTGTGTATACTGGCTGGTTTTATGTCAACTCGACATGATCCAGAGTTGTCAGAGTGGGGAGAGCCTCAACAGAGAAAATGCTTCCATGAGATCCAGCTGTAGGGCATTTTCTTAATTAGTGGGCAGTGGGGGAGGACACAGCCCATGGTGGGTGTTGCCATCCCTGGGCTGGTGGTCCTGGGTTCTATAAGAAAGCAGGCTGAGCAAGCCAGGAGAAGCAAGTCAGTAAGCAGCACCCTCCATGGCCTCTGCATCAGCTCCTGCCTCCAGGTTCCTACAGTGAGTGAGTCCCTGCCCTCACTGCTTTTGATGATATTGAACTGTGAGTGAAAAAAACCTCATCTGTCTCCTCCCCATGTTGCTCTTGGTCATGGTGTTTCATCACAGCAATAGTAACCCTGACTAAGATACTGTATTTTTGCATATGTGTGTGTCATAGAGGCCAGAGGTCCAACATCAAGTGTCTTTCATCACCTTCCACCTATTTATATCTATCTATCTTTCTATCTATCTATCTATCTATCTATCTATCTATCTATCTATCTATCTATCTATCTATCAAGATAGGGTTTCTCTGAGTAGCCCTGGCTGGCCTCAAAGTCAGAGCTCTGCCTCTGTCTTCCTCCCGGGTGCTGGGTAAGAGGCGTTCACCACCATCCTGGCATAGTCCAGGCCGACCCTCCTGCCTCCTTCAGCAAATCCTTTCTGGTGTGCATCACTACAACCAGCTGGACCTCAGTTTGTGAAACAGAGTCTCATTTGGAACATGGAGCTTGCCAATTGAGCCACACAAGTTGGCCAGCAAACCCGGGGGCCCTCTCGGGCTGGCAGTCTGAACTCAGGCCCTCACATTCATGTGACAAGCCCTTACTGACTGCACCCTCTCCCTAGCCCCAGCTTTCTTGTGGCTCAGTATTTGCTCACGCTGTAGAGATTCTCAGTCAACGGGTCAGGAGGTGAAGAGCCTTGTTTGAGGTGGTGAAAATGAAACAATGGATCAGGTTATGAATATTCAGAATCCCACAGGTGATGTGATCTAGTATCTCGGTAGTAAGTGTGGGGAATCCGGTTCTAGGAGCCCAAATTGTTGGCATGTTTACTTCTGGCCCACCTTATCTTTATCCCATTTTCCAATTATTTAATTTATGGACATCATCGTAGTTGAAAACACATGCATGAAAACACAGGCATACACACTGATGAGGAAGATATAAAGAAACTATTATGAGATGCTTAGCGGGTGAGAACACTTGTTGCTCTGGTAGAGGGCCTCAGCTTAATTCTCAGCACCTACAGATGGCTCATAATGATGTATAACTCCAGTTACAGGAGTCTAACACCCTGTTCCGGCCTTTGTGGTCCTGTGGTGCACATACATACATACACGTAGATAAAGCATCCATACATAAAATAATAAAAAAGGGCAAACTGCAATTACTGTACCCATGACTGACTTCTGAGCAGAATATCTGTCTAAATTACTTACATCCTGGTTTTAGCCAGAAGTTTGAAAACAAGATTTGGAAACAGTAAATGTCTGAGTTGAGAGACATTCCACTTGCCCCAATCTGATCACTACACATTGAATACATGGGTTAAAATATCACGTCATATGAACAGTTACTGTGTGTCAATGAAGAATAAAAATACTGAAAAAAGAAAAAGCTTGATTCAAATATTACTTAACGATAGCTAAGTAATTGCACCAAGTCATAACTAAAGAATAAGGTTGATCTATATTTTCAGATAGGGTCTTTATATGTAACCCAGAATGGTTACCTATAAGGGAATGAGGGGAGCAGGGGAGTTACCTTGACTCAGCCTGGGGAGCGCTGGGATGTGTCACCATGCATGATGGATGGAGTGAGTCTTTATGTCTTTCTCATCTTGTAATCTTGTCTTTCATACTTCCTCTTGGTACTCTGTGGGGGGCTGCACCACCAAAAAGACCTTCACCACTAGAAGTCCCAAGAGTCCCCAAATGATGAAGAAATAGCAGAAGTTTTACATAGAATTGGCCTGTAAAACATGGAAAAATGACTGTCGTATGCATAGATTCAGGGTCACATATGAACTTCCACCTTCAATAGCAGTCAGTAGTCCTTTGCTGAAACAGAGGGTCCAGTTTAGCTCATTTACTGTTGGTGAGTAGGAGACTTTAAACTTGAATTTTATAGGTATGTGTGAGGCTCAGCCTTAGTCAATATTTATACATAATTATAGGTCTCATCAAGCCACAAGGCCTTAGTTGTGACATGGTTATCTGTCATATCCCGTCTATAAAAGGGATTTTAATTATCATCATCAGCAACAACAAACATTTATGGAGGAGCTACTATGTGTTGTAACTGAATTAATGAAATTGTTAATTGTTGCTTCCTCATCCCATAAGTACTTTCTGAACTCGAATATCAGTTGAATCACAGAGGCACCATGCTAAGATACCTGGCCATTTAAACAGATCAAATGTGTATTCTTGAATATGCAAAGGGTCTTATTCCTGTTTATATTCGTAGCTAAAATTTCCTCTCCAATACCAGCTTGAAAAGAAATCTAGTCTTAATGGAATGTTCTCGAACTAGCAGCAGGGTCCTTGTCTGTGGAGATTTGAAGCTGCTGACAGTCTCAGAGCAGTGCCCTGAGGTCATCCTCTGTCATTTGCCTATTCTTTCATGCCAGGTTATTAGAGCCTATATTAACCACCTTTCCTGTTCCTGTGATAAAATAGCCCCCAACGTGAGCTGGAGGAAAAGGGTGCAGTCATTATGGTGGGGCAGCCATACTGGCACAAGTTTGAGGTGGCTGGCCATATGACATCTGTTGTCAGGGAGCAGAAGGGAACAAATGCTGTCCTTCTGAGCCTCTTCCTTGTTTTTATTCAGTCACCGACCCCAGCCTACGGGATGGAGCTGCTCACAGGTAAGGTGGGTCTTCTCACCCAATTGACCCAATCTCTAAGCAGCCCCTCACAGTACAGGAATGTCCAGGGGTAACTCAGTCTAGACAGTCCCCCACAGACATGCTCAGAGGCTTGTTCCTAGGCGATTGAAGCCGACCATATTGATCATCGAGAGCCCTCCTAGCTGACAGTGAGCATCCTACAGTCCCCTGACATCCTTTCTCCCCCAGTGGCCTGCGCTGAAGCTGCCTAGGTTATGCCTTTGGCCAATGACAGGATGATTTCCTCCCAGGTGTCCAGTTAAAATGTAGGCTTGAAGGAGGATGGTCTATTGTTTTGCTAGGATGACTACCTTCCTTTTTCCATCTCCTTCACTCCTACTCTGGAGAAGCCATGAAGCTTTGCCCAGATTCACTCAAGAGATAGACAGGGAGGCACAGCCCTGAAACACCCACGGCTGTCTCCCAGTTCTGGCATTTGGCCAGTGTCCCTGGAGATGTTATGCCCTGGCTGGGGTTCCCATTCCTACTCAGTTCCCAGGCCAGCAAGTCACGGGTGGATGTCATCCTTCTCTGGTTCGCGGCATATTCTTCTCTTTCAAAACCAGTCCCATGCTCCCATTTCTAACTGAAATTTGAGTTTTGTCTCACAAGTAAAACCCCTCCCAGTTAAAGAAATTTAAATGATGTTTACTTTGTATCTAAAGTCTATATTATTTGCCATCTACCACAGCGCCCCTAGAGTTAGAACCCAGAGGGGAGGTGCTGGATTGAGAAAGCGAATTTAAAAGTATAGGGCTTCATATGACTGGTACACAATGGTGTCTACAAAATAACTAGTCAATCTTTTGATCACATTTTGAGACAGAACTCTGACAGTACATGGAGAGTGTGGCCTCAAAGGGTTGGCCTGAGATGAGACTTTTGGAGAAATCCACAGAGGGTTAACATAATCACTTTCTAGTGCCTTATTTAAGTCATAGAAAAGATTAACATGTACTAAGCTGAATTGAAATGATGGCAGCAAAGCTAACAAGAAGTAATTTTGCTTCTGACAGATTCTCTTCTTCATTCTCCCACTTAACTCCAGATGGAGAGCAATGTAAACCTTATATCACAAAATAAATGCCTATTGATTGATTAAACATTGACAACAGCTCCCCGCCTCCGTCTGTATGAGGAAGGGGCTTTTGAGAATTAACCCTTCCATAGGTCTGATGCCTGCTAGTAATATACATCCTGAATGATCCCTTCCATAGCTAGTAATATACATCCTGAATTAACCCTTCTTTAGACTGAGGCCTTCTGTTAACATACATCCTGAATTAACCCTTCTTTAGACTGAGGCCTTCTGGTACTACATCCTGAATTAACCCTTCTTTAGACTGAGGCCTTCTGGTAACATACATCCTGAATTAACCCTTCTTTAGACTGAGGCCTTCTGGTAACATACATCCTGAATTAACCCTTCTTTAGACTGAGGCCTTCTGGTAACATACATCCTGAATTAACCCTTCTTTAGACTGAGGCCTTCTGGTAACATACATCCTGAATTAACCCCTCTTTAGACTGAGGCCTTCTGGTAACATACATCCTGAATTTTGGAAGCCAGACTATCCACAACTGTGCAATTATGTGAAGGAGGCTGTCTGTCTTCTAGGTGGGATGCATGCCTTTGGGGTTTTAGCTTAGATTCAGCACACAGCAGAATGACGTTACGGACTTCATTCCTTCAGGAGCACATGGTGCCTCCTCATTTTGAGGGGACTCTCTTCGGGACCCACAACGAACAGATTTTTCTTTAAGTAGAATTCCCCATGTAGTTAAAACAAGTGCTGCTCATAATAAGGTTTTAGAAGTTATTATGGGAAATTAATGTTAGAGTGGAACTTTAGAATCCTGATATTTCAGAAAACATCATTTAATCAATGTTCAGTTGCCTAGTGTATGAAGACGGTGAGATGTACCTTCAAAGAAACACTGTAAAAACTACAAACATATGAAAGTATTACATATGTGTATGTGAAATGTAGCTGGGCATGGTAGCTTATGCATGTAATCTCAGCACTCAAGAGACCAAGGCAGTAGATTGCTATGAGTTTTGAGACCAGCCTAGACCACATAGTAAGTTTGAAGCCGGTCTGAAATATAGTGAGACTCTATATTTCAACACACACACACACACACACACACACACACACACACACACACACACACACCTTAGTTACTGCCTATTTCTTTCAAGCTATTTTTGTCCATTTTGAAGCATTTCCAATTTCATAGAACAGACACTAATGTTGCTTTAAGTTTTCCTTTTAGGAAGTTAATACTGTCTAAGGTTCTTAGGACATCCCACTTCATCCCAGCGCCCGCCTCTACGGGCTGTTAATGACATTTGAACTTACACTTGAATGTAAGTCACGGAGAAGATCTCCCCTGCATGAGAGCCCTGCAGACTGCATGATGAACAGATCTCACTCTGAAGGTGACCTGCTTTCTGCACAGCTGGGGACTCCCGAGACAGAATCAGTTCAATAGCCTTCCGGCTCTGGAGTGGGTTTTGCCGTACTCCCCTCCCCCCACTCTTATTTTGCTGGCCCAGCTTTATGGGTTCACTCAAGCTGACAGTGAATAGAAGTGAAACTCTCCCAAGCAAATGCCTATAAGTTGTGATCTCCTGGGGATTGACTGGTAGGAGTCTCTCCTTTAAAAAGCAGCTATCATGATAGGTTACTTGGAAACTATGCAAATCTGGAAGACAGCATTGATCTCTCTTAATGGATGCCTACACAACATTAGCATTCCATCATGACAACGCAGGCTGCAAGGCAGAATGTGTCAGCCCAGGCTTGGGCAATGAAGGCAGCTGGAGTATGCCCTACACTTTACTGCCTGATGCTTGACCTCCTTCATACAGGCTGAGGTGTGTGATGTCAAGGGAGGGCATGCTCATTCATAGCCACTAGCCCTTTTTCTAGATTAGGTGAAGAATACTGAGGACCTCAGGATTCCTTGCTAGATGACCTGAGTGTGCTTGTAAGATTTGCATGGGCCTCTTCCCCGATCCTTTCTCCCAGAGGTGGTTGAGTGGACCATTTATTAATTACTGACCTCACTGCTGTGACAAAACACTCAACAAAAGCAAGTTAAAGAAGAAAGTGTCTGCTCAGTGGTGGTGTCATGGGCCATTGATCTAAGCACTTGGGAAGTAGGGGCAGATCTCTGTGAATCTGAAGCCAGCCTGGTCAACAGAGCAAGTTCCAGGACAGTCAAGAAACCATGTCTCAAACAAACAAGACAAAAGGAGGAAGGGTTTATTTCATCTTACAGTTATAGAGGATACAGTCCATCATGGCACATGAGTCATCAGGAGCTGGACCACATCACATCTGCAGGCAATAAGCCGAGAGTGATGGATACTTTGCTTAGCTTCCTTCCTCCTTTCTATTCAGTCTAGGACCCAGACAATGGGATGGTACTGCCCACAGTCAAATAAGTCTCCCCACCTCAGTTAAACTAAATCCCTCACATGCATTCCTGGAAGCTTGCCTCAGGTGATTCTGGGTCCTGTCAGGCTGACATATTAATCGTCACACACTATGTGCACGCCTCTAGTAGCCAAACAGTGGCTGTCTGGGTTTACACTCACACCAGCATTGTTGTGTAAGAGTTCCTCTTTGCCCATGTCCTCATCATGGTTTCTCTGTATTGCTTTGGAGCCTATCCTGGAACTAGCTCTGTAGACCAGGTTGGCCTCTAACTCACAGACACCCATCTGCCTCTGCCTCCTGAGTGCTGGGATTAAAGATTAAAGGTGTGCACTACCAACATCCGGTTCATTTGTTTTTTATGACCATTTTCACTGTTGTTCCTAATCTGTGCAATGCCAATCAGGTATGTTTCATGTTGTTCCTGACTCAAGAGCACGCATCCCCATTTCTAGATTTGTGTCTACTTTCAATCCTCATACATCCAAGTGAACCCTGGTCATCTCCAGTCTGAATTGCTTCTGAACTTCTCATATGCCACATGTGCATCTGGATTTACGACCTCTGTGTCTGGGTCTCCATAGTTACACTTCCCTTCTCACACCAAATCCATTGCTAAATCCTGATGATCCAACCTCAGTTTTTCTCGAATCTGTATGTACTGTGTTTTCCTTTCTCACTGTCACTGCTACAGATTTGCCCAATTTGTTAAATTAGGGAGGTACTTTCTGTTGATCTCTCTACTTTCAATCTTGTTCCAATGTCATCCACTTTTAAATTCCAAAAGAATAATTCATGTAAGGCATAAATCTCATCAAGCCATTCTTCTTGAGAAAAAGTCATTGATAATTGTAGAATAACTGCCGAGGCTCTTAATATAGCATGCAGCCCCCTGGCAATTGCTCAAACTCGTCGCTTCCTGTCTGTCCCTTGCTACAACTTATATTAAAATTATATTTCAATAATGCCTCCTTTTTATGTGTCTCCTGCTCACAAACACACATGTGAATGTTTCACATGGAAGGGTGTGTTTTATTCTCTCTGCCTCAAATGTGTTCTCTAAATTCAAACTCCAAATCATTTCTCCTAGGAAGTTTCCTCCCACCCCATGACCAATCCTGTGGTCTTATACCCCTTGGACAATTCTTATCACTACACTATTGCATTATATTGGAAATATCTACTCATGGATAGGCCCCTCGCTGAGCCTAGTAACTCTAGAGCTGGGTGTGTCTGCATAGCTTGGCTTCCTCAGCGCCTCAGTGTGGAAGGTATTTCTTGTGTGCTTTGTGGCATCTTTCCAGTTGCCTCCACATCCCACTGTACTCACTGGAGTATGGAGCAGTTGTAAGCTCTATCAGTGGATTCATTCTTTCCTCCTCATTCTGCCTTGTGGAGAGACTGGTGCCAAGGGACAAAGTTGTCTAACTACAAAGACACCAAAATGCTGGGGACTTATGTTTGGCCTACTAGTAAAATTGTCTGGGAGCATCCAAAGTCCCTGGATTTCCTTTGGCAGACTGACTAATGATTGACAAGGAGTTCAGTATTATAGCGAGTGTGATGATGGAGGATACACAAGAAAAAAAAAATGGAGTCTGCTTCTATCTCGTATGGCCTGGTATGTGGTAAGAACCCTGGCCTTGAGAAGGACACTGGAAGCTCCTTTAGGGTCCCGGATTCTCATCTAAGCGGTCTTGCCACATGGCTACAGGGCTTCTTTCTGCATGCTTGAGTTTCCAGAGGGCAGAGGCAGAAGCTGTCTGTCCCTTCAGAGCAACTTCTGGAATGGGTGCTGGGTTGTCTGCACAGCATACTATTGGCTGTTTAGCCACAAACTTAATCTAGATTCTGTGGGAGAAATGATAGGAAGACCCAGGGTTGTGAGCACATAGTTGAGTAGGGACGGAGGAACAGGAAGGGAAGAAGGGAAGGATCAGTAGTGTAGAGTCCATGGGAAGGACTTCGGATTTATACTCTAAGTGCAAACCAGCAACAACAACAAAACAAACAAGCAAACAAACAAACACCCCCCAAAACCAAACAAAACCACACCAAACCAAAGAAAGCCAAAACCCCAAAATCAAAAACCCAAAACAAATAAAAAACCCACATTACTTTTCCACCATTGGTCTCACCTCAATTATAGGAGACGATTAAGGAGAGTAGTAAGTCCCCATAGCACACCGACAGGCGATGAGATGCTTTGGCATCATCTCAACCCCAGTCCTCAGGTAGCAGCTGCGCCCTGGCCCGTGAGCCTTCTACATTAGAAGTGGTCCTTCCTTCCACCTCTAGTTTTGAAGTGCTACCAGCTGACAGCACGTGCTGCAGGTTTGCATCGTCCCAATAAGCCACCAAAATTGCAAAGCCAGAGGTGGACACATAAATGCCACTGTCTCCAGCCACAGTTTGGGGGGGCAGTTATTATCTGCAAGATCTGTCTGTGTCTGGACCCTAAACAGGTCCTGTCCTTACTCAGAATGGAAAATGACGTGGCTGCCAGTTTTTGTCCTTGTCACTTTTTCCCAGAGCTGACCTTCTGGACCTCAGTTATCTTCATGTTCAAAATGAGGATTTACAGATGGGAGTAAATGAAATAATGCATGTGAAGTATGAAATATCAGGCCTCGTATGAAGTTGGCATGTCACAGCAATACATACTATGATTGTTACCAGCCTCGAAAACAAACAACAGGAAACAAAAAAAAAACCTTAAATGGAACCTTAGCTTTTATGCATATTTGGGGGAGGGGGAGGAATGTGGTGGCTCCTAAAACATTAGTCACCCTTGGATGAGGACAGCTAAGCGTCATCTATATTGATGATCTTTAGACCCTTGCGTGGCTTTGGGGCTGGAGATGATAATGGCTCTTATTAAGAGACTGGTCTGGTGGGTTATCATTCTGCCATTAGCCCTGGTCATCTCCTTCCATTTGCACAGTTCTTATCCTACACTGAACAGAAGACCCAGGAACGATAATGATCCTCATTTGTATCCGTTAGGGTCTCAACCTGCTCTGAACCGTTCTTCATTAGCCTGGGAGCCGCATTTGTTTTCATTGCTCCTCCTTTCAGAACTATTTGCTTCGGCCTTTTTCTGGATATTTCTCCTTGAAAAAAAATTTTTTTTTTTAACTGGATGAGAAATGTATGTTCTTGCATCTTCCCACGCCATACATTTTATGTTTTTTTAATCTTGTGTGTCAGTGTGTATGCGTGCCTTATATGTGTTTGTGTCTTACACATGTATGTGTGGCTTATGCATGTGTTTTATGTGCGTGTTTGGGTATGATATGTATGTATGTATAAGTGTGTTTGGGTATGGTGTGTGTGTGTGTGTGTGTGTGTGTGTGTGTGCAGGTACACTCATCTGTGTCTCCCTCTATCCATCTCCACCTCACTGTTTATGAAACAGTGTCTTCACTGAATATGGGACTCAGTAATTCTGCTGCTGGCTGGTCAACCAGGCCCAGGGATCCAACTGTTTCCATCCATCAGTCCCAGAAGTCTAAAAGCCCAGCTTTTTAAGTGTGCTCTGGGGACCTGAACGAAGCTTCTCATCTCGATCAGGAGTTACTTTACCTACCGAACTATTCTTTTTCATCATCTTCCCACATGACTCAGTACACCGACCTAGAAGCCTTCTTCCCACAATTGTGTGAGACCTCCCCAGGTCTGGGCCTCTAAACAGCTCTGTCCCATGGTGATGATTGCCCAAAGAGTCATAGTGGAGCTTTGGAGAGAAATGCTTGATTGCAAAAAATGCCAGTTTTCCTTTCTTAGAGCAACCAGGCAACTAAGAAACAATCAGTAGTGCATTGCAGTTGCTAGGTTTGTATGCAAGCTCAAAGAGCAAACCATCAACTCAATATGCATAAGAAACCAAACACACAGCTGCCTCCTGCCTCTGAGCTCCTGCGTCACTGGTGGATAAAGAAGGGAGCTGGCATGTTAATGGGGTCTTTCCCTGGCCAGGAAAGTGGACACCCTTCGGGAACCGGGTGTGGAGAGGTCTTCTGAGGTTTCCCCACCTCACAGCAAAGGCCCTGCTTTCCTCAGGTTGCAAATGGCCTTAGAGGAGCACAGAAAACCTCCTGGGAGGAAAGCAGTGTCTCCTTCAAGGTGTCATCGTGCAAGTGAGGAATGTTCCGGATTTCACACAGCCCTGGCTCCCACGTGGTCTCCCCACAGTCACAAATGCGATTCTGTTAGTAACTGTTTTGGTAAATGAGTCACATTGTAGCAATCTCCATGAATCAGAGATAATTATATTTTTACTCAGCCTGCAGTGGTGAAGAAAACTCCCTCATTCTTCAATTAGCTCTTTTCATTCTAGTGTTTTAGAGGGTCTTTCAGAGAATGTTAACCTAGTTCCCCAACCCCTCTCCCAAATCAGCTAAGGCCTTCTTGTTTTCACACCTCCCCATGTTTTCTTGTGGATTCTTTATCATCCCCCCCCTTCCCATTCACAGGAAGCCACTGCAGTGGATTAAATTAGGCTGGCCCAGAGGGGCTAGGGAGATAACATTCTTCTCTAGCCAGGAGAGTTATTTATAAATAATGGCATTAGTCTTTCTTCTCAAAGAGAAAGGTATTGTTCACATCTCATCTGTCTTATACTAACTTAAAATCTTCTTTGGAAAGACCATGGAATTGAGATGAAATTACTGTTCTAGCTACTGTTCTGAGTCCTGGAAAGTACACAGAGGACTTTATACAATCAGTTCCCGATAGGGCAGAATGATCCCATGAACTAGATATTATTTTCTCCATTTAACTGAGCTTTCAAAGATGAAATTATTTGCATAGGTCCTACCAGCTGTACCACGACCTCCTGGAGCCAAGCTTTGCTCAAGACATCTATTATTTTGTTTGAATTTTGCATTTCTGGAGGACTGACCTTGAACTCAATCTGCAGCCAAGGATGAACTCCTGATCCTTTTGTGTTTACCTCCTGAATGCTAGAGTCACTAAACCCTGTGGTTTCATATATATATATATATATTCAACTGTACATACACACACACACACACACACATATATATATATATATATACATATCTGTCTTGAATATCTATAATAAATTACAGGAGACTGTACTGTTTATAAATAGCCTGCAATAATTTTTTTTTTTTGGTCATATAAAGTAGGAAGTCTAAACTGAAAGTGCCAGAAACTTCTGATTGTGATGTGGGTTGATTGTCTACTTTCAAGATGTCGATTTATCACGAGGACCCTAGGACATATGCTATATACAGCCTCATTTACAAGGCTATTGTCTCTCTTTATTGGGGTGGCACCCCTAAGACCAGTCCCCTCCCAAAGACCTCACATTAGTACCATGGTGTGGGGATTAAGTTTCAACATGAGTTTTGGAAAGCCACAAAGATTCAAACCGTAGTATGTCTCTTATCTGGTACAGCGGTACTATCTCTGTGCTCCGGCCCTGAAAGAGTGGACTGAGAATCATCAGACCCACACTTTGGGGTCACCAGAATGGCACCACTGGCGGTGATTTACTTCCTTTAACTCATGTCATCTGGAGATGGGCAGGAGCTAAGGCAGGAGCTGGCTCCCCAGCTCCCATTTCTTCATGCTTCCCTTGCAGACTATGCCCTGGGCCTTTAGGAAGTTGAGATACATTTCAGTTTGTCTTTAAGATCTTCAGAATCTGTCTGTCTGTCTGTCTGTCTGTCTGTCTGTCTGTCTGTCTGTCTATCTATCTATCTATCATCTGTTTATATTTTTGTGTGTGGGCACACATGTAGAAGGTAGAGGACGACTTGTTGGAGTCTGTTTTCTCCTTCTACCATGTGGCTTCCAGGGATCACATTGAGGCTCGCAGGCTTGGCGGCAAGCACCTTTACCTTATCTGTCCAGCTCCTCTTTGGGACCTTTGAGTTTGCCTTTTGTGTTCTTTTATTTTATTGCTGCTCATCTTCTCTCTACGAACTGCCACACAGGGCTTTATGCCCTGTAGAGTTCCAATTTCTGTGTCCCGAGGTTGAGCCTGGGTGGCAGGTCGTTCTGTATACAGTCAGGGGGTGATTCTCCAGTAGTGACCATGGGTCTGATCTGATGGAAACAAGCGAGGCTTGATAATCTCGTTTCTGTTCAGGATATGGGGTGGAACATGGAGTGGTTTGGGGAAGTAGTTCCCTGAGGCTCATGCAGTAAATGTTTGGTTGCTGGCCTGTGCTGCTACTGGGAAGTTGCTGCCTAGTGGGCAGGAGGTTATGTCTTTGGGAATGTGCCCTTGAAGGGGATGTGGTACCCTAGCTTTTTGGGTGTTTCCTGTTGCTTCACAGATGCCATGATGTGAGAAGCTTCCCTCCATCACATGGTCCAGCCATGGTGTTCTTCATCTCTGCTGACCAAGAGGCAGTAGAGCCAATGGGTACCCATGGGCTGGAATCCCCGAAACGATTTGTTAAAACCAACTTTTCTTCTGAGTAAGTTGTTACCTTGGGCATTTTGTTACAGTGGCGGAAAGCTGACTGAAGCGGGTTGTGAGGGTTGACAGATTCAGGTTCAGTTAGTTTGAAGTGTGGTCCAGACATCAGCATCTTTTCTATCTTCCACAATGACATGATGTGTGGTTGTCTAAGTGGGAACCTCTTGTGTGGGCGAGCCTGCTCTGCGTGGTGTGCCCCGTCAAAGCCTTAACCTCCGGAGTCAATAGGATTTTCTTTTCTTTGAGCGGAGAATACCCATCTCTTTAGAGACCCCATCCCTGAGACAATGCTTCTTATCTAAATTTGCCTGCCTACCAGAGAGTGACCGCCGTGTGGTCCCACAGGTTCAGCTCTACGCCTACCAGGTGAGCTTGGGTGCACTCATGCTTCCTTGTTGTTATGTCAGCATACTAGACGGGAGTCACTTACAGGAAGAAAGCTGTGCTTTGACTCTCAGTTCAAGCACACAGCCCCGTCACGGTGGGGTGGGGGCGGGGCATGGAAGCAGGAGTGTTGAGACAGCTGGTCACGCTGTGTCCAAGGTCAGGAAGCAGAGCGAGATGAACACAGGTGCTCAGCCTACTTCCTCTTTTTTCTTTTTATTTAGTTAGAAGCCCTAGCCAACGAAACGGTGCTGTCCATGTTGTAGAGGCCTGTCCTACCCAGTTAGACACACCCAGAGGTATGTCTGATGGAGATGCTAAATGCAGTCAAGTTGGCAGTGAAGATGCACTATTACACAGGGCTGATCTACCCACTGTCTGGCTCCTGTTTCCTCCCTGTTAATCAGTGAGTGTTGGGAGATCCAGAGGACCAGAACTGGGTCTTCGCCCTTCTTGTGCTTTTGACAGGTAGGGTGTTGCTGCCAGGGCTGCTGGGGAGGACAGGAAGGCATCTTGGAGACTGAAGTGGAGGCTGTTGCATGAGCTTTGTGTCCTGATAAAGGACTTCAGTCCACCCCCTGACTAGCTTGGTTAGGGACCCTGGAAAGCGGAAAACCTATCTCTGGCCGATCACTCAGGGCTTTAGGAATAGCTGCTATGGAGAAAAAGTGTCTGCTGACTCCTCAGTCCCTTTCCAAGGTGATCCTAACCCAGGGGCGTCTCTACAGTAGCCTCTTCATCCCACTCTCCATCTGGCTGTATCATTTCTTCCCTTGAAACTGGAGGAGTTTGTTTGGTACCTTTCATGTCTCTGGTCTCTGTGAGAAACAGGAAACTGTTTCTCCATTTCATTCACACACTAGAGAAGAAATTAGCAGCTGGAGGAATAACCTGGGTGCTGTTTATTTTGTCTCAGTAAGTAGGGTTCTGCCTATACTGGCATGTGCGCAGATGTTATGGTACATGCTGAACTGTTTCAGACCCCTGACCATCCATTTTTGGTATTCTTCTCTGTCCATGCTCAAGGTTCCCTCATCCTGGAGACATCATATAAGCCTGTAAGTTACAGAACCACTTAAATGTTTGGCTCTGAGCTACCACTGGGACTCAGTCTCCATACCATCTTCTTTACTCTTGTCTTTATAGAGAGACGAATCGCAGGAGTGGCTCCCATCAGCAGGCTGTGAGGTCTGGGGTCTCCACAAGCACAGGTCCAGACTGGTCAGTTCATCCCTGTGCGCCGGAAGGGCCTGAAACCCTGGTCTGAAGGAGCTAGCATGGCTTTCATAACTCTGAGAGATGGAGATTTGGAGTTGCTGTGTTGGCTTATGTTCATATATCAGCTGGCTGCTTGTCATTGGCACAGCTCCCAACCTCTAAGATACTTCCTCAGTGCACATGGCAAACGGGGCTCCTACCACACCCCAGGTGAAGGAGGGGGAAATGGCCAAGTCTGTAAATGTTACAGGTGTCCTCTGTCCATGACTGACTGTTCTAGGAAAGGGATGGTGATCTTCCCCCACGCAGAGGAAGAGCCAGGCTATCCCTTAAACCTTCCCTCTTTTTAGCCTGTTTTTAT